>OW052221.1:205186530-205786530 GCA_932526605.1 Nephrotoma flavescens | reverse complement strand
TTTATTTAAAGAAATCTATTCTGTGATTTACATATGATTTCAGATTATTTTGTTTAAAAAAACTTTAGATTAAAAAAAAAATCAAACAAAAAACTTTTAAACAAAAAAAACTTCTTTTGATAAATTAAAGTCAAATAAGTCGTTGACGATGTTGAATGATTTAGACATCCTAGTTATGGGGTTTTTCCATAGCTTGTGGAACGGTTTCGAAATGTTCCGCATTCTGTACATGCGTCAAGGTAAGCTGAATCAATCATCAAAAGTGTAGCTATACAAATTAACAAATAACAAAAGTGTAGTTACACATAAAAATAAAAAGTGTAGATATACATACAAAAAATACCGCAGGGTTGATTTTTCAGTTTTTCTTATTAAAAACCAATTTTTACAAATAAATAAAAACGATTACACAAATAAACCACACTCGGGGAATTTTTTTTATCGAATTTACAAGTAAATAAAAATATGAAAAGTGTACCTACAGTCTTGAACATGTTCGATGGCCATTAACACATAATTCTAGAGATGACTACGCAAATCTGGTTATACCAGCATTTTGGGGATACTTTTGTGAATTTTTAATGATAAGCGGTACATCGATGCGGCCCTCGGGGAATTTTTCATCGAATTTGCAAGAAAATTAAATTTTGAAAAGTGTCTTGAAGATGTTTGATGGCCGTTAATACAAACACATAATTCTTGAGATGTCTACGCAAATCTGGTTATACCGGGTTTTTTGGGTATACCGATTAATATTTTGAGTATCTGTTTTCCTCTCGTCTCCACGTTTAAGACATCTTGAACTCTTGAAATCTATAGCATTTTGAATATTCGACAAAGTAGCTTGATTAATATTAAACACATTTTCAAAAGAAAGATAAAATGTTTCTCTTAAGACTGCGGAATGTTTATTTTGTACACAGTTACGAATTTCTGTTAATGGAAATGGCAAATTTTTTCTAAAATAAATGATATGCTACAAGTTCCATCTAGTCTTGTGGATTTTTCAGTTTGAACTAGGGCTGGGCGGTCTTTATAAATATCTAATAACAAATTATTTAGTTCTTTATAAAGCAAAGTCGTCGGCATAAAAATTAATTTCGGATATAAATTTAAAAAGAGGTTTTGTAGTTTTTTGAAAGACCCTTTAAAATATTCAGAATCCACAAATAAGCTCAAAAAAATTTGGGCCGTTGCGTCGAATGCACAAGTATTAATAATAGTTATCTCATTATTTTGATTAATAAAATTGTACCCATTTTTCAAAACGAGTATATCTTCATTTATATTAAGATTAGATACATTTGTTGGTGTAGTTTTAATAATTTTAGAATTAACCTGAGATAGGGCTAAAACTCTCTTGCCAAAATGTTTAGGAGAACCGATTAATATCTATTTTTTGTTCCAGTTTTCTTCGTAATAATCATTATCCGGATCTTCAATATCTTGTATTTCATTTTCGTATTTAATTGCTGATGTTTTAATTATTTCTTTAATTTTAGCAACATAAGTTTTGTTAATTTTTCCGTTTTTTCTCTCAGAACGCTTATAAAGCTCCCCAATCGTAAAGACTTATGGTTCATATAGTGATTTTTTACGACCGAGAACCAGCTTTCCGCATTTGCGTTTGAGATCCGCCCTGAAACACCAATTTTCCTAGCAAAACAAACATCCCACAATGTGGTAATCCGATTAAAAATTGAATTATACCGATATGCGGACTACAATGATAAGTCGATTTATTAAAAAACGATTCTCTGTGAGGCTCTCTCCATGTCTCAGTTTCAGATTGGGTAATGTTCGTAATATTTTCCTTATTATATCTCACGCAATTATATACTCAGATGTCTCAACTTCATTATTTGTGAATTTGGTACAACATATTATGCAATATAATTTAAATAATATATCTATATTTTCTAAACACTCACAATTTAAAATACCGCAAAATACAGGGTGGCGCACGAATCGTGCTACAAAAACAAAACGTAATAACTTTTTTTCTGTGTGACTAATCGGCTTTATTTTTTTTTATTGTATAGATAATTCAATTTTATTTTTATTTAACTAATTAGTTTTGAAAATGACCTCCATGCTCATTCACCGTAAATGACCTCCATGCTCATTCACGCATGTGCGACACCTGATCAGAAAATTATTCATTGCGCACTGAAGGGTTGAAGTCGGGATCGCCTCAATTATTGTTGTAATGGACTGCTTCAATTCAGTCAAATTCCTTGGTTTCGTTTTAAACACCTCTTGTTTGACATAACCCCATAAAAAAAAATCTGGTGCAGTGAGGTCAGGTGACCTTGGGGGCCAGCGGAAAGTGGAGTTTCTGGATATTAATTTATTTGGAAATTTTCGTTGGAGCTCCTCCATAACCGGTCTGGCTATATGTGCAGTTGCTCCATCTTGCTGGAACCAAATGCTGTTAAAAGGGATACGTCTTCGCCGCAGTTCTGGGTAAAAAAAATCTTTCAACATGTTTAAATAACGGTCCCCATTTACAGTTACTGTTTCACCGTTTACTTCAAAGAAGTATGGCCCGACAATGCATCTTGATGAAACTGCGCACCACACTGTCACTCGTTCTGGGTGCAGTTCCGTCTCATGGAGTATTTCTGGATTAGTTTCACTCCATATACGGCAATTTTGCTTGTTTACATTGCCGTTTAGATCAAAATGGGCCTCATCAGACATAAACAAGCAATTTATGAAGTTGTTGTCTTCTTCGGCCATTTCAATAATTTTCCGGCAAAATTCCAGGCGAATAGGCAAATAGGATTTTGTACGGAAACAAGTTTAAGTCATCATGAATTATCCGTTGTAATGACCGTCTGCTAACTCCAATTTGCGCCGATAACTCTCGAGTCGAAACACTTGGATTTGCCTGAATTGATGATGCTACAGCTGCGATTGTGGCTTCGACCCGAACATAGGGATCTCGATTGTACGGTCTACGTGCGATGCTTCCAGATTCAGCAAACATGCGTACCAACCTCATAATGGTCCATCTACTCGGGGGAGTGCCGCCAAACTCCCGCCTAAATTCCCTCTGGACGGAAATGATGGACTGCAAAGCATGGTAGCGCTGCACTATCCAAATCCTCGTTTCGGTATTCCAAGCATCCATTTTAGTAAATTTAAATAATAATCTGCAAAATAAAAAAAATAAAAAACAGATTAGTCACACAGAAAAATAGTTATTACGTTTTGTTTTTGTAGCACGATTCGTGCGCCACCCTGTATATCTAATATTAGATTTTTAGATACCCTATTTGCATTTGGCCATTTTTCTTTTAACTGTTTAGAAATTATATTTACAAAATGTGCGCAACATATGAAAGTTGCAGCTTTAGTCGTATATGAGCCAATTTAGAATTAAGACTATCGAAAGTATAGTTAATGTATTCCGATATTGTCATTCCATTGAAACTGAGTAGAATAGACTTAATCAGAGCCCACGACCAATCAGTGACAATTGACAAAATATGTAGATTTAAATTCCTTTGATACCTGTTCCTTTAAATCGTCGAGAAATTTCTTTATGGTACCCGGATCATGACGGGAAGAGGCTAAATCGAAATCAATTCTCCTATCGGGATTAATTATATTTCCTATCGCCCGTTAATGTTGACTACACAAGCGTACCAAAGTATGCGCTTATAACTGTGATACGGGTGGCAAACTGGATGCTTTATTACTTTACCAATTGCATCAAAATAAATAGTTTTAACATTATATTTTTTAAGTAATTCTAATGTTGATTTAGTAAAACTACTTTAAGTGGATCCGGCGTTAACTCATGTATATATTTATTTTTTTTGGATTCAACAATGTTCATTTGGCAGACATCGATAATATAGCAATCACGAACAAGATCGTCTTTTTCCAGTAATTCCGTTTTAATTTTGCGGATTGTGGTGGAGGGAACAAACGATTGCGTATTTCCTACTTTAAAAAGGTGCAGATCGGTTTTTCGGCTAAATCTAGTTGTACGTTATGACAGCTAGCCACTTTTAATTGTTTTTCCATATTGTCACGGTTAATTCCACGGATTTGGCGATACACTTTCAGAATACTTTCATGATTCGTACAAGCTTTTCCGTTTGTAAATATTTCAATGCATAAGTTTGGTTTAACAATAAATTTATATTTTCTTTCTGGAACTAATCTGCAATATGCGTAAACCGTAATATTTTTAGGATTTCTTTTAGACATAAATCTATGAAGTTTGGAAGGTCATAATACAAGGACTTTCCATATTAATTTTATTGCGAAATTCCTCTCGATTAAGATCAGAAAACGACTCAGAAATTATAATGATATTTACTAACAAAAACTTTGTTGAGTAATAAGGGTCGTCTGATGCAAAAACTTTCTTGTCAGAATGTGTTTCTTTTCCCGCATCAACATCGTAGTTTGTGTAGGTACAACTGCTCTGAGTAAATCTTCCGTTGCATAATTGAATAATAAATCAGGATTTAACTTGTCAGATTGAATTGAGTTTTCACGTTTCAAATTCGTAATTTCATGCGAAATTTGCATCCTGGTTTGTTCACATTGCCAATTTACCTGATACAATTTTTTTCGCCAAATTAAACATATGTTTGTACGAGTTTTCAATGAATTTTGCACACTTAAATTATCGCAATCCATTTTCATTGTTAGATTATCAGCCCTGGTCAATTTTTCACCTGGTAAGTCTATCTTGTAAATGTCTGTCTTGTAAATTCGATGAAAAATTCCCCGAGGGCCGCATCAATGTACCGCATATCATTAAAAATTCACAAAAGTATCCCCAAAATGCTGGTATAACCAGATTTGCGTAGTCATCTCTAGAATTATGTGTTAATGGCCATCGAACATGTTCAAGACTGTACGTACACTTTTCATATTTTTATTTTCTTGTAAATTCGATAAAAAAAATTCCCCGAGTGTGGTTTATTTGTGTAATCGTTTTTATTTATTTCTAAAAATTGGTTTTTAATAAGAAAAATTGAAAAATCAACCCTGCGGTATTTTTTGTATGTATATCTACACTTTTTATTTTTTTGTGTAACTACACTTTTGTTATTTGTTAATTTGTGTAGCTACACTTTTGATAAATGTTAAAAACTTCACACCGGTACAAACAAAACGTTACCAATTAAAGCCGCGCCTATAAGAGAAGTCGTCCATTTCCAAGCGTGCATTTTTTGTAATCCATGCATCTTGTTGAGTACGGAGGTAACTGAGCCACATTTTCATGGAATGGTAAGTTGTTGTCGTAACCCCAGTCACTTTTCTTTTTTTCGCCAAATTTTTTTAACATCGAAGATGCTTTTGGCGCCGCATTATATAGAAAAATGCAACGAAATTTTGTCTCAAGAATGTGCAACGAAATAAAAAAAAATTAAAAAATAAAGTAAATAAGAGAGAACCAAAGCACGCTGTACGCGTATTTTGATCCAGAATTGGGAGACGAAACCACAAATTTGTGTATACGTATACGACGTATAATACGCGTAACAAATGACAGCACACGTATTCAAAATTGTGTATTATACGTCATAGACGTATACACAAATTTGTGGTTTCGTCTCTCACTTCTGGATCAAAATAGGCGCACTGGTGTGCCAATTTTGTTTTGTGCTCTCTCTATGCACCCATTTCTCATCTACGATATCAATTAGTGAGCGTAATATACAAATAAAAATAAAAAAATAAAGTAAATACGAGAGAACCAATACACACTGGTGCGCAGAAAATCAATTTTTCGACTCAAACTTTTTTATTTTTTAATAGGTACGAGAAAAGTTCGTAGCCTGTTTTGGGTGACATTGAAACAAAGAATTTTCTTATTACAAATGAACTTTATTAAACCAAATATGTACCATTTTGATCGATGACCTTTTGCCATTTTTCTGGTAGAGCCATGATCCCATCACTGTAGAACTTCTGTGGTTTAGAGGAGAAAAATCGAAACAACTCATTATCCCAGGCCTCTTTTGAAGGATGATGGTTCTGCCGAAACAAATGGTAGTCCGATGGTGTAAGGTCAGAACTATACGGTGGGTGCTGCAAAACTTCCTAGCCAAGCTTTTTCAGTTTCTGCTGAGTGATGTGTGTGTTCCCTATCGTTATCATGATGGGACACAACGCCACTTCTGCTGATCAATTCTGGAGGTTTTAACTGAATAGCTTGCCTTAAACGCATTAGTTGCTGACTATAAAGATCAGAATTAAGTTTTTGGCCCGGTGGCAACTCATAATGCACGATTCCTCTCCAATCCCATCAACCACACAGCATTACCTTTCTTGGCGTCAAACCTGGCTTTGATACCGTTGGGGAAGCTTCAGCTCGTTTCGTCCATGATCTTTTTGACCACGAGCACAACGTTGTCGAATTTTATCCACTTTTCATCACCAGTAATTATCCGCTTTAAAAATGGCCCGATTTACTTCCGTTTCAACAGCGTTTCGCAGATAGAAATCCGGTCCATTAAATTTTTAACTGTTAATTCATGTGGTACCCAAACGTCAAGCTTCTTTTGTATCCAGCCATTTTCAAATGGTTTGGAACTGTTTTATGATCAATATTTAGTTCTTGGCCATTTGCATGGCTCTGCTTATATGCCGGTCTTCTTCAATTTTCTGCATGATTTCATCAACTTTTCCAGCGGTTGGTCGACCAGAGCGAGGTGCATCTTTGACATCCATATTTCCATATTTCATTTCTTTGCTGCTGATTTTGATAAAGCGCCTTCTCCATAAACAGCACAAATTTTTTCGCAAGCCTGAGCCGCGTTTTTACCTTTGTCGTAATAAAATTGCAAAAGATATCGATTTTTTTCATTATTTATCTCCATGTTTAAAATTTTGTTACTTTTTATTCACTTCACCGATTTTAATGTTTTGAATGTCGAAGTGCAAGTTAAAATGTCACCTTTCAAACACACATAAGAATTGCCCGATACGATCAATGGTTACTAAGATATATGAAAGCCATCTACCGGGAAGAAGGCCACGAACTACCCAATATTTTTACCCTACCCAATATTTTTAAATTTATATAAAAACAAGTACTCTCCTTAAACAAAATTTCAAGCCCCATTTTCGATGTTTAAATTTTTAGCCTTAGGCTCAAACTTTTTTAAAAGAGGGAACCAATGCACATAACCACACCATACGAACACTTTTTTCATTAAAAAAGTTTAGTTAAGACAACAATTTTGTGTGACCTCTATACGTTTCATGAACAAAATTTTACGAAGTTTAAATTTTTTTATCGATCTTTATTTTCGACGATTTGCACATGCATGCTAGTGAAGTTTATCCAAAATAATCCAAAAAATGCAACAACAACAAATTTATTGTAATAGTATTGGTGTACTCGTTTGGGCCTAGACAGTGTACCAATGTCATTGAAGTTTATGCTGAATGGTTAGAAAATACCTAGAATGGCTTTGGAATGTACCTAAGGCCAATTAAAAAATCACATCTCGTCTAAATTACACATTATAAAATCGCCTGAATGTTTACTTTCACCAATACTATTACAATAAGTTTGTTGTTGTTGTATTTTTTGGATTAAATTGGATAAACTTCACTAGCATCATCACTCATTATTATTGATGAGGTAACGGTATTACAAAGAAATGGCGTAAGATGCATTGATCAATTATGGCATGAAATCATGAAACATTAAAGACCATTTGGAGCAAAGCATTCGTCATCGGTGGTGATTCCAGACAGACACGTGCAGTGTAGTAGTACCTCGAGGTAATCAAGTCGACATTACTGAGTGCTTCGTAAAATCAAGCACTCACAGTGAACAATAAATAGTTTGTGTAAAAGCCACAAAATTGATTAAAAAAGTTGATTTTTTAATAATCGAGCAAACATAATCTGAAATAATTTATTGAAGGTGCGGCTTGCCGATTATAACCTCTACATCTAGCTTAAAACCCAGTTTCTTTGTACCTCGTCCTCCTACAGAATGTTACATTCACCACCAAATTCGTTTTAAATTTGTATATAAAAAGATAACATTAGGATCAAACCCAGTTTGTGATATCAACCTTAAAATTTCGATATGTATTACATTCACACTCATCGTATACACGAATACATGTTCATTGTTCCAGCAAAGCAAAGTTGAGTCAAAAAGGTTAAATTATTAATTCATCATGAAGTTTTTATCTATACGCAATACGAGACATGAGAAATTTTCTAAAAAGTTATCATAACTTTGCACACCCACAAAACACAAAAAATATATATAGCGTTGAGAGCTTTTTTGTAGAGAGCTTTTTCTCGTGCTTTAATAATCTAAATTTATATATTTTTAAGTACAAATTTTATGTTATTGTGACACATGTACATAATTGAGATACATAATTTATTTGTTCACAGCTTTCACTCCATGCTTATACTCGTATACACTAAATACGTAAAGCTGCGTTAGGAATGATGAAGAAATCATTTATCAGAGCAGAGTACATACATACACATTCAGGGATGACAGCAACAAACACGACTAAAATAAAAATTATAAGCAAATAAACAGAAAACGTAAATATTTATACGTTATTTTATGTGCCTTTATACGCATGTAAACCCGAAAATAAATCACGTGCTGGGAAAAACGAATTATGGGTAGAAATTGGTTCCATAAATATATCACCAGGAAAGGAGTTGGGTATATTGATTGATTGATTGATTGATTGGACTGTAGAACCAAGTACTTGACGAGTGTCCCGGTTAACGCCGGGCCTATTCCTACAGCCTTTTATACACATAACAATAGGAGGGATAGGAAAGGTTTTTTTTTTTTTTTTTTTTTGGGACAGAACGACCCGGTTTCAGACACCTAGCGATCGTACGGCACAACACAATTCTAATCTACTTCTAATCTACGGAGGGGGGATAAAGGTTTAATAGGTTCAATGGATAACGATGATATTGGTCTTCAAAAATTGCTTCTGATTTAAATCAGCAACCTGATAGAAAAATATTATTATTTCACGAGCATCTGGAAATTCCCTGAAATATAATTCAACATTAATAATTTCCAGCTTCCTAAAATAAAATTGATTGATTAATTCACTCCGAATACAGTCACCTAGGTAAATCCGATAGTGATTAATAGAAACACAACACAATTCTAAACTACACAATCATCAATTAATATTTTAAAGAAGTATTAGTCCACAAACATCTTAAGACTCCTGAAATTTAATTCTTCATTAATGTTTTTCGGCTCCCTAAATAATACAAACATTTATTGATTAATCCTCCTAAAACTCAACAACTTACAAAAGAATTTCCTGAAATCATAGTTATTAGAATTATATTAATTATAAAACTAAACTGAAATCCAGTAGCATTTAAAAATTACACTGTAAACATGGTTGGGCTGTATAGTACTTAAATTGTCAGACTAATATTTTGAAACTTACAACCAATTTCTCAGAATTCCATCGTCAAACAGCGAAACACTTAACATCAAATTGGTAAGAAACACAAATCGAAATATACAAAATTTCAAGATCAGTCTCGAAATTTACGTAAAAATTTCAAAATTTAGTAAAATATTATAAGTTCCATCTTATCGATAACTACACCAACGATAAGTTTTGTTTTACGCCGCAATGATTTTATTGGGTAATTTAACTATATCCCGCGAATCTCTTTTTAATTAATGTGTTCAAGATAAAAAGGTAATTCAATTATTACAACAATAATGTTAGTTCCGAATAATGAAACTTAACTGAATTATTCATTAATTTAACAAGTATGAGCACTTTAAGTAAGAAATCAGGAAAGGAGTTGGGTATATGATAGCAAAAATATTTTACGCCATATATTATTTTACAATTTTACGCCATAAATATGCCCACCATATTCGAGAGCCGCATATGCATATGCCAAAATATACGGTCGATGTATACATCATAAACTTAATTGAATTCAATTGAATCAAGTATTTCGATTACGTCATTGGAATTGTTTTTCCAATACCTAAATTGTTTAAGTTTTAGTTTATTTCTTTATGTTGTGTCGGTTCGAATTTAATCTTATAAATGGTTAAGCCAAATGAAGTACACATATAATCTAAACTTTTGGTTTGTGTATATCCACCGACCTTACTGAAACATAAAAAAAAAGTTGAAAAAGTATAAAAAAGCACCACAGCAAAGAAGAAATAAGATTCGTTATTAGATTCGAAGAACAAAACTTTTTCTCTAATAAATTTTTTTATTTTTTTTTTTTTATTTTGCTGAGCTTTGCTATTTTGTTACGACTAGTTGTGAACTGTATCTTCTTTTACTGGTAATGGATAAATATTTCTAGAACACATAAACTATATTCTTTTGCTTATGTATAGAATGAACTCGGGATATTGTATCGCCACTGATAAGCTTACCAGAATTTCTGCTGAATGATTTACGAATCTTGACGTTTGTTCCACGATATACAGAATTAATCATATGTGAGGTTCCATACTATAGATTTCACAAAGTTGCAATTTATAGAAGTCGAACTCAATTTTTCTGAAATTAATCTTCTCCCAATTCACAATTCATAATGTCCTTTCAAAGAAAATTGCAAAAAACAAAAAATATTCTTAGATAAATTATTAAGGACGGCTCAGCAGCCGACCCGCCGATATCACTAAGCTCGCAGAAGCATCGCACGGTGGTTTTTCTCACTAGATCTCAGGGAGAAATACTTGGGTCGTGGGATTTTGAGGCTTGCGATGCTCCTGACCTACACTGTGAAATAACAGAAAATTTACTAATACTAAAAAGAAATTAGACAAGTACCCAGTCTGCTGACGAAAGCCCCCGAGTGACTCATCGACCCCGAAAGGCCGATGCCCAGCTACAACGAAGCAGCATTAGAGGATAGGGACGTCTCCTCAACAGACCAAGCCTCTCTTCACCCGGAGAGACCTCCAACGAATCTTCCACAATTCACACTTCGACAGACCGCTGAATTTTACGGTCGCCCCCGAATGAACGACACATTCACTGGATCCAACACAGAATGAGAGCACCCTCTCATCATACCGACCCGCATAAAATAATTAGTAATTCATCTTGTTATGAATGTACAGCAAATCAAAAATGAAAACGATAATAATTCTGATCACAGGATTCATACGAAATTTTTATTTATTTATCAACCGTTGATCTCAAGGTGCGGTTTCCAAAAAAAAAGAAATATATAAGGCTATGAAAGAATAAACAAAGTTAAATTTTGTTCAACACAAATAACGGTTATTCAACCACAGTATTATCACACCACGCGACCTAAAACCACGCGAAACTTCCCGAAAAAGGAAGGAATAACAATATAAACGGTGTAATCTTGCCCTTTGGAAATGCGTTTATAGAAAGTTTTAATTTAAAAATTAAATTAACCTTAAACAAACTAACTATGAGTATAAAATTTAACTACGCTATAATAAATAAATACAAAAATCATACCTTGGTACCTTGACCGTTGCGGCCCTTCCGCCGGTAAACTCCAGAACAACCTCGTTCTACGCGTTGCAACCAAACCGAAAAAAATCAATGTCCCGTTAGGTAATCTCTATGGGTTGCTCGGCCTCGCCTACGATATATTTCTCAACTTGAGGCCACGTACTGGTAGCCTTGATAAAACTAGATGCAGTGTTGGTATTGTGGAACATTACACTGCCCACACCACCAACAATATTGTTCGTACCGTTACCTTCACGAATGTTCGCGTTCTCAAATTAGTGTATTGCATTATAAATCAGGCCCTTTATTGAACCTCGAAGTCGCCAAAACGTACACCACTATGTTTCTCCATGAAGCGCCGCCGCGTATTCACACCCAAGATACACAACAACAAAAAATCCGATGGAAAGTACTGGATAGCATTTATTTACTATCCTTGAAAGCAGCAACTTTTTATTTATTTGTTTTGTTTTTTTCTTCAATCAAATACAAGCCGTCCATGGCATAACTTAATTTTTATATTTTTACTTTTTTTATTTATAAAAGGTATGTAAGCTTACACCATAACAATACAACTCATTCAAAAGACTTAACTTGAATACAATGTAAAAATAAAACTCGACTTCCGTCAAATCAAAAAACTAAAATTTCTCCCAGGCGCACAAATATTTCGTATTGTGGGCTCCCTTTCTCCTTTCATCATTTTTTATAATTTCTTATGGTATCAAGCACTTTATTAAATCGTAGATAGGAGAAAATGAGACAACCATATGAAACATTTTTTTCTACGAACCGATTTCCATATCGTTGGACGATAGACGAAAATATATAAATTAAATATGTTTATATAGTTGCGTGGTGTGTTAATACGGCAGCACTTTATTAAATCGTAGATAGGAGAAAATGAGACAACCATATGAAACATTTTTTTCTACGAACCGATTTCCATATCGTTGGACGATAGACGAAAATATATAAATTAAATATGTTTATATAGTTGCGTGGTGTGTTAATACGGTGCAATACCGAAAAATTTAGTTTTGGTGTCTCTACTATAACATAGATGGAAGTGCCATCAGTAAAAATACTTTATTTACAAAAATTTAAATAACAGGCAGAACAATTGGCGTATTGCATAATAGTATGACCCCCACAAGGAGTCGTAACAAAATCTTTACAGCATACAATCATAAGTTAAAAGTGCTACGGGCAGAAACATCACGGGGTAATCAAAACTTCGGTTTGAAAATTGACAATCCTGGAAAATACACGGGAAATTTCGGTACTGTTAAAGCTAGGTCTTGAACCGAAAAAAGTCCACAATGCAGCTTTGCTTGAAATACCCAGCATTAAATGTCGATAATGCAGGTTGCATGATCAGAACGACGCGCTTCCTGAAAAAATGCCGATAATGCAGAATGTGAAGATTAACTTTAATTTCAACCGAAAACCCATTTCCGACATACACATTTAAAAGTAACAAATTACAGCGCATCCCCAATAGAATTCCTTTTCCTTTTTCCTTACAGAAAAGTATGAAAAACAATTTGAGAAAAAAAATTGTTTTTTTCTAAAAAAAAATTTTTCATACGTTTCTGTAAGGAAAAAGGAATTCTATTGGGGATGCTCTTTTAATCATCAATTTTCCAACCAAAAATGTCTGTTTCCCTTGGAACGTTTTGGTTACAGTTACAGGTGTTGGGTGAATTTGATGAGGTTATAGGGGTAAAATTTTAGTCCCCTATGTGTTGTTGATGCAATCGTTCATCGTTCGGGATTTTGGGAGATAGGCTGGGATTTGATGATCCATGACCAAACGTAGATATTAATTAGTTTTTGATGTGTAAACATCTTTACGCGGGTATGCCAAAATTTTTTGTATGGTAGTAAACTTTCAAATGAAACGAACGGAAATGACGTACTACGTTTAAATATCTTCATTGAAAAAAAGAAACAAAATATAATTATTATTTATATTTTGTTTCTAAAGAACAAAAACAACAAAATACATATGTATATAAATTTTGTACTATCAATGGGCCTATTTAGACGTGTATGCACTACATGATGTATTTTCCTCGTCTCTTACCTCTTCGCCTATAAACTTATGTTGGAGTGGGGATATTTGTGTTGCATCGATTTGCAATTTTTCCTCAAAAATTTTTATTGCGGAACGATTTGTTACTCACTAATACAATGAAAAAGCTATAAAAAAAATTTTCGTCGGATTTTTTGTTTTTCGCTGAAGTTTGACTGTTGAAGCCGAACCATGAAAATGCCAGAAAATTTAAAAATGTCGGATACTTGGAGAAAGCTACAAACTTTGGCACTAACAAATAAACAGTTTATATTTCAATAATTTTATTTAAATTATTTTTGCAATTCATTAAATTGCCTAATTATTAAAATATTCTGTCAAACTTGTTCTGACAATTTCGCCTGTTTTAAATTTCTTGGGTGGCGTTCAACTATCTGCCATCCATCTCCCGGGACTGTGTTTGATTTTGTTGACAAACATTTTCTACACCATACAATGGATTCTAGTGCAGACACAACAACATTTTACTATTAATTTAACTTTATCTTGATGGAGAGTGATGGGTTTTGAAAAATTAAAAATCTATTGCTGAGTATTCCGAAAGCACGCCCAACTGTCTGTAGAGCTCTACTTAACCTGCGGTTAAATGTTTTCATGAACCGTTGTAAATGGATATGGTGTCATCATGTTTGGTAATAATGGGAAGGCATTATCTGCAACAATGTTATTACCTTGTCCAATAAACGCATTTGGAGGTAAATATTTCTCTGGCTGCTTCAGGACGTAAAAGTTTTCCAATTGTGTAATTGAAATTTAATGCACTCACAAAACTATTTATCGTTGTTTGTCCTGTTAAATTTTATCCTGTTAAATATTAATGGCAATTTTAGTGAAAATTTACGAATAAAATACAAAAATCGTTCAACTGCCAAGTTGTTATTTTGACGTAACAGAAAAATTGTCTATACGTTTCGTCCCAAAGCAACATATGAAATAAAAATAATTGTACGCACACAAACACAAGTTGCAATTGGTGTCAACAGTTGAGATTTTACGTCTAAACGCAAATTGTGTGTAATGATGTGATGTAATACATACTCGTGTGGAAAGGCTGAAAGCCTCCTAAACTACAGGCCTCTTACTACTCTCATTTTTCGCACATGACGTCAATTTAAGTCTATACCGAGACTGCGCAATAATAATTTTAGGATATTTACACTAACAAAGCAACTAGAGAAAGCAACAAAAACGTCGACATAGCGTGTCGTCATCATTTGGTGTAAGCGGCCAGTAGTTTAGAAGGCATTGGTACTATACACATAGTCTGAGTGTATATGTATATATAAATAGTATGGAAAGAAAACAAAGAAACATTTATAAAATTAAATAGAAACGACGAATCGACATTTTCAGCGAACAGAAAAAATAAAAAAATCTAAAATAGCGTGTGCCACCACAATTTATGCACTATAGAGAGTGGTACCTATAACGAGATAGTATACTCTTACGGTAAAAAACACAGTCAACAACTTGTGTATGTGGCTTTATCACTATCTCGTAGAGCAGTTCATCACGTCGGCTAACAATGATTATGTCTTCTAGCATGAACGTAAAAATGCAACCTCAATTGGTCCTCTTCAAAATGAGTTAACGCACCACAAAACTGCTAAGTATAGCTCAGGTTGTAATGGCGAATTTTGTACGAGATAATAATGACGTCTGGTTTTTAACATTGAACTGCCAGAATCTCAGGTCGCTTCACCTCGACCTAACTGATACAGTCACGCAGGGATGCTCAATTCTTCTGCTCTCCTAGAATGACCTGCATGTTCAATTTTCCTAATTTTCAATGCTGCGTTCAGTTCAAGAGAAATGTGTCAGCGGGCGGTTGGAGTAGCAGTATATAAAAATTCAAGTAGAACTCATACAGTCACCTCGCATAAGGAAATCATCGTTGGACAAACAACTGGTATGAGCGTAACAACACAACCCATTGGCGATATAAGATGCTTTTGGTAGTTGTATACACCTCGCCGAATAAAGCTGTCGAAGACATAATCAAGTACATACATTTCGTCCTTGCTCCATATTCTGAAAGAATTTCAAAAAATCTTCAAGGAGTCTAACATCTTTTGCCGACGATTATGAGCAGGGATTTCATTTTGCTGCTCCCTAAGATCAGTGATGAATCACTTATAAACTTCCTGCGATACGAATTCGATTTGCACAAGAACTCATATCGAAATATTATCTTCTACGAGATGAAAAATATACGAGATATGGGACCACGTCTTTGATGCTTGCAGCTACCATAGGCCAATTGCGTTGGTTATACCGAAAGAGTAATAGACCAATTTGATGGTAATAAACGAATGAAAAAATCTGGTTAGAAAAATGTCATTTCTTCTTCCTTTAAAGTAAACCATACACACGCACTTTACATATGCCATGTTTACACATCTCCTTGAGAGTACTAATGGACTCACTCTTTTTTTTGAGTGGGTCTGATGAAGTAAAGGGACTAAATTTTGGTTGATGATTGCTTGATAAAATCGTTGGATATTAGAGATTTTTCCAGATAGACACTAAGCTGACTAAACTAATTCGATAGCCCATGGCCATAGATAGATGCTGATTATTGGTATGGGGTGGGTCTGCGAAGGTTAAAATGTTGAAATTTTAATTTCACGGTTTAAAATACGGAAGAAGGGGATAATCTAAGTTTTACCCTATAACATCATCAGACCCACCCCAAAGCTATAACAAAAATCTAAATATTGTCCTGGGTCATTGAATTGGCATTGTCAGCTTGGTATATATCTGACAAAATATAGAATGACGATCGATTTAAAATAAAAATTTTATCTTTAAGTATAGAGTCATCAGATCCATCCCAAACTAATCAAAATCTAGCTGTATAAGCTGGATAAACTAACGAATTGACATAGCCTGATTGGTGTATATCTGACATAATCTCGAATTGCATATACAATTTTCTATAAATTCATCAGACCTAACCCAAACTTATAATCAAAATCTATCTATGATCATGGGCCATCAATTCAGCATAGTCAGATGTGTGTGTATCTGGTAAAATCTCGAATCATGGACAATTTTATCGGCAGAAGACGGGGAAAATAAAAATGTAACCCCTATAACCTCATCAGACTCACTCTAAACCTATAATCAAAATCTATCTATGGTCATGAGCCACCGAATGGGCATAATTCTCTATCTGGCATAATCTCGGACTGCAAATCAATTTAACGACAGTTACAAACCGTTGAGTGATAAAAGAGTGTTCTATTTGTGTATACTTTGTGTTGTTTACAAAACCAAGTGCTTTCCATTCCAATTAATGTGCATCGTATTCTATGT
Source organism: Nephrotoma flavescens (assembly GCA_932526605.1). Classification (NCBI taxonomy): domain Eukaryota; kingdom Metazoa; phylum Arthropoda; class Insecta; order Diptera; family Tipulidae; genus Nephrotoma; species Nephrotoma flavescens. The sequence continues at coordinate 205,769,637 of OW052221.1, read as the reverse complement.
ACAAATTAATAGTGGAAATGGGTTACGGTTTGTACCAAGCGGACACACATGCATAAATATATTAACAAATTATAAATTTGTGTATACACATAAATTATGTGACATAATGCTTCGCTTTATGTATTTATATGCGCATGGATATAAAATTTAATGCAGTTGCCTTTGATTGTATGTGAGTTCGCTTGATTTGTTTGATCCTATTATATTCTATTCTCTTTTATTTTGTTTTATTTGTGTAGCAATGCTCATGATTTCTTCTCTTATGATCGTATCCGTATGATCGTTTGAATACATACGGAATCCCAGTAATACAAATCAGCGCACAATGAGCGCATAAACAGCATATAATTAGAGCGCTCAATTTTTACTTCAAATTGATGCACCTAATTCCATGCTTTTCGTATTTTTGCCGACCGAAAAATCGGTTTTGTTTCCCCTACGTTAAATTAACGGTAAGCAATATTTTTTATTTTTATGTTTTGTTGTATATACCAAGTGTACACACTCGCAGATACAACTACATATTTTTAATTTTGTATACTGATTTTGTATGTTGTCCATGTATTCTCCATCTGCAAACACTTGTAAAATAAACATCACCATATTACAATTAATATTTTACACATCAACCAGAATCTATTTAGATATATATGTATATTTAAATAGATTCTGCATCAACTCACACCTCAAATGAAATCTCCAGACTGATAAAAATGAAATAGAAATTTTTCTAAATGAAATTGATAAACAAAAAATAAGTGGGGGTAAATATGCAGTGTATCTGTATGTACTATAAAAGAAACCGAAGTAAATTTGTTTGTTTTCTCACTTCAACGTGTGCAAATGGTTCAATCTGTTTCATACTGCTATCAACGTTTGTTTGCTGGGATCCGTATGTATTCGGGTGATCGTTCTAGATACAAAAATGTTTATTATGTGATTTTGGTGGTGGGTTGAGTTGAGTATATTGTTAGTCTGCACCCTGTTTTGAATAGGACAATTTAATTTCTCTCGGAACATGTAGGTGTGTGCTAGTATGGTAATAATAAAATAATTGTTTAATTGTATTCTCTCTTTTTGCTTCTTCTCTTTTGACTAAATTATATTTTGTTTAATTATGAGCTTATAGGTATATCAACCTTAGTAGTATAGTTGTGAGTATATTTACCTACATTTTGTTTTTTGCTTGATATAAATATCGAGATGCATTTGATATGGGGCGTTGTGTTGTGCCATCGCTTCAAATTGAAAAAAGTCGAGATTCGAAAAACTCGGGATTCGAAAAAGTCGAATAGAAAAAGTGAAAGTTGTATCATTTTCAATTTTTGTCGTTTTTTAAACTTGCAATACTTTTTCTAGAATGATATTTTAGCTACATTTATTATTACTTTGGTTTTAAACGAAGAAGCTTTATCATTTATCGCGATTCGAAAATGGTACAACATACCGCCATTCGATTTTTTTCGAATTTCGGTTCGAAGTGGTGGTGCAGCATGCCGCGCCTGGTGTAGTGGATATTTATTTGAATAAGGGTACATAAACAATAGGTATTTACTGGGTTTACTGTACTTGTGCATCTTTGTGATTCTTGTAATTATTATATACATGGTATTAGAATAGGATGGTTTTATTGGAGTAGATCATTTAACACATTTTATTTTACAGTAAGAATATTATGTTAATTGTGTAAGATGTATTGGTTTTGTTTATGTAGGTTTGTATTATGGCTTTTCCTGTATGCATTGTGTGGGAAGAGTGACCATAATATTTCATCAATTAAAAATATGAATTTTGCGTTTTCTTATCGTATTCAGGAATAGGGGGAATGTTTTTTTTTTTTTTTTTTTTTTTTAAATTTACTTGTATAGCAATATGTATTATAGAGTGGAGAGACGATCAAGATGAGTTCATTTCTGCTTGATTGAATGACAGCTTCTGTTGCTTTATTGCGTTTATTCATTTACTTGATTTTTTAAATATTATACAGATGTTTATAATAAATTATATCACATTATTCTATATTATCATTGATTAGTTTATTATCTTATTTGATTATTTTAATATTTTACAATTTTTATAATGACTTTTATAACGTGAATCCAAATGAACAGCATAAATTTGTTAAATCTATGGTTTGTAAATGGGCAGACCCAGAGTAGACTAATTTTTCATTATTCATCTACCTTTCGAGGATGTTTAATTTTTGGTATGGGAGATTGAGGGGAATTCAATCTGATAGAGGATTATTATAATTCGGCGGCTTGAATTAATGTCTGTAAGTCTACCATAATGTCGTCTGGTGCGTGTTTAATGACCTTGATAGCAACTCCAGCTTGTGCATCTAATCTCATCAAATGTTGGAGGCCGCCTCAATGGAAAATAGTCGTCTTTCTTAGCAGAGGCTGGCGATTGCACTTCTGTTAACTTTAAGATATCAAACCAACTAGAGATTGGAATGTACTGCCAGCTATTCAGACTCGTATCTTGCCGATATTGTTTTATATTTGAATAGTTTCTGGTATTCGTTCATTTTGTATGCTACAGACAACAAGATAATGGAACTATATATAGACAATTTTTCGATTTCTGCCCAGATTCTGCATTGTTATATCGCTCTTTGGCGGTTTTAATGAGTAATAGGGACGGGGATTTTGCGGATATAATTTCTGTATTGAATACTCCATGATATCTTATGATATGGGTTAATACCAACAATTAATTTTTTGTGGATTTCTGCTGAGCTAAGGTGTGCATTAAAGTCCCTCAGTAGAACAAAATAGCGTGACTTAGGATAGCGTTATATTATTGACAAATGTGGTGCTCGGTGGAGCTGGAGCTTTTCACCTTGTTTGTTTTTTGTAAACCACAAATGTCAATATTGCATTGATTTAGATTAATGTGTTACGTTTGTGCTCACTGTTGAGTGCACGAGCATTCCAGGTCTCAAAGCATAGTGAGGAGAGGGCTGATCTTGTTTTATTCACAGCACATTTTAAATATTGTAGTAGGTCTGTGGCATTGGACAGGAGCAGAATATCTGCAGAAAACCACTTTAAAACCGTTTTTTAAATTTTTCGTTACTTTTTTTGAAAATCGACGAAAAGGGCGATTGAGTTCCATAGAAATACACTAAGACTTCAAACTTTAAATGTGATATCCAACATTTATGTTTCTGCAGTTGTCATGTTTTCGCTAGTTCCATTAATATGTACCTGTTGGCTTTAGTGTTATTTTATATAGAAACGTTATGCCTCAACCAGTCAGACTTAAGAGCTTAAGTTGCGCGCCGATTGCACCACTTCGGTTAGTGCTACAATCACCAAAATTTTATAGGCTTCTCGTCACTTCTCGTTATATAGCGGAGGTCCAATTTCTTATGGCAGTAGAAATTCATGTCCAGGTATTTAGCAGGGGGTCAATATTAAGCGGTATGTGGAGTATTCCAATTTCAATTCCTCAGTTGATTTAATAAAGCGGTATAGTATATTGAGGTATATCACAATTTCAGATTAATTTCACTTTTACTATACTTAAACTCGGCATTGACTAGTTTCAAAATAATTTTATTTGATTTTAATTCTTTCAACCTAACTGTTTTCGAAATGCTCTGAGGATACATATACTATTTTTCTTTTGTGTTTAGACTTGAGTAATATTCCCATAAATGGCAAATCAGTTTTGAAGTGGATATTTAGTCTAAATGATCGTTTTTTCAACAAGTACACTTATGGATTGACGTTTTAAATTTCATTTATTCACTATTCTAATTTCTAAATTTATTTTCTAGGTATAATTTATATTAATTTATTTATTAAATATTTAATTTATTAATTTAAGAAACATTATCAGATATGGGACTATGGGGTCATAACTCATATAATCTTCTAATTAGTTTAACTTATTTTAATTATATTAGTCTTATAATAAGTTGTATGTTGTCGGCGGGGGGGAGGGGGAGGGGTGCGTAGTGGGTGGATCGCAAGTCGTGGATTTTCGGGACACGATTGGAGCCTTCTCTCTCTCGTCTTTGTAGTTGGATGGTTTGTGTTTTTGATGGAGATTTTCTTAAAACTTAGCCTGTTCTGGGAGGGTTTCTATTAAGAGGCTTGGTTGTTTGATTGTGAAAATCGTAGGAGGGGGCGTTTGGCCGTGTCTTGGGGGTTTACGTTTTTGGACTTGCTCATTCTGCATTTCTCGCTGACAGTATGAATGTTTGTATGTGGTATAAATTATATATTTGTATTATATATTAAGATGTGTATGAATGGGTGATATTGTGTATAAATATTTATATTTATGTACATATTATATGAATTATTATTTATATATAATTAGTTAATTTAATTAATTATTATTGAATTATTTAGTTTTACCTTATATAGGTGGGTGCGACTGAACCAAATTATAAAAGTGTTGGATTTTATGGAACATTATTCTTGGTATAGTTCAATTTGGAATTATTTTACAGATTTGTTTTTGAATATAAATTATATTTACTATTTCTGTTTTAATTGTTTATTGTGTAGTTTGGAATTTTTTTATTATTGTGTTACTAACTATTGGCTTTACCTAGGTGTCTGTAACCGGGCCGATTCAATCAAATCAATTTTGTTGCGAAAGCCGAAAAGTATTAATTTAATATTCAATTTCAGGTGATTTCCAGATACATGTGAAATAATAACATTTTTTCGTAGGTTGCTGTTTTAAAGAAGCAATTGTTGATGACCAATACCATCGTTATCCATTTAACCTATTAAACCTCTATCCTTCCCCCTAGTAGATTAGTTTTGTGCTGTCTTTGTGTTACTAACTATCGGCTATACCTAGGTGTCTGTAACCGGGCCGATTCTGTCCCACTTAACTTACCTATCCAATCCTTCGGTTTTGTTATGTGTAAAAAAGAGTGTACGGTGGGCCCGGCGTCAACCGGGAGCTCCTGTGTAAGAACTTGGTCGTACATTCAGAATCAATCAATCAATCAGTTACAAACCGTTGAGTGATAAATATTAAACTTTTAATCGACAATTATCGACTGCATGCATGAAACAAGTATAGGATTCCCTTATCAGACCGATCCCAAACCTATAATGAAAATGTAGTTGTGATGATGACCAATCGAATTGACATAGCCATATATATTGGTGTCTGTCTGGCAAAATCAATAATTGTCCTTCTTTATCGACAATTTTGTTGTAAAAAAAATTTTACCAATTTTGGTAAAATTTTTTTTACAACAAATATTTGTGTTGCTGTTTCTGTAACAACTAAAAAACCAAAAATAAGTGCTTCACACCTGGAAAAAATATAAGTCAATTTTCTTTTGGTGAGTCCGGGAAGTTTGTTTGAACAAATCGCACACATAAAATTTGAAAAATTTTAAAAATTGAAGGATTCAAATGAAAGGTCTTAGTGATGGTTTCAAAATTCTTTCTTTCTTTTAAATTCGCATACACAAAATTTTAAAATATGTAAAAAGTATCATTGCCGGAAATAGATTCAAATGAAAGTTCTTAAGGATCGTCAAACTTAGACAATTTCATGTAAGATTTCATGGCCGGAAAAAGATTCAAACGAGAGGTCTTAGCGATGGTCGCGGTTAGAAAAAAACTCAGGTAAATGTTTATGTCGTTATCTTAGGAAAAATCTGTTGAAAAAACATACAAAACTGGTAAAGAAATCTACAGAAATTGCAGCCGAAAAATGCCGATAAATATAATCAAGATTGAATGACAACCGAAATAAAGTCGATAATGCAGGTACCAATTTTATGTCGGAAAGTAAGTTTTTAATATAAGAAATTAATGTTGTTGTTCTTAAAAATCATCTCCAAGACCTTTCATTAGAAACATTCTCCAGTCACGACACTCTTTAAACGTCCAATTTTTAGAATATTGTATGTTTGATATTTCCAACTTTGTTTATGTAAAATATCGTTTAGTGTTTTAGATTTAACGATTTCAGTTGATTTTTTTTTTATTTTGAAAACAAATGTGTTTGGTACAAAAAATACTTTCATCAGAAAAATATCGGCTGAGAAATGTCGGCTCAATATGACTTTCGGCTGAGGCATATTAATATTTGAAATAATATATTATATTTTCGGCTGAGGCAGCAAAGACACCATTTTCGATTTTCTTTTTACTTTCGGCTGAAAACTATTGGCTAGCTTTAACAGGGTGTTAGTGTCTTTTATTTTGTTTTGTAATAAAGATTATTTGTCAACTCTCAAATTTGTCAACTCAAAATAAATCCAATATTAAAAAATATTGTGCTTATTTCGTAATAAAGTCATTTCGGCGAAATTTTGGTTTAACAGTGTAAATACTAATAAATATTCTGTGATAAAAATTTTTATTGGATTTGTATATGAACACGGGATTTTTGGTAGGACAGTAATATCAAACCCGTTTTTTAATTTTACCTAATTCGATAAATAATTTAACAGTGTAGTAAAACTCACTCTAATTATTTCAATAATAATTTAATATGGAATGCCGCATTAACACATAAATAATTTGGATTTTTTGTTATTTTTTGGTTGATTCATTGATGGACTGTAAGACCAAGTAGTGGGCAAGTGTCCCGGATAACGACGGGCCTTTTTACATAAAACAATAGGGCAGGATAGAAAAGATGTTTTTGTAAGGATGGAACGACCAGTTCAAACCGTTCGCTAAATTTTCGCTAAGGCAACCGCTGTGGTGTGAGACGGCATATTGTCTTGGTACTTCGTCCTTTAGCTTGTCAAGAAATGGTGCGTAATGTGCTCCTGTAACGGTTTTCCCTTTTTGAAGATAATCGTTTAGGAAAACTCCTAGTCGAAGGAACAGTCTTTGCCTTTTTTGGAGCCGATTACTTATCGCAGTTCACTCTTTTGACTGTATTTTTATAATTATGAAGTGGGATGGTGTTATGCAAGGTTCATTAACAGTAATTAACCTTTACCACAACTCTGATTTATTGCGCCTAAACTGCGAACAGTGTTGAAAATGTTCATTCGAACACGTTTCTGGTTCAAAGTGAGGGAACGCGGCACCCAACGCGCGGATAGCTTTATCCTGCCTAAATCAGTATTTAATGTGTGACAAACACACAGTCATGTTGTCTCGCACCATTTGATGAACTAGATCGCTGTTATCGTGGTGGTTGCAGTTTTTGGACGTACTCATCGTCACTAAAACTGGCACGGCCACGTTTAAATTTCGCTGCCCAAAATTTCACGGTGGTAAATGATGGTGCAGAAGCCCCATGCATAGACATAGCATCCAACTTGTCTTGATTTTCAAAAACAAAGCGTTACTCTACTTGTCGACTTCGATGAACGCCAATCAGCTGTTGTTGTGGAAACACTGTACCCCTGTCCTTCAAATCAGTATCAAAACATTGAGCCAAACATCTGAATTCCCGGTACGATCAGAGGCAAGTGCATCAACATACTGAAAATTATATAAATTCAGTATTATATCCACCAAACCCTCCACAATATCAAGGGCAAAATCAACAAGCGATAGCGAAGAATCCAAACGTAATTGATCAGTCCAGTTTTCCATCTTTTAATGTACCTTATCCAGATCTGCCGCCATTTCGGCCGGTCCAATTTGAAGAATTTCGCTGTAACAATCATAATCCTGGATTAGATAAATTCCCGAAATGGCGTAATTTAAATATTGATGGTTCCAAAGAAATAAATATCAGTGATTTTTTATTTAAATTCGAAAGTTTAGCTAGGTGTTTAACGACATATGTCAAAGTCAATTGTTCTCAGTTAGCATTACCATTTCATCATGGATAGCATTACCATTTCATCACAGATAACCTCATTTGGTGTCATGAGCAGCCACAGGCAATGCAAGAACGACCAATGCACCCAGAAAAAACCACTGTTTGGTGCGGTTTATGTATACTGATGGAATCATAGGTTCTTATTTTTTCAAAGATGACGATGGCCGCAACATTACCTTGAGAGGCGTTCGCTATCATTCGATGATTTTGAACTTTTTTTTTGACCAAATTGCATGAACTGAATCTGGTCGATATGTGGTTTCAGCAAGAGGGCGTCACGTGCCACACAGCACCACCATGGACGTAATAAGAAATGAGTACGGTGAGCAATTTATCCCACGTTTCTTTTCGGTAATAAAATTTTTAATTAATTTAAAAGTATATTTGTTTTTTTAGCGGTCTACACAATTGTGCAGGCTAGGTAAACACAAAAATAAATGATTCATCGTACTTTTCAGACCTTGATTTGAACTGTTTGCTGATGATGAAGGCAACGCTGATCCCACATGGATTCACAAACCGCGAAATATTGAAATGATCACTGAGCTAGCAGAAGATAGTAATACTGAAGACAATGAATTTGAAAACCGGTTTAATCTAGAAATGTGACAGAACGACGAACTATTTGGAGAAATTAAAACATTACTGTGGTTCCTATTCATGAAGAAGGAAATATTTGTGATAAACCACCAGGTTCTCCGATATCGTATTTTAATAAATATTTTACAACTGAACACTTCAAATTCAAATTGGCTGCAAATTGGCATACCCAAGATAGAGATGGTATTGGAGAAATCGTTTTCACATCGAACTTTTAGCAGTCTTCACTAGAGATCGTCTTTTCATGCTCAGAAACTGCCTACATTATTTACTGTAAAAGATACCGAAAATTGGACAGCGGAAAATGAAATATTACGCTGCTCGCTGCAAGTGGCAGCACTATCACAAAAGGGCATTTTTTTATATAATCACTATAGCGGATTTTTTTTTTCATTTTGTATTTCTTTTTTCACTAAATGAAACATCCCAGCGGAATAAAATATTAAAAGTGATCCCTTAAATGACAAATTAATTGATCTTAGTAAAGGAACTCGGTACGGAAAGGAACTCTTCTACACGATTTAAATTGATTTTAAAGTGGAGAGAACTCGACTATCTCTTAATTACTAATTTTAAAATTTGCATCGCGTACCAGGATAATTTAGGCAACATTTATTTATTTGAATTTTCAATGTAATTTTATGATTTTCTGCGGCCACATACGTTATTTTCAGTTTGTGGCCAATATCTCAGAAACTTCCATTAGTAACCAATATTTTCGGTTGTTTTCTAATAGCTTCTTAGGCCATGCTGAGACTACATGGAAAATTTGAATCCATAAATTTTCCTCAAATTTTTCATGTAGTCTCAATATGACCTAAGCTATTAGAAAAACAACCGAAAGTAGTGGTTACTATATTGGAAGTTTTCAAGATATTAGCCAAAAGCTGAAAATAGCGTATATATGGCCGCAGAAAATCAAAAAATTATTGTAAAAATTCTAATCAATAATGCCTCGTCTACTTTGCTTATAGGTGTAAGACTATAAGATATTCATTATCCGCTTGCCCAGTTGGTGGTTTGAAGGTATTTTCTAGGTGGTCGACAAACAGATCAACTTTTTGTTTTTCGCTGCGAGTCCAAGTTCCATCAACCATTCTAATGGGTGGCACTTGCATTTTTATATTACCGTGCCACTTATTGTCATTAGAACTGGAGAATGGTCTGACGATAGCCCTTCTTCATTTTCAACTGCTAAGTAATTTTCGGAGATACCTCTTTTTACCTCATTTTTTGATTTTCTGCGGCCGTATAAGTTATTTTCAGTTTCTGGACAATATCTCAAAAACTTTTACTAGTAACCAATACTTTCGGTTGTTTTTCTAATAGCTTAGGTCATATTGAGACTATATATGGAAAATTTGGGGAAAATTCATGGAGTATAATTTTCACTAGAATTTTTTGATTTTGTGCGGCCATATAAGTTATTTTCAGTTTATGGCCAATATCTCAAAAACTTCCACTAGTAACCAATACTTTCTGTTGGTTTTTCAATAGCCTAGGTTATACTGAGTCTATATGGAAAATTTGGGGAAAATTCATGGACTAGTATTTTCACTAGAATTTTTTGATTTTCTGCGGCCATATAAGTTATAAAAATTGTTTAATGAGCTTATATTAGTATAAAAGTTAAATAACGGTTATTTAGCTCTTTTTTATATTTTTATTATTAAAACTTAAGCTTTCGGAACCTTTTCGGTTCCATTCTCAAAAGTATATAAATCAATTTAACAAAAAAAAATATTTTCTATACAAAATAAAATAAAATCTAAATCAAGGCTAACTAAAATGTAGCTATTTTCCTGTAGATATCGCTAGCTACTAGAAAAAATATATTCTTTATTTTAGCTAAGCCACAAAAATTGATATCTACAGAAAAAAAACTTTCCAAAATAAAATTTGACTTTAAAAACATGAATTGAAAATATTTGCATGCATGTTAAATAATATTTGAAATGTGTAAAAGCAAGAAATCAAATTATAAAAATAGATCATATGGATTGCCAATGTAAGCGAAATCGTTAATTTTGTTAATCGAATTTGAACTAGATTTTATATGTAACATTTCCAAAATAGATCTTTTTCTGTAATTAGGTTGTTTTTCCAAAATGTCTACATCTTCCAAAATAATTTTATGGTTGGTATCTCTAATATGTTCCAAAAGTGCACTTATTTGATTTGAATTTCCAGTGGCTCCACGTATATGTTGGAAAAAACGCTCCCGTAAAAACTGTTTAGTTTGTCCCGTGTAAGTTACGTTACAATCATTACACTTAATTATTTGATAGACAAGATTTGATTCGTTTTTTAAAGGTATCAGATCTTTTAATTTTGAAAACAAAATATCATTTAAACTGATAGCTGAACGACCAATAATTTTGAAATTATAATTTTTAAATAAATGTTTTAATTTTTCGAAAAGATTTTTTATGTAAGGTAAAGATAAATAATTTGTACTTTCAATTTCAGGATTTTGTGTAAAATTTTGTTAGTTTCTTTGTTTCCAAATCACTTTATTTATTAATTTTATAGGGTTCTGATTATTTACCAAAGTTTTTTCCAAAAGTTTAAAGTTATTGTAATGAAATTTAGTTATGGGCAATTTTAGAATTTTTTGAGTTAAAATTTTGACTGTATTAATTTTGTAAGAAAAAGGAAGCCAAGAAATAAAATTTAAATAACGACCAGACCAGGTATTTTTATGGTACCAGTCAAAAGAAATTTTACCATCAGGTTCATGAATTAAAAGTAAATCTAAAAATGAAATTTTGTGGTCAATTTCTTTTTCAACAGTAAATTTTATTCTATAATCCAAGGAGTTAAATACATCCAGAAAATTTCAATTTTGTATTCAGGGATTACCGTTATAATGTCATCTACATACCGAAAATAAAATAAAGGTTGAAAATCCAAAGAGTTTAATCCCATTTTTTCCAAAAATTCCATCATTAAATTTGAGATTATAGGACTAATAGGAGAACCCATAGGAGAACCAAAAGTTTGTTTATAAATTTTATTGCCGAAAGAAAAATCAGAATTATTCAAAACTATTTGCAATGCCGACATAAATTAAACTTTAGTCAATTTAGTTTTTGAATTTTGTTTAATACTCCTCCAGTTATCTTTGATAATGTTGGTAACACGTCTATTATCAACATTAGTAAACAAAGACGTAACATCCAAAGACACTAAAAGATAATTTTGTGGAAGCGTACCATTCTGAATTTTTTGTTTAAAATCTTCCGAATTTAGAATATTTGAACTAGTATTACCAACACTAAATTTTAAAATATTACCCAAAAAAGACGATAAACTATGTGTTGGACCAATAATCGAACTGGAAAACCAGGTTTGTGGATTTTCGGTAATCCATATAATTTTGGAATCCTATTCATGTTAAAATTATTTTGAGTTTGGGAAACAAATTTTGTCCTCCTTCAATTGGTCATTCAGTTCCGTTTTTCAAAATTATTTCTGATGTCTAAAGTGCAATTTTTCATTTGAACGATAATGATCGTGATACTATTCGTAATCGTTTTGTAAATATTTTGACAAATTTTAAATATAAATCAAATTTAAATATATTAACTCCTTTTGAAAATTGTATTTTAAGTTTGTCAAACAATCTAAATCATTTTTGAAAGCTAATCCAAAAATTGTGGTAACTCGTGCGGAGAAAGGTAACGTAACTGTTATAAAATCGCGAATTGAATATGTTACAAAAATGGAAAGTTTACTTAACGATAACACAACTTATGTAGAATTGCCAAAAGATAATACAGTTCCGATACAGAAATCAACAAACACAATGGTTAAAGAATGAAAAAATTCTGACAATGTGGATGAACAAACTAGGAAAATGTTAACCAAATATAATTCAGTGATTCCAAAAGCCGCAGAAAATCAAAAAATTCTTGTGAAAATTCTAGTCCATGAATTTTCCCCAAATTTTCCAAATAGTCTCAGTATGACCCAAGCTAATAGACAAAACAACCGAAACTATTGGTTACTAGTGAAAGTTTTTGAGATATTGGCCAGAAACTGAAAATAACTTATTTGGCCACAGGAAATCAAAAAATTCTAGTCCATGAATTTTCCCCAAATTTTCCATATAGTCTCAATATGATCTAAGCTATTAGAAAACAACCGAAAGTATTGGTAAAAGTTTTTTAGATATTGGCCAAAAACTGAAAATAACTTTAGCCTTTAGAAATTTTAGTCCATGAATTTTCTTCAAATTTTCCATATAGTCTCAGTATGACCTAAGCTATTAGAAAATTAACCGAAAATATTGATTACTAGTGAAAGTTTATGAGAGATTGGCCAGAAACTGAAAATAACTTATATGGCCGCAGAAATACAAAAAACTCTAGTGAAAATTCTAGACCATGAATTTTCCCCAAATTTTCGATATAGTCTCTGTACGACCTATCCAATAGAAAACCAACCGAAAGTATTGGTTACTAGTGGAAGTTTTTGAGATATTGGCCAAAAACTGAAAATAACTTATATGGCCGCAGAAAATCAAAAAATTATTGTGAAAGTTCTAGTCAACTAATTTTCCCCAAACTTTCCATATAGTCAGTATGACCTAAGCTATTAGAAAACAACCGAAAGTATGGTAAAAGTTTTTTAGATATTGGGCAAAAACTGAAAATAACTTATATGGCCGCAGAAAACCAAAAAATTCTGGTGAAAATTATAGTCCATGACTTTTCCCCAAATTTTCCATATAATCTCTGTATGATCTAAGCTATTAGAATAAAACCCGAAAGTATTGGTTACTAGTGGAAGTTTTTGAGATATTGGCCAAAAACTGAAAATAACTTATTTGGCCGCAGAAAATCAAAAAATTCTTGTGAAAATTCTAGTACATGAATTTTCCACAAATTTTCCATATAGCCTCTGTATAATCTAAGGTATTAGAAAAACAACCGAAAGTATTGGTTACTAGTGGATGTTTTTGAGATATTGGCCAAAAACTGAAAATAACTTATATGGCCGCACAAAATCAAAAAATTCTAGTAGAAATTTTAGTCCATGAATTTTCTTCAAATTTTCCATATAGTCTCAGTATGACTTAAGCTATTAGAAAATTAACCGAAAATATTGATTGCTAGTGGAAGTTTATGAGAGATTGACCAGAAACTGAAAATAACCTATATGGCCGCAGAAAATCAAAAAATTCTAGTGAAAATTCTAGACCATGAATTTTCCCCAAATTTTCGATATAGTCTCTGTATGATTTAACCTATTAGAATAAAAACTGACACTTTTGGTTACTAGTGGAAGTTTTTGAGATATTGGCCAAAAACTGAAAATAACTTATATGGCCACAGAAAATCAAAAAATTCTATTGAAAATTCTTGTCCATGAATTTTCCATATAGTCTCTGTACGACCTAACCTATTAGAAAAACCATCGAAAGTATTGGTTACTAGTGGAAGAAATGCCGGAAAGACGGAATATTGTAAAATTTCAACATTTCATATACCGAGTTCCTTTACTTCGGAGATCAATTAATTAGCCATTTTAAGGATCACTACTAATATTTTATTCCGCTGAGATGTTTTATTTAGTGAAAAAATATATACATAATGAATAAAAAATTTTCGCTGGTAATTACATTACAAAATAAATTCTCTTTATTGATAGTGCTGCCACTTGCGGCGAGGAGCGTAATCTCTTATTTTCCGCTGTCAAAATTCCGTTATCTTATACAGCATGAGCATTCCCCTAACCACCATCTGGGGACGCGCCACAATTGGAGTTCGGCATCTCCCTCCACACGGAAAAATTTATATTTGAATCGAAAATCAATCTAGAAACCAATTTTCATAAGAATGGGTCATGAAATGGGCAAGTTTAGTCGAGCATAAACAGATCCTAGAATTTTGTATAAAACTTAGTTTAAAGTCCCTGATCAATACTACTATCCAAATTCCATCGTAATTCGTTAAGAAATGGCGGAAAGATTGCATATTGTTAAATTTCAAGATCAATCGAAGATCATAATCAATTGTCATTTTAAGGATCACTTTTAATTTTTTATTCCGCTGGAAAGTTTTATTTCAAAAAAAGATACAAAATGGATAAAAAAAATTTCCGCTGGTAGTTACATAACAAAATAATTTTTTCTTTTGTGATAGTTCGGCGAGTAACGTAATCTCTTATTTTCCGCTTATTTTGCTCTCCCAAACAACGTACAGAACAAATTGTGGAAAATACAACCAATTATTTGTGCCTTAAGAAATCAATGCTTTTTTTTGCAACCCTGGGTCAACCAACGTTTTATGGTCGCCGGCGATTGGCTACTCCCACGGAGAGGTCAATTAATGAATGTTATTCAAGAAAACTACTACCATTTTGCATCTTGTGGCCCTCCAACTTATTGGCCTACTGACCGTCGAAAAATCACTGACGTCCTGGATTTTGCAGTCACAAGTAAAATAAACCGAGAAATAATGCTAGCTAAACCGCTTTTAGAATTACCGTCTGACCACTCTCCGGTCTTGCTACATTACTGGGCCGACGAAAATGCATGTTCTACGAATAACTATCTAACGAACACCTTCACTAACTGTTTGCAATTCAAGACGTACATCAGTTCACATATCAACCTAACGTCTATACTGCAGACGGCCAACGATTTAAACATTGCTATGGAAAACTTTAATGATCTACTAGTCAACGCAGCTATTTCGACCTCGCCTAAACCAAAAAGCCAATTAATCGATCACAAGATGCTAAACATAACTTGGCGAAAACGCATTGAAATGAAACGAGACCATATCAAATTAAAAATTGATAAAATGTACTGGTTGATGGCGGAATATTTAACTATTGACCTAGAATACAAACTTCTCCTGTATAATACAATGACTAAACCAATTTGGTCGTATGGGTGTCAATTATAGCAATCAACCTCAAATTCGAATATCCACATTGTCCAACGAACACAGTCAAAAATTCTCAGGCTGATTACAGGACCACGCTAGTTCGTAAAAAACAAAAATATACATAAAGACCTTAGCATCCTATCTGTCAAAGACGAATTACAAAAGATGCAGATCAGCTATGCAGGGAAATTGGTATCTCATCCGAATTTGCTGGCGCGAAACCTAAAAGATATACATACGTCTTCGCGATTAAAGATGAAAACAATGGCTGTAGTAACATAAATTATAAAATTATTAAGTTAACTTATTTGTGGCCTTACTTTGGGAAATATTATTCTTATTCGAATAGGAATGAAATTTGTGCCCAAATTTGTAACAGCCAAGCGGTTTTTAAGCATTTTTGTTAAAAAAAATGCTATATGGTTTCGATTTGCCGTCTGTCCGTCTGTCCGTCTGTCCGTCTGTGTGCACGATAACTTGAGAACGAATAAAGATATCAACTTAATTTCTTCACTAAATGTTCAAGCAATTCTTGAGAATGATCCCTATTGTTTTGGACATTTCTGTGTTTAGGGTGTTCGGTGGTAACTAGGGTTTTGTTAACCCCCCTCCTTAAAATTGTTAGATTTTTTTTCATTTTCTATTCTATTTTCGTTTCATAGAGCATGTGAATGTGGAATCAAAATATATCTCGTTTGGATTTGGTTTTGTGTGGGTGGTGTGGTTATGGGTGTGGTAGGAGTGGTGGTATGGCAGGTGGAGGGGGTGGGATGAGGCGTTTTGGGTTTGGTGTGGGAATTTGGGATTTGGTTGATGACGGTTTGTGTGGGTGGTTTGTGTGTGTGTGGAAGTGGGTATGGAGGTGTTAAAGGGTGATAATATGGGTGGTGCGGTATAGGGTGGTGCGGGTGAGATAGGTTTTGGGGGTTTTGGATGGTGGGTGTGGGTGGTAATAATGTTTAGATGTGGTGGTTTGTGATTTTTTTTTGGAAAAACTATTTTCTTTTATTTTATAGGCAACAAAAATGCTTATAGGGTTCGGCTCCGAACCTTTCCCGTCTTTTTTTATACTTTTATCGGTTGGTACAAAAATTTAATAAAATCAAACTAAGCATGCGATTTACTTTTATGTCATAATAAACATTTGTGAAAATATAAAATGCGTTTTCGACGTAAATATGGCTTAGTTTTCAGATTAATTTAGTATCGGAGTTCATTTTTTGTATCGTTGATTTATGTCATTTGGTTCTTTATCCTTTATGCGATAAAAATACTACAATACTCCCAGAGTGACAACTCATAAAAATAAAATTATTTTTTAATGCACCCCCACTCCGTTTAGAGATAGATCTTTGGGTTTGGGGCCAGTAATTATTAGATTCTATTTTTCGATAGATATTTTACTACAGTTTCTTTGTTAGGAAAATTAAAAGAATTGGGATCGTATACTTCCCGAACCATAATGACAAATCGACTAAAAAATATTAATTTTAAAAACGATGACATTGTAGCAGTAAAGTGGTGGGATACCAAATCAGTGGTAATGTTGTCAACAGCAGTAGGTCAAGAACCAATTGAAAATGTTTCAAGGTGGTGTAAAAATACGAAAAGGTTCATAGATGTTCCTTGCCTAGTTGTGCCCAACTACTACAAAAAATTCATGGGTGGCGTAAACGTGTGTGACCAGATAAAAGAGTACTATCCTGCTTTGATCAAAACGAAAAAGTGTCATCACTACACTTTCTGGACCTAGCAATAGCTAGTTTCTTGGCAGGAGTATCGACAGGTTTGAACTTTTTCAAGAGTGCTAAAGAATCGAGTAAAAGATTGACTTGAAAGTTAGGTTAAAAGAAGTTGAGGCATTATTAGCTTCTGTAGATGAACTATCCAATCAGGAATCAGCTAGTGAAATTGAGACACCCCCACCTAAACGACATAATCGAGTTAACCAGTGGCATGTTTGTGATGATTTAGACACTGCCAGAAAATGCACACTTCTGTGATATTTATTTATTACCAAATACAATAATTGTTTTGAACAATTTCATTGCATATTATTTTAAAAGGGCAAGCCACAATTTACCAAGGGTAAAACCACTTTATCACTAATTATGAACTTCACTATTTTTTTCTAATTTTTAAACAAATAAAAATGCAGAACGTAAAGAAATACGCGAGCTTTTTTACAGATTAACATTTTAATTAAATCGAATTTCTTTTCGAAACAATATAAAAATAATTAAATCATTTTCATAAGGTACAAATGATAAATTCCATCGTGAGTTTGCCAGGTATAGGTTGCTGTGAATTTATTTTATACGTAAACGAACGTATTTAACGATTTCAAATCATTTAAAAGCTTTTATTGTATAAAAACAAATAAATAAAATTATTATAATTTATCTTACGTACCAAGGCAGAAACAAAATCTTAAAAAGCTCATTAATAATAACAACGAGATCTCTTTTGTACACGTTTTGCTATTACGCAGCCAGACAATAATCGTTAAGATAAAAAAAAGCTCATTTTACGCGAGCTATGGAACAATTTATCTATTAATCAACACCAACTCACCGAATTTAGCTGGGTGTACGCAACAAAAAAATTATGATTGTTATTTATATCACAAGACAGGCATTTTCGATTTGGTTTAAGCGCAAAAAAACTAAAACTTTCGTGTAATTATTTACTTTCGTGCGAAACTTTTATTTTTTTGCGTATTTATATAAAAATCAAATTAAAACTTTTACTTAGATCAACACTATATATATATATATATATAAATATTAAGGCACCCGAAATATTTCTATTTAGCCTTACGGGTACACAGATAAATTTTGACGAAGCATTTCTGTCAAATAAAATCCTTTTCATTCCCAATACGCGTGCAAATTGAAAATTACAAAAAACTTTTTCATTTAACTTCGCTTGACACACAACAACAACAAAAAACAAAAACTTATTGAATTTTACCCCACCCGCAGAACGAAACCTGTTAAGGTGACAAAAAAAAACTTTATACCAAATGATAAGATGTTATCGCTTTATAATGTACACAAAAGTTGATAGCGTGAAAAATTTGAAAACATAAAAGTTAAGAAAATTTGAATATGTACGAATATATGGATACGCATCGTGCGACTACGAATTTTATTTAAATTTCATCAGACAGCATGTTAATTACAGAAAGTTATGAATTTTTATTACAACGTGAGAAACAACTCAAAAAGGATAATAAAAATCTCAAAATGTGTTTTCTAGGTACGAACACATAAAAAAGTTACGAGTCCTCATCGCCGTACTTCTATTTATACAAAAGCACTTGACACTATTACCGTGTATCATAAAATTGTTGAATTGCTATGAACAAGTTGGATTTAATTGTGTTCCAATCGTAGAATGAAATAAACGAGAAAACCGTCGTTTGTTGCTGATCTTTAAGATGTATACGTATAAAGGACCAAATAAAGTGCAAACAATGGAAATAATATTGAGTTGATTGTCTATGCAAAATAGTCGATGAGTAATAATAAAAATAACAATAATATTAATAGCATCTTGACATGTTGTCTGTTGTCTTTGAATTGATTTTGTACGGTTCATTACTCTTGAATTGTTTTTGAATTTGATTATGTCAAATGGTGGAAATAATTTTTTGATTGTGTTGATAATGGGAAAATTATAGGGATCAACGGTTAAATTAGGTATTTTCTAATGGCGTGCTGATGTTGTGCACAGTATTGTGCGTTTGAGTGAATTTCTGAATTTTCTACATGTTGGTGTCGAAAACAGTGTAAACAATGTCGATAATTAGTAGAGTATGTAGACAATTCGTAGATAATGTAATATGTATAATTTCTAGTTTAAATTATGGTGTTTTCCATCATTATGGAAGTTTATATTAAATTTTTACAAAAAAAATGAATGAGATTCGTACGGTTTAACTAATTCAAGATATTACAAATAACAATATTAAAATATTTTAAAAAATTTAATTCGTAATGCCATCTGCTTTAATCATTAATAAACTCAATGTTAAATCGTACTAAAGTTAACTTTTGCTCTTACCATAGAAAAAAAATTGTTTCCATAGATTTCAGCATTTTTACCCATAGATGTCACTATTTGGTCATTTTTTTTTCAAAAATATAATAATTCCGAAAACATATGGGTTGGGTTTTGGGGTATCCAGATAGCAGCCTAGATTACCGCATTTTAAAAAAAAACATAAGATGAGACGAGAAGGAGTTTGGCCAAAAATTAGAGGATTGGGAAATGACCGACTCGGTGGGGTCTATACCTCACGTTACTAGCATGTCCACCGTGGTTGTTTAATAGGAATGTAGAGTAACATGATTACTCTAAATTAAAACCCAAAAAAATGAAATTATTGTTTGGCATAGGGCCTTAAGTTGTTAGTAAGTATCGACCATACCAATATTAAAGCGTTACCAGCAGAAAGGAAACCCGCGTGCCGACGCGGTCTCTAGATCACTTCTTAAATTCTCGAACCACAAAAAGCATTTCACAAAAAACACACAAATTATATTCCGTCACTGATCAAAGTTTTATTGTTCATTTATTAATTAAATGTTTAATTTTTATCTTCACTCTAACTAATTACCACTGCTGAGTAATTTCATTAGTTACCAAAAGTTAACTACCTTCAACCAAAAATGTGGCGCGGTGTTTATACAAAACTCAATTGACTGACAGAGAAGCGAGAGGGAAAATTTAGTACTGGAGATGTACTTATCTATCAACCGTATCTATTGTTGGCACAGTAAACAAATAGTAAACAACAGAAAAAAAATCTTTGTCACGAGCGCGAATGCACCGTTACAATAAAGCACCATTTCTAAAAAGTGAAGACCACCCATTAATAACAGCTTACCAATTGCGAATTATAAATATAACCCATCTCACATATTCATGCCTTTAGCCTGATATAAACTGGTCATCGAGTTCAGCAGCTAACGTCAAAATAAAAATATTATATCCTTCATGTTACATTCTTCGTGAAGGAATTTGGAAAATGGGAGCATCACCAACGATTTTTCTACATAAAACGTTGCTACTATAGAAAGTTTTAATCTCAGTTCTTGTTACAACTGCATTAAACAATTATTTTTCTCGCGAGGATGTAAGTCTAGATCCCAACTAGGTATTATTTGCATTAAAATCACCGCCTATGATAAAATTTGGTTCTAGTGATTTAAAAAATCGACTGTAGTTTCCTTTTTTAACTGATGGCGTGGGAGATAGTAAATAGAGGAGATCCTATGGTTCCTATTATTGATTGATTCAACGTTTATGGTTTTAACTTGCAAAATGTCTTCTTCAATACCGGGCACTTCATAATGTTTAATATTATTTTTAATAATTACGGTAGATCCACCTCTAGCGTTTCCCCCTGAATGAATAGCATGGTATAGCATTCACAGTCACGTATTTTAATAAATGATGTTTCTGCATGGTTATACCCTTTGCATTTTTTGCATTGAGGTTGTTACGACTGTGCGGTCGCAACCACAATTTTTGTATTTTATATTCCCCTCGGTTTGGGTCTTCGATCAATCAATTGGGTGTTTTGTGTCTTTACTTTCGGAGTTGATTGTTTGTTGTGTTCTGAACGCATGCGCGATGGTTTGTGTTTTGTACACCTTCTTGTGATGGCGTGACGGTAAGAAAGAAGGACAAGAGAGCAAGACCAATGTGCAACGAGTGTGTGGAATAATGCGCCAACGAAGAATATTTCTTCTTATATGCTAGAAACAGAGAAAAATAGAATATAGAAACAGAGAAGAAGAGATATTCTTCGATGACGTGTTGCGCATCGTATGTGGTGCTCGAGATTTTTGTCGAGTAATTTTTTTTGTCCTGTTTTGGGATTTTATAAAAGAGAGTCCAATTTTGAATCGTGTAAAGTAAAGTCGAGTTTTAATTTTTCAAAAAGTCGAGTTGTGTATATTAAAAAAAAAATAAATTTTCGTGGTCTCAGGCCATATTTGTTCATAATTATAAAAATTAAAATATGAAAATAATATTCTAAAAACATTAATTTTTTTTTTTGTATTATATAACATACTAAAAGTTGCAATAAATAGGACAACTTTAATAATTCCTATTTAAAAATAAAAATTATTTTTTTTTAACAAAATTGTATAATTGTGTGGATTTGGTAGTTATATACCCTGATCGTTTTACCGATAAAATAACGAAATCTAGAATTCGCTTTGCGGGACGCAAAAAGTTCAAAACTGTGTACGGTGTAGTTACGAGTGTAAATTGTTTGATCGCAAGTGCAAAGGAGGCGCTTTATAGTAGTAAACGGGCCAAATTCGACAGGAGGCATCATATTCTGCGAACGGCCGAGACAAGTGTACCATTTTCTCAACGTGTACATGGTGCCGTACGGTATAACAGACGCCGCAAACGGTATTATCAACGGGTGGCCCACAATTTGCGGGCACGGTATTTGTCAACGGGTGCCACACTAGATTCAATGGATGCCACACAATTTTTCAACGCACGGCCGCCTCAAGGTCGCACATACACGTGGTGTTAATTGTAAGGTACAATTTAAATTTTTTTTATTTTAAATTTTTTTTCCTTTATTTTTTTTTTCTCATATATTTCAATTTTTTTTTAATTTTTTTGAAATTTTTGTTTGTAATCGAGCGCCGCATAGCGTGTTTTCTTTTTTTGTCTAAATTAATAAAAAAAAATGAATTATTAAAATTTCCGGGTTTGGTGTGATGAGGCACCTCTCTTCCGTTATAATTTTATTTTTTTTTGCTGTTCGTTCCTCAGGTTCCGGCCGACAAATTTCAGCGGAATTCGGGTTTATTATTATTATTATTATTATTTGCGTTCTTCCTTTTGTTTATAAAATCTCTGTAATCACGGTGTAAGCCAGAATACCCGCAAGCCTCAAACCCCATGACATTTGCATTTCTCCGTGAGTTATAGCCGGCAAAAATCAACGTGTGAGGCCTCTGCGGGATATTAGATGAAATCTGCAGGATGGTAGTAGCCATCCTGTAACAAGGTATTTTTTTTTTTTTTTTTTTTTTTTTTTTTTTTTTTTTTTATTTTCCAAGGAAAAAATATTACAATTTTCATACAGGAAAATATTCTATAATTTTAAATTTTAAACAAGAGAATAATATATACATACACAATACATACATACATATTGCATATTCAACGTAATAATTTGATTAATTAACAATAGCAACTACTCAACTTGATAAAAAATAAACTTAAAATAATATTGTTAGTGATGATAAGTATTATAATTAGCAATAAATTGTTCATATAGAGTCTTTTTTAAATTCAGCTTCAGATTCGAAATTTTATTATCTTTATCTTCATTACTCAGATTGTTGAAAAGTTTTATACCTTTATAAAAGATACTATTTTGGGTCGTTTTAAATTTATAATTCGGGAGGCGATAATTCAATGAATTGCGTGTAATTCTTTCAGTGGCAGAAATGTTCGTTTGGAATTCCGCATTATACTTCAAAAGCCCATGTCTAATTTTATAAATTGTAATGATGTACTGATAGTCAATTATGGAAGGAATTGGAAGAATTTTATTATTATAAAGAATATTAGTTGATGTTAATAAAGGCAAATTTCTTAATGCTTTCAAGGCCTTGTTTTGTAAAATTTGTAAATCATTTAAATGAGTGTCACTTGAGGAACCCCAAATTTGTATTAAATATGATAGATGAGAGTGAATAAAACTATAATAAATATTGTATTTAAGAGAATCAGGTATAAATCGTCCAACTCGTCTTAAGACTCCAACAATAGGCGATATTTTCTGTTTAACTCCGCTAATATGATTTATCCAGGATAATTGAGAATTAATTAACAACCCAAGATATCGGACGCAGGCGACACGTTTAATTGATTCATTTTGAAAATTAATCTCATTAAATATTAGAGGAGGTTTGTGCTTTAAATAAAATATAAGAAAGTTAGATTTGGAAACATTTAATACCAATCTATTATTTTCCAGCCATCGGCTAATTATGATCATATCACTTTCCATGTCATGTTGAAGCTGCTCAAATGACGAAGAACTATATAACAATGCAGCATCATCCGCAAATAGTTGGATCTTTCCTTTTAAGTTTAAGTTGAAAATATCATTTACATAAACCAAAAACAATGTAGGGCCTAGAATGGACCCTTGTGGAACACCAACCGACACGTTGAGAGTAGATGATTCATAATTTCCGACACGAACAGTTTGTTTCCTATCACTCAGGTAGCTGCAGAGCAGTTCTAGTGCATGGCCTGTAATACCAGAATTAATTAGCTTGTTTTTTAATATCGAATGGTTCACGCAATCAAACGCTTTTCTAAGATCAACGAATAGACATGATGTAGCGGTTTTCTTTTCTAACGACTCATAAATTCCTTCAATAAGATGCAATCCAGCAGAAACTGTGCTACAATTTTTAGTAAACCCAAACTGCCTACAGTTTATAAGTTTATTGAAGTTTAAATGATCTATCAATGTTGAGTGAATTATCCGTTCAAAGATTTTGGAAAAAACAGGCAGGATGGAAATTGGCCTATAGTTGTTAATTGCAAAAGGATCGTCTGATTTATAGATTGGGGAAACACGAGCAATTTTAAGAAATGTAGGAAAAATCCCATCATTTATCCAAGAATTTAAATATACTAATAATGAAGGAGAAATAATTTTAACCAAATCTTTCACAATTCTACTTGTAATATTATCATAGCCAGGAGATGAATCATTTTTAAGCTTGCTTATTATAATATTGAAATCATTAATATTAATTGGGTCAATAACTGAGATCACTCAAGATCATATTGACTGGATGATGGATTAGAAATTATTGTTCCAATAGTGGCAAAAAATTTATTAAATTCATTAGCAACAATTGATTGATCAACTATGACACTATCATTAATTCTAAGTTCAATATAATTGCTTTTGTTATTGTTACGCCTAAGGGATAAAGGATCATTGGTCAATATTTCATTAAATAATTTCCACATTTGCTTAGGATTTGCAATGTTAGCATTTAGCTTACCCGTATAATAAGATTTTTTTGTATTGATGACATGTTTTTTAAATTCCTTGTTTAGACGTGTAAAAGTTTCTAAAAAATAAGAATTTTGCGGGTAAGCTTTACGCAGTTTATAGTATTTATCCCGGATTTTAGATAATTTAAATAGTTGATTATTAAACCATGGCTTTTTATATGAACTAATTTTTACAGTAGTAGTTTTGGTTACTGTGTTTTTCTTAATTGAAGTTTCAATACTTGAATATAATGCCATAAAATCAGGCGGATGTGTTTCTGAAAATTTGCTGACAATATCTGAATGTACATTATTGTAATTAATAATATTCCTAGTTTTAGTAAAATTGGCAGACTTTTTTGCTATAACAAATTTGACTAACATATAACGATGGTCACTTAGACTGGTATCGCCGTATAATATAAAAAATGTTTCCTTAAATTTGGAGAGTAGATGATCGATTATTGTCTTTGTTGAATCACTGACACGAGTAGCATAAAATTCATGTATTTTGTTTATAATAAAGAAGTTATTTAAAAGTAATATGGAATTGTAATCGGACATTTGTACTTCTGATCTGGATAAAATATTCAGATTAAAGTCACCGAGAATAATTTGATTATTATAAGTAGACATAATGTTATCCAGGAAAGACAGAAATTGTTGACGACATGTGTGCGGTGGTTTATAAATACCAGTTATATACAAATTTAAGATTTTGGAGTAAATAACCAAACTTTGATTTTCCAGAGAATTTTTGGAATTTACTAAAACAAAATCAAGATCGCGATGGACAAAGATTACAATACCTCCACCAGTTCTAGTATCTCGCGTGTTATGATAAGCATTGTAATTATTTAAGTTGAAATATTTAATTTCAGATTCATGTAAAAAGGTTTCAGCGAGTACAATAACATCTATTTTTTGGTTAAGGGAAGATAATAAAATTTCGAGCTCACTAAGTTTATTCATAAGTCTATTGATATTGAGGTAAAAGATATTTAATGCTAATATGTTATTAGTTTCAGTATCAAAAGTAGAAAGATTTAAAAAATGTCTGTTGACGTTGCTATCATTATTGTTAATAAAATTACTATTATGATTTGCTATATTTACTAATAAACTAAAAATTAAATGTTAATGAAAATATTAATTAAAATGATTATGTATTATATAATTCAAATGAAATATGTAAAATAAATATATAGTTAATAATACAAAGTAAATTGGAAAACATATATTCAATTAGCTAGAAGTCTAGGTAAAATAATTATAGTTCATTAAATTAAACCACATGGTGATAATATATGGTAATATATATAAAGATTAGACCAATTCAAAATGATAAAGAAAAAAAAAAAAAAAAAAATGAAAATTATTTTCACAAATTCTAGCGAAATCTACTAGATAAATATGTAGAGTTTTCTGTAGTTTACTTGATAAGAAATTAGCTTAAAGTATTTTAAAAAATAGATACAAATATAATTATGATTAAATAGGTAATATAACGTGTAATTAAAAATAAAAATAATTAGTTTAAGTATTGAAAAAGATACCCGTATAATATTTTGAAGCAATCCATGAGATGACAAAGAACTTCAACTGTATCACTATTTAATTTTGTCAATGTCGTTTATATTCCATATGATTTTCGGTTGTGAATCATCTTTAATTTTAATATAAATGTTGTTGTGACGAAACCAGCAGAATTTGATAATATTGTTTTTTTTTAAACCTAGAAGCTGTTTCATAATATTGGTGTTGGTAGGTGTAAGCTTGTCACGCAGGTTTATTGTTTGTTCACCGTTCGATGACGTAGGGTAAAGCTGCTTTAATTTTAGCGGACCATTGGCACGAACTTGAAGCATAACACGATCCTTAGATTCACTATTTTTGAATTTTATGTAAAACTGGTTGTAAACTCCTCTGCCACTGCGGCCGCTAAGTAGGGTTTTCGTTGATTTCATATATGCCGATTCAATATTGTCCAATCCAAAGTTATACACAGAGTTTAGCTTTATTAGAACTTCATCTTTATCATTTATAGTAACCGGAAATCCAGATACCATTATATCACATTTCAAACTGGTTTGTTGAAGAAAATTAATCTGAGACTGCAAGTTAGCAATGCAAGTATCGTTGGCATCCACTTTATTCTCAATGCCATCAATTCTTGAGTGGATTTTATTTATTTCGCCTTTAATCTCGCCAACAGATAACTCAAGTACTTTTTTAGTATCAATAATTTTCGCTGTTACTTCTTTGTGGTTAGAGATACTAGTTTCCACTAACTTTGAGATAGCCTGCATGATGTCTGAAGTTGACGGCTCATTCATTTTAAGAATGTCTTCTAACGGCATAATGGTAGGTAAATAAGATCGTATGTGTAAATGACTGATGTATATTGTTTAATAGTAGAAGCACAGTTGTTGGACGGTACCACAAATACAATACTATGCGTTGCGCACCTTACCAAACAAACACAAGGCAGCAGTCAGTAGAAAGAATCCGGAATAACTTCTCTTGTCACAAAATCACTTAGTATTATAAATTTTATGTAAACAATGATATGAGTTATAGCCACTAAAAGACAGAACGAGTTATAATTTAACTAACACTGTAAATCGAATTGTATAATTCGTAATGTTATTGACAAATAAATCACATGACAATTTAACAGTTCTTAAAAACCGCTTTTTTCATTGCACCACATACACCAAAAATATAATTATGCATTTATGTAATATAACAAGAATGTTAAAATTAATTATCAATTGCAATTATGACGAACTAATATTGTATAAAATTAATTCAAATGAAATTACAGAATTTAATTATTTTCAGTAACATTTAATCAACTTCACTCTCTCGCCATCAACTTATTAATCTCGTGTTCGTTTGCAGTGGTTCTATTTTAACCCTCATATTGAGTATTGCTTTGATATTGAATATATTTTCAATTTTTTTGCTTTAGTTGAATTTGAGCATAGATAACGAGAGCCCTCTTTTAATGATCTTGGTTCATTAACTATATTCAATGTTGTCCCGTTTAACGATGTTTAACGATGTTTAGGTGGGAACTCTAAGGCCATACCTTTTTTTGTCTTCATAGGTATACCTATGAAGGTATACCACTCTTTACCTTCTTCAGTGAGCTTTATAGCTAAAACTCTGTATGCATCGGTATGCCACTACTTTATGCCACTACTCCATAGATCACCTCTATTTTACACCAATTTCATTAAAGCTTGGATATTCGCAAACTCAGTAATGCCTAACACATTAATTGAAGGTGGTGCCTTAGTCTTCATTGCAACCTTGCGTTGTTCTTGTTGCTGGTGTTGTTGAAGTACTAGTTCGGTAGTTTTATTAACTTTTGCATGCGAGCACTCTCCAACTGCTTTCGAGAATTCTGCCCTTCGTTTTTTCCTTGGTCTTATTTTATTTTGTTTGTGCACCCAATCAGTTTCTCTTGCAAGTTCCTCATCATCAGTATGAAACTCAGCGTAAGTACAGGCAATTGTGCTGAATTCGTTATAGCTATAGTAAGAAGATTTTCCAGAACTTGTATCAGTCTGGTCTTCTTCAACTCCTCATTCTTTCTTTAACTTTGCGATTACATTGCTAAGTTGTGATGCCACTTTTTCAACATTTTCGATTTCCTGCTGTGTTTGTTTAGTTGATGAACGAAATATGTTGGTGGTGAACTAAAAATTCGATCGAATTGGCATTGGTTTGGTTTTCTCACTCCAAAATCCTTTGAGCCGGTCACGTTAGAGGGTGGATTTTTATGGTTGGGATACCACCTGAGGTAAAAATTCCTTTTTGTTGGAAACTCATTGCATTACGGACTGTTTTTTGAAGCAGCTACCAATCTAACCAGTGAAATTGACAGTCGGTCAGTGGAGAGAACATCATTTGCTAGGTTCTCGGTGTTTGGTTATCCTGCCATTTCTCGGTTGTCATAACCTCGTTGGTTAATTAGCAGGGAGTAGCATGTGCAGGTGAAGTTGACATTTTGACTGGTATACTGATCTTCTAGACCGACCCCCCTTACCCCCATGAGTACTGGGATATGATTCTCTACTAATAAAATACTAACAGTATAACAATAAAACGTACTAAGTCAAAAAAGTGCTAATTGCAAGAATATCATTTAGACAAAAAATGCTAATAATAACTAACTACGATAATCACCAGTAGATGGCACCTTTAAATTAATACAAATTTAAATGACAAATATTTGTAAACAAAGTTAAAAACAAATTAATACGAATAATTTTAATTATATAATACAAATATATTATTACTCTACAAGCACAGCTGATGTATCTAAACGATTTACTTTCAGTTTATCGTGAACAATTTATCGTGAGCAATTTATCGTAGAACAATTTATCGTAGAACAATTTATCGTGGAAACAATTTATCGTGGAATCAATTTATCGTGGAACAATTTATCGTAGAACAGTTTATCGTGGGCAATTTATCGTATAACAGTTTATCGTGGACAACTTATCGTATAACAGTTTGGAACAGCTTTAGTATCGCAGTCAAATTTTTTTGACAGTCTGAGCGACGGTAGCGCCACTTTGACCAAGAGCGGAATTGTTTATAACTAAAAATATGCCTTTGCTTAGCATTTTCGACCTAGCGGCCTAGCGCCATCTATTGGAATAAAACCGAACTAAAATTTTAATTTTACTTTAGGTTTTCGATAGCAATGGTGTTTGTGATTGTTCCGTATATTGGTCTATTTTCAGTATTCTCGAATTAAATACACAACCGTAGGAAATTACTTCCATTTGCGTCAAACTGTATGACAACGCCTATGATAATCGACACTTACTTATACACAATCAACTTCCCAACCACCCAAATTATAAAAAATACGTTAAGACGTGCTAAAAAAATTTAATAAAAAAATATTGAATCTCATTTAAAATTAAATGAAATTTAATATTTTTTTATGAATATATTAAATTGAGAGTGGGAGTCGTACTGCATGCCGCACGTAGGAGCAGATTATATAGAATCTATTAATGACACCTACGCTCCTCCCCGTAGCCCTGCGGGGCTCTTTAGATTTTATTTTCGGGGGCGTAGGAGCCGGGATCTTAAAACATGTCGCACTGCGTGCCGCACGTAGGAGCGGATTATATAGAATCTATTAATGACACCTACGCTCCTCCCCGTAGCCCTGCGGGGCTTTTTAGATTTTATTTTCGGGGGGGGCGTAGGAGCCGGGGTCTTTAATCGGTTAAGAAACTACCGAGTTCCGTCCCACATGGCCATATTCCAGAACTTCTTCCAAAAATCATTCAATAATCCCATTTCCATCCAAATTACCCAATCCCATCATAATCGGTTAAGAAACTACCAAGTTCCGTCCCACATGGCAATATTCCAGAACTTCTTCCAAAAATCATTCAATAATCCCATTTCCATCTAACATACCCAATCCCATCATAATCGGTTAAGAAACTACCGAGTTCCGTCCCACATGGCAATATTCCAGAACTTCTTCCAAAAATCATTCAATAATCCTATTTCCATATAACATACCCAATCCCATCATAATCGGTTAAGAAACTACCTAGTTCCGTCCCACATGGCCATATTCCAGAACTTCTTCCAAAAATCATTCAATAATCCCATTTCCATCCAAATTACCCAATCCCATCAAAATCGGTTGAGAAACTACCGAGTTCCGTCCCACATGGACATATTCCAGAACTTCTTCCAAAAATCATCCAATAATCCCATTTCCATCCAACATACTCAATCCCATCATAATCGGTTAAGAAACTACCAAGTTCCGTCCCACATGGCAATATTCCAGAACTTCTTCCAAAAATCATTAAAGAATCCCACTAATTTTTTGATACCACGCATAAAACCTTTCTACGATAAATTGTCCACGAAAAACTGTTCTACGATAAATTGTCCCACGATAAATTGTGACCACGGTAAATTGTGTCCACGATAAACTTTCTACGATTGAATGTTCACGTTAAATTGAAACACGATAAATTGTTTACGATAAAGAGACCGTCACCCGTATCTAAACATTTCGTGCCCGATGGCTCAACCGAGCCAGCAGGTAGTATGCAAATCTTGGATATTGACCGCTTTATTTGACCTAATTTGGTCTTGATGACAACCACTCGAACTAATCCGTCTTGACATGGAATGTAAAACGACACATTAGCCATTTGGTTGGTGGAACATCTGTTACAACTACAAGTTCTCCGGGTAATGGATTTGCAAATATTATTTTTCTCTTGGTTCATTGTTGTAACGTTACCAAATATCCGATATGCCACAAATACTGGACCATCCGCTATATATGCTGCCAGCGCGACATCCGGTTTGCTTTGATGTTCACCAGATTTTATTCGGGCATTAATGACATCGTATGTCCAATCGAGAAATGACCAGGAGTTAGAGGATCCATACCTTCTTTTGACATCTCACTCAATGGCCGTGAAAGCAAGCATTCATCACTGTGGACCATTCCACCATAAACTGTGATTGGCTAATTCATCAGGAGGTAAGCCACGTGAAGCGCAGTCTGCCGGATAAAATCTTATTAGCTACGTAGGCCTGCCATTTTCTTGGGCATGACGATATATAGTCGATAGCTTAACTGAGGTCGATAGGTAAATTTATCTTTTTACGTTTTCAAAACTGATGCTAACAGCTTGGTTAGTTAGCAGCACAAAGTTCCAAACGTGGACTACTAATAGTCTAAATTGGTCTACCTTTGTCTTTGCCGTAAGTATATTTTCCTTATACCCATCTGCCGTCTTTACTCGACTATAAATTACGGCTCCGTAACCTAACTCAGATGCATCTTAAAATCCGTGCAGTTCCAACTCTTGACCCTCAGTGTATAACTATTTGCATATTCGAATATCTTCCAATTTGCTTAATGTACATCTTACTGCTGTGCAGGTAAATTGGAAAATATCTTCGCTGTTTCTGATAGCATACTATACGTTTGGAGAACTTGTGATTTACTAAATTGAAGTTGAATCCTCCTTTTCCCAATAAACAAATAAGACCTCTAACCATCTTTTGCACAGTTTTGATACCAGCTGCTTGCGCAAGCAGGTTCGTAGAAATCTCGGTTGAGTACTTCTGAAGCTTCTGGAAACTCGCATTGATAATCTGACGCAAGTTGGTTTAAAGTCTGCGTAGCCACTAAAATGGAGTGGACGCTGTACCATATGTGATCATTCATAATCTGTAAGTGCGCGCTATTCTTCAGGTTCCTTCCTCCAAACGATTTTTGAAACCCTTTATATTGACCTGCCGGAACTTTTTTTCGATATCAGCCATGAATATGATTATGTGAGTTCGGAATCTTAGCTGCAATTCCACCAAAGTAGATTGTACGACTGGTCCTACAGCCAATGAATCGTTCAAAGAGTTCCCATGCGTTGTCTTAGCCGAACCCTTAAAGACCACCCGAAGCTTGATGAATATTCTAATCTCAGGCAGATAATACTATTCCAATCCAGAATCGTGGGCTAATTGCATATGGCCTAACTCTCCATATTCATCCATAAATTCTCCATACATCCTCTTCAATGTAGCATCACGGACGAATTGCTTTTCTAAATTACTAACTACGTATCTACCGTCTTATGCTCTACAGATTGAACTCCGGAAGTGTTCAAGACAATAGTTTTCTTCTTCGCTGTATTGGACGACATTATTAATTTCCTCAATCTCCCAAAATTTTCTGAGCTTCAGATCAACATCTAGATGAAGATTAATTGGAAGTTCCTCTCTTTCAATTTGGCCTTGAACTGCTGTTATTTAAACGGACTCAAATATGAATAATTAAATAATTATAACAATGAAAGTCTTTTAATTTAGTTATGTTTAAAAGATTATTAATGTTCATGTTAAATTTAAGGAAATAAAACTATACTCATGAATGATGTGTGTGGTCTAGCGTTATCATGATGAAACACAACGCCGTTTCTGCGGATCATTCTGGACGAATCCTGGCTTTGATACCGTTTCGGAAGCTTCACCTCGTTTCGTCCATTATCTCACTACCAGTAATGATTCGGTTTAAAAATGGCAAAATTTCGTTCTGTTCCAGCAGCGTTTCGCAGATAGAAATCCAGCCCATTAAATTCCTAACTGTTAAATCATGTGGTGCCCGAACGTCAAGGTTTCTTGTATCGAGCCATTTTCAAATGGTTTAAAACTGTTTTGTCATGATGCTCCCTATATGCCGGGCTTCTTCAATTTTCTTCATGATTTTATCGACTTTTCCAGTGGTTGGTCGACCAGTGGCACTATTCTGGTAGCTCTCCGGCAATAGGGAACTGGGGAAAGAACTTATATGTAATTTATTTTAAGATATTTTTTTTTCCGGCTGGAGAAAAGTTTGATGCAAAATTTATAAATTGGGAATAATTTTTCCATATCTAAAAGTCACGTTCCGTGAAATAATGAATATGAAATTATTTTTTTTCATTGGCAATCAAGTAGTTTGAAATATCCCCACGTAATTTTAAATTTACTGTGTGAAATGAAAATTTCTTATGAGGAATGCAAACCTACTCGATTGCTAATGAAAAAATCTTTTCATTTTCATTATTTCACGGAACTCGACTTAACCCCCAGTACCCTATTGCCGGGGGAATAGTGCCACAGAGCCACTATACCTTTGTCGTAATAAAATTTTAAAAGATATCGATTTTTTTCATTATTTATCTCCATGTTTAAAATGTGTGGTATTATTTCTTGTATTTTCAGAAATACTCCAGTATTGGTGTAAATTACGAGAATTGACAGTAACATCATTTTAGTATACAATTCAGGATAAACTAGAGAATCTACAAATTATTTGATTGCTTTCACAACTTCTCTATATTTACAGGTATTCACTTAACATTTCTGACACAAGGGATTGATATAAATTTATTCGTAAAAACTCACCACCATTTTACAGATTACATCAATCCGTAAAGCAATTCAAATTTCCATATGAAAAATAAAATTATTGGGGGTACAAATTGAAAATGCGGGATTGATAACAGATGGCGTTACTAACGCTATACGCATCAGGCAGTACTGTGACTATGTTCATGTCAAAGCTACGTCTTATAGCTTTAATTTTCAGTATGTGTCAATTTGTCGCAGTGTCAAATTCATAGTTTTTTTGACTCAATATGTCGAGTTTCGTGCCAACAAAACAGCATTTGCGGGAAGTTTTAATTTACTTCTTTAATTTGAAGAAAAGTGCTGCTGAAGCACATCGATTGGTCTCCGAGGCTTATCCGAGTCATGTTCCATCGGTTTCAACGTGCGAGAGATGGTTTGTGCGGTTTAGAAGTGGTGATTTTGACGTTGAGGACAAAGAGCGGCCGGGCCAAGTGAAAAAGTTTGAGAATGCTGAATTGGAGGCAATACTCAATGAAGACTCGTGCCAAACTCAACAAGAGCTCGCAGATTCATTGGGAGTGACACAACAAGCCATTTCCCATCATATAAAAGCCCTCGGAATGATCCAAAAGCAAGGACATTGGGTGCCGTATGAGCTGAAGCCGAGAGACGTCGAGCGCCGTTTTTTTGCATGCGAACTGCTGCTCGAACGGCAAAAACGGAAGGGTTTTTTGCATCGCATTGTCACTGGTGATGAAAAGTGGATCCATTACAATAACCCGAAGCGCAAAAAATCATATGGTTACCCCGGCCATGCATCATCATCGACGGCCAAACCAAATATTCACGGCGCCAAGCTCATGCTCTGTATTTGGTGGGACTAGCTAGGTGTGGTGTATTATGAGCTATTGAAATCGAACGAAACCATCACAGGAGCACTATACCGAACTCAATTGATGCGTTTGAGCCGCGCACTCAAAGAAAAACGGCCACAATACGAGCAAAGACACGACAAAGTAATTTTGCAACATGACAACGCTCGGCCACATGTTGCAGCGCCGGTCAAAACATACCTACAAACGCTGAAATGGGAAGTCTTACCCCACCCGCCGTATAGCCCAGATATTGCTCCTTCCGATTACCACCTTTTCCGATCGATGACACATGACCTAGCTGACCAGCGCTTCCATTCTTACGAAGAAGCCCAAAAATGGGTCGATGACTGGATAGCAGCCAAGCCGGCCGAATTTTTTCGCGACGGTATCCGTAAATTGCCAGAAAGATGGGAAAAAGTTGTGGCTAGCGATGGACAATATTTTGAATAATTCATTTGTTACCATTTTTTCAGAATAAACGTTCAAAAATAGAAAAAAATCCCGCGTTTTCAATTTGTACTCCCAATATGTACGCACCAGTGTATGAATAGAAAATGAATGATATCGCATTAAAACCATCAAGCATCAACAAGTTCAAGATTTAAGGCACTTGAGCATTCCAAACAAAACGAAATAATATAAAAAATAAACCATTTTTTGGATTAGAAAACCCAAAAAATGTTATAAAATTACTTAAGTCGGAAAAATTATTTATCTCTAGTGTCGAAATATGGCCTTTATGCCTACATCAATATTCAATTACATATCTCCGGTCTGTTATATGTATGTACCCTCGTTTACACAGAAATGATAAAAATATAAAAATTTTCTCCCATCCTTGAAGACGGCGTTGTACCCAGCGTCGAATACCGATACAGCTTTATCCTCTTACGAAAAATATCCCATTTCGGCAGGTAGACACAGGCAAAATATAGTTATCCATAATAATAAGGCCATAAAGTCTGTCTTTATTATTTAAATTAAAACAGAAAATTTTTTATTCATACGAAAGGCATATGGAAATTTCATTTCATTTTTTTTTTTTGGTAGCTTTGCCTTAATAATGAGGGAACTTACATAAAATATGTCATTATGTATAGAAGTGGAGAAGGAATGGAAATATTTTATTTGAATACATTTTCACAAGTTATGTAAATTTTGTTCGGTAAAATAATTTTAACTAACACCCGAAATGTAAATAGGCAACATTTACATTTTAATGATTTACAGGCGTAAAATATTGCTTAATACTAATAAAATATTGTATTTCGTTTTTATTTTCAGATGGAACCAACGGATGCACAGGTGACATCAAATACTGCTTCTACCTTGTGCCCTACTGGAACAATTACAAATAATAGTAGCAATGCTGGTGGTGGTGGTTGTGGTACGACGAGCGGTACAACAAATCATCCACACACACAAGGAACAGCAGCACAAAATGTTAGTAGCCCACCCGAAAATTTACTATCACCCACCACAACATCAGCGATGACATCACGAGATGAAGACGAAGATTCCAGTAATCAAGTGTCATCGGATTGTAAAAGTCCTGGTCAGCGGTAAATATCCCATTTACAATTTTTTTAAATTACCAAATAATTTATTTTGAGTCCATTTATTTATTTTTTATTAATTGTTTTGGCTCTACATACGGTTATATAATTTTTTTTGTCATATCATCAAAATCTAAAAAATTAATTAAAATTTAAAATATAAATTTTATATAAATCTTATAAATTTTACATAATATACTAAAAACATATAAAAACTACTAATAGTTCTAGTTCACATCTGTTTGCACCATCAACATCATTTGCTTCGAACTCAAGTCTCGAAATTATTATGGAAAACGATAATATTTTAAGCCAATATCGTAAATCCCGTGACATGATGTTACTGAAACGACGGCTGAGCAGTATCAGTAGCCATCATCGTTTAAATAATCATAGTTATAGTAATTTACATCAACATCGTCATCATCCCCGGTCACAATCGAGCATCAATGAGGATGATGATGATGATGATGATGGTGATGTGATGAGTATAAATAATTCAAACGTGAATCGTAGCCCGAATACAACAAATATTATTGTTAATAATTTTGATGACGATGATGATGATGATGATCCAATTGACGACGGTGATTATGATGATATCGATCCTGATGTGGAAAAAATTGCGAAAATTGTAAATAAAGGCGATAGCTGTAATTTACCCGGACCAACGAGCAAAGGATCGCAGAGCTGGAAAAATGTACGGGCTGTTATGGCATATTACTGTGCGCTGCGCAAAATCAAGAGGTGCAATAGTGCAAAAACAAAATACTATAGAAAAGAATACGAATATCTTCTAATTGTTTTCTTTTTATAAATATTATAATAATTAATAAATATTTATAAATGTTAATTGTTAAATATGTTGATGTTGTTATACAGATCTTAAAAATAACAAAAAAAAAATATAATAATTTTCTTCCGTAAGTGTGAGTGACTGAAGATAATACAGTTAGAATTTCTGTTTTGTACGTGAATATCAACATTTAGGCGTAATTTTGTTCCTGCTTAACACGTCATTAAAATCTGCATCACCGACACAATTTCAATGAAATTCTGCATTATCGATATTTGTTATATAATTTTTAGGCTTTCTTAATTTACACTTAATAATTATTATTAAATTTAATATACAAACAAAAATGACATCCGCCGCATATACTAAGTCGATAATGTAGATTTCTGCTGTTAATATGTCACTTTCGTATAAAATGCGTGTTGATTACGTAATTTTTTGTCCTGGAGTTTACTTTTCTTACCCTACTAAATTTACTTTTCGAAAATGGAAAAGGTTGATAATGCAGATAGAGTGAGGCAGAAACCGTGATTACTATATAAATTATTAAGGCGTTCTATAATTGCATTTTAATAATTTAATTATTAGATTTAATAGTTTTTGATTTAATATTTAGTGGAAGTATTCTGGCTTTCCTTGAGAATAAGGAATTGGTAAAAATATTTTCATACCATTTTTCCTTAAATTGTATTTTTTGGCCTACTGATAGTTTAGGGTAAATATTTATGAAACAAACTAGAATTCGAAATTAAACTTAACCTATAAAAATTTCTGGGAACAAAATTTCCCAATTAACTTGGTTCCAAAAATAATCCAATTCAAGCAAAAGTGCTTTGAAAATATTTTCCAAAACTCCTAATTCCATGGGAAAGCCAGAAGAGTGCCATGCTAATACACCTTCATGGAACTAGCCCGAAATTTTAATCGTTTACTTATGGCAATACCTCTTCTGTCATGACCCAAATACGAACCAAATAAGTTTTGATAAAAAAAACTCAAATATTTTCAGAAAATTCCTATTTATAAATATGTATTTCATATAGTCGCTTGTATCTCGCCTGATAGATGATTCTGGGGGGGGGGGGGTGTTTGTCCTTACGGACTACTACTGTCCTTACGAGCTACATTTTACTACTACTGTCCTACTCCTCATCGAAGCGTATGATATCATTGAGGTCCAATTTACTAAGGTTTACCAAGCCATTTAGAAGGAGAGGTCCAAGGAATTTCAGTCTGCTAAGCGCTAGACAGATACAAGTACAAAGCAAATGGAGAACAGTTTCTTCTCCCTATTCATCTTTGCAACTGCGATAGTAATCATGTGAGGAGAGTCGCGGTCTGCTCGCTTGCTTACCTTTGAGACAGTGTTCCATAATAGCACCCACCACCATAATGACATGCCGCCGCCGCGGCGACACCATCTGTCTGATTCTTGATAGGTCTAGATTTGGAGAGGTGCCCAGTTATTACGCATGGGGTACTATCGGACTATCTATCATTCATTATTCTTCCAGCTTCCCTTTAAAGCAGTATTTTGCGCCTAGCGAACAGTATACCAACATCCGCCTTACTTAGTGAAATAACGCAGGTTATGCCACTCGTGTAAGTTCATCCACCTTTTCATTCCAGGTGAATGTTGAACTAATCTGCCATCTCATTAAGAGATGAGAGATTGGGCTACTTTCGGCGGAAGGAAATATGATTAGTCCGAGAGACGAATATATCCTTAAATCATCAATGCAAAAATTAACACCTTCAGTATCCCAAAATGCTTGTCTCTGCCAGTGTTCTCTTGCGGAGATATCAGTCCTAAACCTCTGACCAAAAGATATACAGTCGGCAGTATTTGGGATACTCCTGTTTCTTAGAATAGATGAGTATTCTGTATTGTTACAGTTCCAGGAGATATATAGTTGAGTCTTATATCTGGGTGTGAGAAGAAAGAGAATCTCGAGGCTACTAATACACAAGGCAGTTGTTTGCTGCACTTTCACCAAGGATTTTAGGTTGACTAGAGTATTTAAAACTGGCCACCAAAAAGTAACCACATATAATGAAATGGGCCTAATTGTAGAAATATAGAACCAATGAACAATGTGGGGCTACAAAGCTCATATTTTTCCTACAATAGCGTTTTTGCAGAAAAAAGCGCTGTTGTAGCTTTCTTCACTCTCTCTCTCTCTCTAATATGTTAGATTTACAGCTTCAGAATGAGAGCCAGCTACTTCGCTTTGTCAGTGACAGCCGTCAAGCTTTCACATTCAATCCGCACCTGTTAGCCAAATTGGAGAGAATATACAAAGCGAACTTTGCGAAAAGCGAAAAATGCAACGTCGTTTACCTAAGCAACCAACCTTAAAGTCGCACCCTTCCAGGTTTAATAACAAGTCATTTATGAACAAATTTCAAAGAAGAGTGATAATACGCCACCTTTCGGGATGCCTCTACTTACAAATCTGCTATTGAAACACCCACTCACGCTGGCCGTCTCGAGGCATCTTTTTAGCGATAGGGAATTTCTCTCGACCGTTTAATCCAAACGTCCGCTAAATCCGAATGTTTTTAAATTTAATCAACTCGATCGAATGTAATCAGAGACGAAACCCAGGCATTTCTTAGCCGACTATGTTGGGATTGGGTATGTTGGATAGAAACAGGATTCTTAAATGATTTTCGGAAGAGTTTCCGGAATATGGCCAACTGGGACGGGACTTTCAATTCTTAACCGATTAAAATGGAATTAGGTATGTCAGATGGAAACGGAAATTATTTAATTAAATGATAATTAAATTTAATCATCAATCCCATTTCCATCCAACATACCCAATCCCATCATAATTGGTTAAAAATTCATCGAGTTCCATCCCAGGTGGCCATATTCCAGAATTTCAAACAAAAATCATTTAAGAATATCAGTTCCATCCAGCATATCAAATCCCATCATAATTGGTTAAGAATTGATCGAGTTCCGTCCCAGTGACCCTATTCTGGCTTTCCCTGGGAATAGGGAATTGGAAAAAATATTTTCATAGCATTTTTGTCCAAATTATATTTTTCTGGCCTACTCAAGGAATAATTTTAGTGCAAAAATTTTCAAAACAAAGTGTATTGGGAAACTTTTGTTCCACAAAATTTGTATAGGGAGAAATATTTTCCTATTTAACTTTGTTTCGAAAATATTTACACCAAATTTATTTCCGCAGTACGCCAGAAAAATACAATTTAGACAAAAATACTATGAAAATATTTTTCCTAATTCCCTATTCCCATAGAAAACCAGAATAGTGCCACAGGTGGCCATTTTCCAGAATTTCTTCCTAAAATCGTGTAAGAATCCCATTTCCAAGAATCCTATTTCCATTCCAGCATAGCCAATCCCATTAAGAACTGATCAAGTTCCGGCTTCAAAAAATCATTTAAGAATCTCATTTCCATCCAGCATACCTAATCCGATCATAATCGCCCAAGAATTGATTAAGTTCCATCCCAGGTGGCCATTTTCCAGAATTTCTTCCTAAAATCATGTAAGAATCCCATCTCCAAGAATCCCATTTCCAAGAATCCCATTTCCATTGCAGCCTAGCCAATCCCATTAAGAACTGATAAAGTTCCGTCCCAGGTGACTATATTCCAGAATGTCTTCCAAAAATCATTTAAGAATCCCATTTCCATCCACCATATAAAACCGAACATGAAATTATCCGAAAAATGGAAAATAAAAAATTATCCGTTAAATCGAGGGTTCGTTGAATCTCTCTCTCTCTCTCTAGCTTCACATCCCATGAAGGGATTTTGCCGCCCGCACTATGGTCCTCCAGCCGTCTCGGTCCATCGCTCTCGACCTCCAGTTTCGACATCCTAGTGCCTGTAGATCTTGTTCGACGTCGTCACGCCAGCGCAGTCGGGGTCTTCCTCTACGACGCACACCGGCTGGTTGTTGATGGAACACTTTATTGGTCATCCGTTGTTGTGGGGACCTTGCAACGTGGCCAAGCCATCTCACTCGATTGGATTTGATGAATCCGATAATATCGCAATCTCCAAGTATTTGCTTTATCTCGTGGTTCATGCGAATCCGATATTCAATGTTCGCGACTTTAATTGGACCAAAGATGGAGCGAATGACCTTCCTTTCGAAAGTTGATAACAATCTACAATCATTAGTGGTCATGGTCCAGCTCTCGCTTCCGAAAGCCAGCACAGGTCTTATTAGTGCTTTATAAAGTGCGAGCTTGCACGACTGCGATAAATGTCTAGATCGCAATAATTTTGATTGGGCGTAGAAAACTCGATGTGCGGCAGCTATTCGGGCTTTTATTTCTGCCTGCATGTCATTTGTTGATGTTATAACTGACCCGAGGTATTTGAAATTTTCAACGCGATCAAAATTGTGGTCGCCGAGATTTGCCATGGGGATGTTCCTGGGTGTTGATACAAATTTGGTTTTGCTACTGTTCACCTTCAAACCAAGTCTTCTTGCGCAGCGATCGAGCGGCACGAAACTTTTTTTGATATCGCTAGGTCTTCGGCCAAGAAGCACGATATCATCTGCATATCCAAGAATTTGGCCGGATTTATTAAATATACAGCGCGAAGTTTCGATGTTGCTTTTCCTCACTACGTACTCAAGCGCCAAATTGAACAGCACAGGCGCGAGTGCATCTCCCTGTCGAACACCAGATGTTATTTCAAAGGAGTCTGACACAGTTCCTTCGATTACAATTCTACATACAGACCCAGACGTTGTTAATTTGCACAGAGAAACGAGTTTCTCTGGAATTCCTAGGCATATGAGCGCGGCCCAAAGGTTATCGCGGTTTATACTGTCATATGCCTGACGGAAGTCTATATATAATTGATGTATGGTTATGTTGTACTCCCAACATTTTTCCAGGATCATCCTCATGGTGAAACTCTGGTCAGTGGTCGATCGGTTGGGACGGAAACCACACTGATAATCGCCAATGATGTTTTCGGCGAAAGGGATGAGTCTGGCAAGTACAACATTAGCCAACACTTTGTAAGCAGCGTTCAATAGAGCTATACCACGATAGTTTTCACATTTAAGACGGTCGCTTTTTTTATGCAACGGGCATATGAGCGCGGTCTTCCAATTCTCCGGCAGCTCTTCTTGGTCCCAAATACAGACGATGAGATCGTGTAGACTTGTTGCAACAGTAGCGCCTCCGAGTTTTATTAATTCTGCGGGGATTCCATCGAGACCGGGTGCCTTGCCGTTTTTCAATCGACTAATAGCTGCGTCTACTTCCTCCACTGTGGGATATTCGACGAAGACCTCATCACTTGGAGGAGCTATTGCTCTAATGGGGGTCACGTCGTCATTCCGATTTAGTAGATTTTGAAAGTAGGTTTGCCATACTGAGAGAACATCAGCCACGTTTGTTCTCAATTCTCCATTCCCGTCTTTGATGGCTGTACTTCTTGGGTGGAAGTCTTTAGTGAGATTCCTGGCATTAGAAAAACAGTCCCTTGAATTTCCTACTTCCGCTTGGAAGCTGATGTTTTCGATGCATAATCTCATATGATCGCGTTTCTTTTGACGAAGGTATTTAGTCGTGGCTTTCCTGGCGCGGAGATATTCTGCATGTGTGCTTCTAGTGTTGCGAGCCAACCATTTTTCTCGAAGCTTTTGTTTATTTGCGACGATCAGGCGACATTGATCATCGAACCAATCATTGCGGGGTCTCGGAGGTCTTCTTCCGATAGTGTTTTGCGCAGCGGTGGTAATGGCTGACTGTATTGTGTGCCACTGCTCCTGGATGTTAGAAGGAGCTTCTTCGTTGTTGCTAGGCCGCTCTAGATAGTTAGTGACAGCTGATTGGTAACTCTGCAGTGACGCTTGGTCTTTTAGAGCATCCACATTCCATCGAACGGTTTTTTGTGCTTGTCTGTTGA
Organism: Nephrotoma flavescens; assembly: GCA_932526605.1. Taxonomy (NCBI): domain Eukaryota; kingdom Metazoa; phylum Arthropoda; class Insecta; order Diptera; family Tipulidae; genus Nephrotoma; species Nephrotoma flavescens. The sequence continues at coordinate 205,727,231 of OW052221.1, read as the reverse complement.
ACGTTGATGACAGTTTGCACTTATATTTAAATATGACAAGCATATGATCGCTGTCCATATCTGCACCCCTGTAGGATCTAACGTCAGATATACTGGTCGAGTGTCTCTTAGACACCATGACGTGATCAATTTGGTTTTCCGATCTTCCATCATTCGATCTCCACGTTACTTTGTGGATTCTCTTATGTGGGAAAAACGTACTTGATACAACTAAGTTGTACATTAATGCCAGGTCGGTGACGCGTTGGCCGTTGTTGTTACTAGTTAGATGCAGACTGTTAGGACCGATGTGCGATGTATTTTCTGCACTCCTACCGATTTTTGCATTAAAGTCGCCCACGATGATTTTAATGTCGTGGTGCGGTATGTTATTGATGACTTCCTCCAGCTCGACAAAGAATAAATCTTTGATGTCACCCGATTTATCTTCGGTGGGTGCATGCACATTAACGATCGTGATGTTAAATTTCTTAGTGCGAAGTCTGACCGTGCACATCCGCATGTTGATCGGGCGGAAATCGATGATATGGTGCTTCACGCGCCGATGGATGAGGAAGCCAACTCCAAATTCTCCTCCGTTCTGATGGCCGCTGTAATGAAGAGTGTAACCATTGGTGGTGTCATGGATCCCACTCCCCGACCATCTAAGCTCTTGTAGTGCAAGTACGTCTAATGTGTAACTCCTTGCTTGGTTCGAAAGGTTCTGGAGATCTCCAGGTCTTAAGAGGCTAAGCACGTTCCATGTTCCCATTTTTAAAGCGTTGTCCGTGTACAATTTTCGAGGTCGAGTTGGTAATGAATCCGATATGGTAATCCGAGGCCTTTATTTAGGGTTCATAACTTAAATGGTTTTTATGAGGGAAGGTTGTTGGCCTGCCGCTCAACCCGCTTGTTACGTGTGTGGGTCACGTACTGGTGAGAATCTTAAGGCATCCAGTCCTACCATGAACACATTTATATAGCGAGCCGCTTGATACAAGACAGACGCCCGCTTCAGCCGCTCCTAACATGGAGAACAGACGCTGGTTTGGTATTGGTTTTAGGGCGCCAATAACCCGCCCTATAAACAGGATTTAGTCTGCTCGTCTCCACTACACCGCCTGATTCATTTAGCGTTACCCAGGGAGCACCGGCGAGGAGGTATGAATCTCAGACTTCGCCCCCGTCGTCGTTGAATCGAGGTCCGTTAAATCGAGCGTCCTTTAAATTGAGGGTTTTCTGTAATAAGAAAACGGGAGCAGTTTCAACATATTTCTCCTTGCAATATGCATGTTGGAATTTTCATACCCCATTTGGCTCAATCGAATTCCTTATGTGAACTTCTGTTTTTCTTTCCAAAGTTTTTCGTAGGGAAAAGGCTAAAGTTATCGGTCTAGTATCTTTGGGACTGCAGTGCGGACTTTGTCCCTTAAGTATAAATTTTACAATAAAATACTTCAGTCCATTTACTAGGAATGTGAAAGACGGCGGCCGTTGAAGATAAGTTCAAAACAGAGTAAGGTTAAGTCAGTTGTTTGTTAGACATCCGGTATATAGCCATTGGGTCCTGCCGACTTATAAGGCTTAAACCTATTTATAGCCCACATAATTTTTCTCCTGCTAATAATCTGGCTTACAATGCACCGTAGTAGCGCCAAGGATTCTGCACAAGTTACGGTCCAAGCACCATCAGGTCGTTGGTGAAAACCTCGAGTGGCGGGACTTGGAGATAGTACTTTACACAGCCTAGATGTGTCAGAGGACTCCTGTATTTTCCGTAGAATATGTCTAGAGGCTAATCTAAAACGCCTTCTGCATGTTTACGGGTGTTTTGAAGTTCTTTCGACCACCACGGTCATCGATGTTTATCAGGAGGTCTACCAGGAGGACAAGCGCTTAATATTGCATTATTAAAGGCGTCAGATAGTTGGTTCACTAGTACATGAAGCTCTTGTGTTGAATCAGTGGGTTTGGCATCAGTACCGGTATAGCCGGTTTTTTTATGGTGCCCGCACCTTCCAATTCATTAAACTATCCAAATTATATTTGAGACATGTGTAATGTCTAGTACTTCTTCTCTATTTTTAGTTATAAACGTATAGCTTAACTTGTTCTTCGTATCAGTGTTTCCCAAAATGGTGTGAATAATGTGATTCCAGAGTGACTCCAGTTTTTTGTTGTTGAGCCTCCTTTAATGAGCTTTCTAAAGTGGCAAGTGGGAGATCTTCCCAATCAGGTAAAAAAGTGTGCTGATATTAGCTAGAGATTTTGATCCCTGAATGTTTGTTGTGATCATATCTAAATTACTTTACTCGAATTACTCGAAAGATACTCAGATTATTTTTTAACAAAAACGCAGGTTGGAATTTCACCTACCTTCTTCGCGTATAGCAGGTTATATTAAGTTCAAGGGTCCAAGCTGCCTTGGAGTGGTAGAGGTTGATTTACAGGAACCTTAATATTAGGTTTGCTTCTTTCATTCCACCTCCGTCAATTAGCAGCAGAGTCCTCCTCTGACTGTGATTCCTCCAGGGATCCACAAACTTATCCCATCGATTTGGTCATGTTCAAGTCTCTAGTGAGTGTTTCTACTTATTCACTCATTTCCATGATGTTCAAGTTGGCAGCCAGGAATTCCGGAATTACAGCGTTTGTTCTCGGCAGCGCAGCCAGCGACTCTATACTTAAAATGGTAATAGTTGACCTATAATCAGCATTTGGTTCTTCCAACTTGGCGATTCTCCAGTTGGCTGTCGACAGTTCAGGTTTGCTTATTTGTCTCTGAATTTCTCTCGGGTCACTGGGTTCCGCTGAAATCCAATCTCTCGTTCTTGGCCACCAGGTGATTTTCTGTCTACCGACTACTTAAAGTCTCGCACCGCGCCAGACAACATCTAGGCTCTCTACATTCTTTTTGTAGGTCTTCCGTCAACTTGACATGATTCCAATGCCACCCTCCGCTCTGTAAGCAGGAGCGATTCCAGGATTTTCTTTCATAATTTTTAGGAAAGTGGCGGCATAAACCTTATCCACCTTCTTTCAATTGCTGAACGACATATGTATATCTGTCTTTGTGGGCTCTGTCAATGACCATTGAAAGGCCTTTTTACAATTTTCTGAATTCTACTCATCTTTGCATTCTTCTGAGATTATTCCACCAGTCTCTGCATTTTTGCGAGGAGATCCTTCATACGAACCCTCCTACTTCACTTCCATAATATTTTTACTTCATGAGAGCAAATGGAATCTTATTGATGTTGTTTTTGTTGGTTGATGCGAGAGGACTATCCTTGCTTGCGCTCACGTTTTTATAGTAATTGCATTCGTGGAACCGGCCTTGTTCGTGCTTCAGTCCCGTTTCTTCAGTACGTTTTGAGGTCCAGGCCTGATGACAACAAAGTCCTATGTTGTTAATATTTTATTAAAAAAAAGACGGGAAAGGTTCGGAGCCGAACTCTTTAAGCATTTTTGTAGCCTATAAAGGATTTCTATGCCGTGTGATTTGCGTATTTTAAATATTACGACCTTTCACTTCCCCACCCACCTAACCCCATCTACACCCAGCCCAACCGATCCCAATCCACCATATCAAAACTGACCTCAATCAACCACAAACCACCACATCTAAACATTATTACCATCCTCCACCCACTATCCAATTAAAACCCCAAAACCCATCTCACCCGCACCACCCTATACCGTACCACCCATATTATCACCTTTTAACACCTCCATACCCACTTCCACGCACACACACACCCCACCCACACAAACCCTCATCCACCAAATCCCAAATTGTCACACCAAACCCAAAACGTCTCATCCCACCCTCTCCACCTCCCATACCACCACTCCAACCACCCCCATAACCACACCACCCACACAAGCTCACATCCAGACGAGTTAAATTTTTATTCCACATTCACATGCCCTATGAAACCAAAATAGAATAGAAAATAAAAAAAAAATCTATCAATCTCCGAACATCCAAAACACAAAAATGTCCAAATCAATAGGGATCATACCCATGAATTGTTTGAACTTTTAGTGAAGAAATTAAGTTGATAACTCCATTCGTTCTCAAGTTATCGTGCACACAGATGGACAGACGGCAAACCGAAACCATATAGCATTTTTTTTAACAAAAATGCTTAAAAAGGGCAAAATCCCACCTGCATTATTTTCCAGATTTATATGAGCACCGGACTATTATTTGATATTTTATTTAATTCATGTTTTGCCCTACATCTGTGCAGAGAACCGCAAGACACAGATAAAGCAGTTTGATCCGGAGAGTGCCAGGTATCCGGATAGGTCGTTAGAGTCTGAGCTTTATTTTATTCTGGGCCCCCAGCCTTGTCAGTTATTAGCACGGCGATACGATTAACACTTTAACCCGGCCCCGTTCAAATTGTGACTACAAAGTGAGAGATTTTCAGAAAAAAATCTATCTAGAATTATTTGGGTATAACCATTAAAATCATACCTCACAGGGAATTCACAAGCCCTTGCAATTCAATAAATCCGTCTGTATAAGTGCTCATGAATAACTTGTGATAGAATTTTTACGAAATTCACAAGAAATAAAAATTTCGTGCTGAAAATTCAGGGCAGCTTCATGGAGGTCAATCACAAAGTGATAATTGAGTTTTTGCTTTGTCTTTTTCTTTTTCACCTTAGTTTCGGCTTGCCTAGGCTACCAAGCAATGGAAGGTTAACTTCCAAAATATCATGACAATGTTTACTGTCGCGATAGTGAATTTTTTTCTAGCTAGGGCTTACGATAGTAATAGTTTAGTGTTGCCATTACATTTTTTCGGGCTCGCTTCGTATAAATTAATTTAAATTAAAACATTCAACATTCTCGATTAAAGTTATTGATAATAAAAACTGGAATCGAGTTAAACAACATCGCAGCATAGGGGTAACTTATTTTTCATCCACATCGTTTAATTTTATTTTGGCCTGTAATGGAACTTCGCATTTTTCTGAAATAAGTAAATGGCTTGTGCAAATGATGCCCTATTCATGAGATTTCAAAATTCGTAAGCAAATTTGCGTTTTCATTGGTTACATTTAAATCTGTATTACCGACCTTTGTCATTGAATGTTGAAGTTAACGAACGTTTTCGGTTGGCCAATCTGTATGGTCGATATTATATGTTGGTTTGGTTGAATATACATTACCGATATTTTTCGGCTGAAGGCTTTCGGCTAACTTTAACAGTATGAATTTGGAAATATTGGCTCTATGTTAAATTTTAGCAGAACTGTTACTACTCATCTAGCATATTTTCGATATGGTATGCAAAATTACCCTTTCCGGTGAATTGTCGTTTTGAGTGACTCGCCGTTTACCCTGAATTCTCAAAATTATTACAGTAGAAATAATTATCCTGGTATACCTGGAAAGAAAACCTCATCGACACTAGTGCAACTTTTTTGTTTTTACGTTGTTTTTATCTGTGAAGATACCAAAACGCTTAACTGCATTATCGACCTTTTTAAAAGCGCCTTGAAAAACCTTTTTAAAAGCGCCTTTTTTCTTGTTCTTGAAACCTAAATGTTGATGTTCACGTAACAAAACTAGTTCAGGGTCCTTACTTCACCCTCGTCAAAACTTTCTGTAATAATCACGATATAACATTAAAAAATTATACCTTGGTGTATTATCTAATTACTCTGTCTCTATCTCTTTCTATAGATATATCAATATATTGTACTCGTATTATACATGTGTCGCCTAAATGTTTTCTAATCTCACCTAAATTTATAAAAATAACTACAATGAAAGACTCTTTACAAAACCAACAACCGCACATAATATAAAGTCAAAGTACATTCATAAATTTCATTAAACAAAATCCTTTTTGTTATCTAGCGCCTATCTAGAATCGCATTACAATTTTTATTTTCTATTTTTGATTTTCTAAGTACTCATATTTTCTTCGTAACGGCATGATTTTATCTCCTTTGTATTTTCTTAGCTAAAAATTCCTAAAAACAAATTTCTACTAGTAATTTATGTAAATTAGAAAAGCTTTGGGCAACTGCATGAATATTAAGGCATTCAAAATTCGAACAATTCCTCATTCTTCCGCTTACTAGACTGAAAACACCCTTTAAATTCATTGTGAAATAGGCTATGTAGATTTTGTTGTTGTTGTAATACATTCGGACTGCCAATTGAATTACAAATTCAGAATAACGGATCAAAATAATTTATACTCGTAAATTTTGATGGGAAAAGGCAAATTCCGAACCCACAAAGAAAATTAAATTCTGGCTAATTACCATAAATTCCACGCTTGATTATATAAATAAGACTTTATTAGGCGGCATGAATGTTTCTATCTTATCTTGGCTTAATAAAAAAATATGTTTGCTGTTTAGATAATCATGGTACTTTTTTATATGTGGGCGTTGTTTGAGTGGGACGAGTCGGTTTAAATTATGTTTAGTCTAATAAATAATTATGGAAATTAAAAATGTAACTATTTAGACAAATTAGTGCATGAATTTTGAGCAGCAAATTAAAAAGATTTATTATCTATTACGTTTTAATTAGCAAACCGAAGACGGAAGAGGTTAACAGAAATTATGCAAACCTATAAATATCGAACGATGGTCTAGACTATAGGCTCCAGTAAAATATTTGTTTCATTGGGCAGTCTTCGATAACAATTTGGACATAGAAGATGAAATATCTTTGCTCGGTGCCACTTGTTGGTGCTACTAATTAATTATGGTTCGAAAAGTGGAGCAATCTAAATTTCCAACATGCATTGGAAAAATTATGCATTGTTAGCACTAAGGGGTTTTAATTATAGCATTAGAGATTTAATTTTATAGTGTCAGATTCTTCATTTGTTTATTTTAATAATTTTGTTTTCGCGAACTGAGTGATGATGATAATTCTAAACTTGTACCGAACGCCGGTAAAACCTCAAAAGTATCGCATGTATCGGTAAGCTTCCACCACGGAAAGCCTCCATAACGGAACAATCTGAGACGGATAAATTTCATAAAAGCCCCCTGAATTTAAATTAAGTCGACCAAAATTCGTGGGATGAAATTTGAGGAATAATTATAAATTAATCATAACCGGGCGTGTCCATCCGGTGGCAACCGGATCTCCCTGAGTGACATGTACCTAGTCTGCTTAAAAGACCCTCCAAATGACCTACCGACCCCGAAAGGCCAGTGTTCAGGAACAACGAAGTAGCAAAATAAGGTACGGACGTCTCCTCAACAGATCAGGCCTCTCTTCACCCGGAGAGACCTCTAGTGAATCTCCCATAATTCACACTTCGACAGCATGAGACCGCCGAAGTGCAACGGGGAGACCGCGTAGATTTTACGGTCCCCCCCGAATGGACGACACATACGCTGGGGTCACTAGAGAACTCCCTCTCATCATATAATAAACAGAGAATGAATTTAGTAATTCATCTTATTTGCAAAAAAAAGGAAACATACAAAAAAAAATGTGTACGGAATAATCACGGAGAAAGAAACCGACCGGAGAAGTAAAGGAATAATCCAAATGCCGGGAGTCGTCGTACTCTTTTATTTATTAATTCACCAAAAGAAAAGAAAAAGGAAGAAGGATAAATCAAAACAAGAAATGGCAACGAAAAGAATCCTAAATGAATGGTGACAATCGTCACCATTCATTTAGGATTCTCGATGGTAAATAATTTTGGAACGAGACCAACGTGCACCATGGGTCGTGCACGTGAACGAGTACCCGATTACAATTATAATTACTACTAAATAATACTGATACTAAATGATATTGAATGTGAAAAAAATAAATGTTGCGGCCTTGTTGGGTAGCCGTCATGTCACAGGTGATGCCTCACCCGGACCGTTGCGGCCTTGTAGCAGCCGATAACCAATGTGACATCTGGAAATAAACAGTTGGGCAACTTCTCGCTTTTGGTAAACCAATATCTATCGTTGGGCGTCTTTCCACACTTTAAACGTAGTAAACTCGTTGGCGTCTTTCCGCCTTAACCGTAGAAATACTGAAGTGGCCTCAACTGGTAAATAATTAGTTGGCGTTGGCTCGCCGAAGAACCGTAAAATAATGTTGAATGGCCTCAACTAGCCATTCTTACGTTGCAGTATCATCGGCACGTCCGCCGAAAAATTTTACCTCACTGGGCAACCGTTGAACGTACCAATAAATTCATCACGGCACACGTTATTATGGGTAACCGTTGTTAACACGCCTACACACATTTATTTATTTAGAGTGAACCTAGTGGGAAACATTTCCGTGTGCACTTTTTACTTTTGTCATAAAAACTAAACAGATTATTAACTCTTATCCATGAACAACCGTATTTTCGTACCACATCCTAATTTTCACTATGTCTTCTGTATTTACAGTGGGATGTAATTTCATCAATCAAAAAAAAACGAAAATGAATACAACAACTACATAAAATTATGTTAACTATTTTTTTTTGCACAGGCTTTTAGTATTATTTTCCACATTACAAAGTTTTTGATGTATTTATAATTAATTACAACAATATTATTATTATATTGGGGCAACACAATCAATTTATCACCACACAATATAATTTTTGAGAATAATTTTTTCAAAAAAAAACTAAAGCGCGAATTTTCCAAAAATACAACAATCGACCTTTTTTTATACAATTCAAAACGAGACTGACTCAAAACAAAAAAAAACTCTCGCACGGATATAACAGTTCTAGAAGCATCTTTTTTTTCTCTGTCTCCGTTCGCATCATTTCATTGATACAAACGCGAAAACATACAAAAAAAACTCTTCTATATCTCATCGGTCACACACACGCACGCGGTTTACATTGGTCTCGCTTCAATTATTCGACGTTTATGTATTACTATTGGCCTTTTAATCATCGCCTAGTTAGCGCCACTTCCTATGCGAGCGAAAGGTGATATTTGTTTATACGAGAAAAAGCTTCATTCCATTTTATTATTAGTTCATCATTCGTTGTCTTATTGTAAACGAATTGAACATTTGACATCATATCCAGTAGCGCTATATAGTCAAGGTGATCACATTTCGCTCTAGTTGCAAAATATTCCGTCACATGTCGGCCACTTTGCGTTAAAAGGCGAATAGGGTGCGTAAAAAAACATAGTACTGTTACGATTTTGCCTTGTCACTCAAGGTTCGAATCACTGGATTGTGAATAAATACAACTGCTTCAAATTTGAACTCACACAATTTATTTACACAACACAATTTATTATACAACACAATTTATTATACAACACAATTTATTATACAACACAAAATTCCCAATTAATTATTATAATTATAACACACTTTTTAATTATCACTTTAATAATCGCTTTAATAATCACTTTAATAATCTTTCTATTTAACCTTCACTGTATCACGTTTAAAATAAGACTCAGCATTCCACGTCAACGCGCGCCTTTATATACCAAAATATTTGTTTCCAGAATAATCCTAAATGCGCATCGAGCAAATATGTTAGTATAGAAATAACGCCTAAATGTTGAGTAAATCATAAATGCAATTGAACCATTAATGAAATTAACTTATTCTACTCTAATCTAGGTGTCACCGTAACACTACCCCCCACCTAAGCCTGTTCGTCCCGAACAGGATCCAGATCACCTCCTCTGTAGAGCGCCAAACGTTCTAAATGCACCACCTTTGGTTTACCTTTCCGTCCTTTCTGTATGCGATAAACCACGTCGTTCAACTTTTTAATGACAGTGTAAGGTCCTTCCCATGTGGGTTGCAACTTCGGTGATAATCCTTTCTGCCGTTGCGGGTTGTGAAGCCATACCAATTGCCCTTCCTCGAAGCCTTGATTATTTGCTCGTATGTCATATCGAGCTTTCATTCGATCACTTGATATTCGAATTTTCTCCCGTACAAATTGATGAATTTCATTAAGTTCCTCTTTCATCCGGTCGACGTAATCCTGTCCGCATAGAGCTGCTGATGGAACAGCCCCAAACTTTAAATCTCCTGGTAATCGCAGATTGTTCCCAAATATGGTTTTAGCTGGTGTCACTCCTGTTGTGTCATGTACCGCTGATCGGTAGGCCATCAGGAACATCGGTATATGTCGATCCCAGTTGCGTTGGTTCTTTTCCACAACCTTTGCTAGATATTCCTCCAATGTGCCATTGAATCTTTCCACCATACCGTCCGACTGTGGATGTAAAGGCGTTGTTCTTGTTTTATTGATTCCAAGCATCTGACATATCTCCTGAAATACCACCGATTCGAAATTCCTTCCTTGATCCGTGTGAATTTCCATCGGTACACCAAATCTGCTAATCCAGTTGTTGACCACGGCATCAGCTATTGTTGTTGTCTCCTGAATAGGTATCGGGTACACTTCCGGCCATTTGCTGAAATAATCCATTATTACTAGCACATATTTATTTCCGCTCTCGGTAGTTGGAAATGGCCCCGCCACATCCATTGCAATTCTCTCAAATGGTGCCCCGACATTATATTGTTTCATGGTTCCACGGCTTTTTCGTGCTGGTCCCTTTACTGCCGCACATTGGTCACATCTTCGACACCACTCTACTACTGACTGTCTACATCCGGACCAGTAGAAACGTTGGCGAATTTTGGCTAATGTTTTATTAATCCCTAAGTGGCCTCCACTTGCTCCTCCATGATACTCCTTGAGGATTTCCGCTATCCGATCTTTTGGCACCACTACCAACAATTGTTTTACTTTACCATCCGTGCTTTCCCACTTTCGTTTTAAACATCCATTTTCTATGTGGAGGCTATCCCATTGAGCCCAATATGCTTTTACAATGGGAGTTTTGTCAGCTATCTCACTCCATGTGGGCCGGTGTTCCTTTTCCTTATGTTCCATGATGAATGATAGGTCAGCATCCCGTAATTGCTCCTTCTTGATCATTTCATCAGTCCATTCCTCATCAGGTAGCACTTGCATAAGCCGAATATCGATGATGTTTTCCTTACCCTCCACACGCCCACAATTCTTGCATTCCGCGGGACATGGTCTTCTTAATAAAGCGTTGGCATTATTATGTGCGCTTTCCTTTCGATGTTCAATATTGGCTTCATCTGTCAAGCTGTCATCGCCTCTTTCTACTCTCGAAACATGGATGGACCTTATGGGGCAATCGGTTGTGGGATCAGCTTTTGCTCCTTCAAGCTGTCTCTTTTTAACGACTCCAATGTCGTCCGACCCTCCTTTCTGGCCTCTCTCTGCTGTTCGTTTGGTCTACGCTTCATAGGAGATGGCGATCTTCCTCGTTTCTTCTTAATCTCCCAACAGTCCCGTGAGATGTGACCCATTTTATCACATACCCAGCATTTAATCCTGCCACTTCTATCTCTGAACCTTGGCGTATCCCGCGCGGTGTCTATTCTGGAATCAATCTCCACTCTACGAATTTTCATTGCTGGTTTGACGATGGCCTGAACAGTTTCGTTTGTTAACGCACAAGCGATGGTTTCCGTAAAAGTTGCCTTAGGTGACAACATCACCGCTCTGCGCGTCTCAGGATCTCGAATACCGTCAATGAATGCATCTATTTTAATTCGCTCCATGTAATCAGCCGACATATTTGACTGTGCTAAATGCGCGAGCCGCTCAATTGCCGATGAATATTCATGTAGCGATTCTCCTCCTTTTTGGTATCGACCCTTCAATTCCATGCGATAGATTTCTCGTTTGTGGTCACTTCCGTATTTTCGATCTAACGCCTTCATAATTCCCATGTAAACGTTCCTTTCCTGCTCGGGAATGATTTGTAGTGTTTCTGCCGCTTCGCCTTTAAGAGCCACAATTAGCGCTGCAACACATTGTTCTTCAGTCCACTGATTTTGCTTAATCGCCGTTTCGAATTGGAACTTAAAAATGCTGAAGGATGTTGTTCCATCAAATGTTGGTGGTTTTATCTTAACTGCATTAACCGTCTGGATCACTTGTTGTGTCGTTCCATTCGCCTTGACATCTTGGAGCTCCTTCTCGAGACGTTGAAAATCTTGTTTAACCGATTCAAATTTTTGTTGAACCGTCCCTTTAACATTTTGAATTTCTGCATGTACTTCTGTTTGCAGTTTTTCCACTTTACCGTGTAGCGTAGATGATAACTCCAGAAACCTCTCGTCTATTTTATTTTGGCAATCTTCTATTTGGTGTTTAATGTCCGCGTTCGATTGTTTAATGTCCGCGTTCGATTGTTTAATGTCTGCTCCTTGTTGCTCCATCGATTGTTTAATTCCACCCAACTGTTGTCCCATCATATTCATAGCAGCCATCAACTGCGATAAATCAAAACTTCCAGATGGGTTTTGTGTTGTTTCGACTACCGTTTGTACGTCCTTTTCTTTCTTATCCATACTGATCTCGTCCGTTTTTTTCTCCTCGAAATCATACACGTCTGGACTTAAACCTTCCTTCTCCATGGCCTCACGTAGTCGCTCCACCAAACTAGCTTTTGTGCCTTCACTGGCCAAACCTCGCTGTTTCAGCTGCTCCTTTAATTGCGCAAGCTTTAATTCGTAGAGTATCATTTTCTTTATTATTCACAATCCCACCGCTGTCACCAATTGTTACGATTTTGCCTTGTCACTCAAGGTTCGAATCACTGGATTGTGAATAAATACAACTGCTTCAAATTTGAACTCACACAATTTATTTACACAACACAATTTATTATACAACACAATTTATTATACAACACAATTTATTATACAACACAAAATTCCCAATTAATTATTATAATTATAACACACTTTTTAATTATCACTTTAATAATCGCTTTAATAATCACTTTAATAATCTTTCTATTTAACCTTCACTGTATCACGTTTAAAATAAGACTCAGCATTCCACGTCAACGCACGCCTTTATATACCAAAATATTTGTTTCCAGAATAATCCTAAATGCGCATCGAGCAAATATGTTAGTATAGAAATAACGCCTAAATGTTGAGTAAATCATAAATGCAATTGAACCATTAATGAAATTAACTTATTCTACTCTAATCTAGGTGTCACCGTAACAGTACAAAAGTAACACTGCTAATTCCCTTACAATCAAATACTAGTATTACTATTTATACACAGATGGCAATGCCATAAGAAAAATGTTTTTTCAAACAATCAATCAGAAATTAAAAATTTCAAAATGAAAAAGTAAAAGTAAATTAATGTTATGACCACGAACCACAGTCAAAATGATCAATGGGAAATATTTTTGGTCTGATATCGACAGCGAGAAGAAGAGCGTTCGTAAAAACTTGTCAACCTTGTCAGAAATCAAAAATTACGAGACTTGTTAGTTCTCCTACAGGGAATTTCCAACTGTTAGCAAATCGTTTTGATCAAATCCATGATGACATTATTGAACCGTTAGCAGATTCTGATTGTTCGAAATTTTGTGTAACTATAGTTGATCGTTTGTCAAACCAATTTGTATTAAATTATTGTTGTTGTGGTTGTGTGAATTAATGGAAATACAAGCCCGGAGTGTCGATTTTGTACCAAAAATGACAGCGCGAGCTGGCGGGGGGAACAAAAATTTTGTGTACATATACAGTGTATAATATACAATTTTATATTTGTATTGTAATTTTTCTCTCATGTGTCTGTGCATTCTGTTCGCCAATTTTACAAAGGCAATTAAAACAAAAAAACAGTTCCGGGGTTGAATACTTATTATGCTGACGTCTACCTCACCTCTTCTATTCGCTTGCTTTTTAGTAATGGAATCGATTGTTTGCTATGTGATTTTTCATTTTCAAATATTTGAACAACACGAAATCGCATTTCTCGCATCAATTAAAAAAAAATTATAAACAAAATAACGCGCATGCGCTCAATTAAACCAATATTAATAAAATAACCACTACTATGTTTTTCCGGTTTGCTCACCTCGCGCTGATATTCTTGGTACAAAATCGACACTCGCTCGGATCACATTGGAGTTTACATATTAACATAAAATACGGCAGTTATCTGCGCAGTTTGCAGTTTACCAATTGGATATAATTTATTGATTGATTATATAATATTTAACATTATGTATGGAATATAATGTCGGTCACGTGGACGCCTCTGGCCGATAACGGTCACCAGTAACTCTTACAGCATTGCCTTGGAATGGTCTTCATCGCTCATAATGATTGTTTGCCAAAAATGGTGGTCGGAAATAGCGAGCTGTAAAACTCGAGCCCTCCAACCTCGTCGCCATATACAAGGTCATTTGCGTCGATAAGAGGTACCCCTATTCAGTCAGCAACACTCTGCCTCACTGAATCAATCTTTTATAGTGTACGTTGGCCAATTATCTCCCATTGTGCAAATTTTTTAAATTATTCATTACACGCTGAATGGTTGACGTGCTCGGCACGAATCGATGGACACCAAAAAACCAAATGATTGTCTCCACGTATTCACAATTGAAAAATTATTTAAATAAAATATTTAAATACTTTCAACACATTGTTGCGGCGTTAGATGCTCCATAATAGATTGTTATCGATCACTCTCTACGAGGGCCAAATGCAAACTTACAAATGTCATAAAAAAAATGGCGGCCATACAAAATCGAACTGAAACATAAAACGCACCATGCACTTTTCAAAATATATATTTGCAATAAAACTAAAATGGGAGCTACCATTTTCGGTGGACGGATTTCGAACAGAAATCACTGGAATCTCCCAATGTACGAAAAAATCTTCTGTCTAGAGTCTCGCCCCCGATCAGCCAATCAGATTTATCTAGCGAATGGGTACTTGGCTTTTTTTGGTTTTGAGATGGTCACACTTCTATACTCCCCTTATTAGAATGAAAATTTTGGACAAAGTAATTTTTGTTTGATCTCTTCTTTGTAATTTATTATTAAAGCCAAGCTTATGTTTAAGCAGAAGCCAAATTATAACTTCCAACCTTTTCGGGATTGGTAAAAATAAATGTTTGATGATTGTTTGATGATTGGTAACTTCCCTCTCCGAAAATGGTACTCACATAGCAGCAACATGTTAATTCTGACACTTGATGCCATCTGTGTTAAGTAAATACAGACAGAATGGTTCAGTTAAATGTGTCAAATAGACAGTTCTACGGTATTTTTTTGGCATGAAAAAAACATCAGCCATGCTGGTAAACATCTTGAAGAAGTATAAAAGCTCTCATTTAGATGAGTGATGGTTTTCGAAAACGTCATGGTCATAATTTCTGGATATTTCTGGACTTCCCGTGGAATAATCAAACACCTGGGAAAATTAAAAAACGATTATATGAAAACTCTTTTTCGGATCGATTTCACGTTAAATTCTAGAAACACCGGCCAAATTAGTTGACGAAAAACTTTGTTCCAATTTGCAACTATACGTTATGTTTCCAAATATGAAAAAATGGCTCAGTGGAAAAATTTTCGAGATCATCTCTTTAATCGACAATAATTTTTTCAATATTTTACCATTCAACATCGCCTGACCAAAGAAAACCGTGAGTAGAGGGTTTAATTCTTATAAGTTTGTTGCGTTTGTTCGAAAAAAAAACGATTCGAGTGGTTTTAAAAAATAACAGCAAGAAGGTTTTCATAAAAATGGTCAATACATCTTGGCGTTTGGTCAACAATTGTTTTAAAATTGCTAAAAGGGGTCTTCGAGTATCAGAAATTGATTGCGACGGAGTTTGGTTTCAGGAAAATTGGGGCCCGGACTCGTTTTCTTATTTTTTTACGAAGTAATCCAGTCTGGCTCGGATCCCGTTTTGTAATTTCTTTTTTGGTTTACACGATTTTTTTTTTGAAAATTGCTGGATTGAGACTTCCATTTGCCAGGAATCGATTGCGATTGGTCCAGATTTTGGAAAAGTTCGTTCAGAGGGTTGAACGGTAGGCCTTGTACTTCTTCCTTTAATTTTTTCGACCTCCGGAATCGATTGCGATGGGTGTTAATGGGCTAGCATGGTTTTAACATAAATTGCTGAATTTGACTACCAAAAACTGATTGTAATGGGTCCTGATTTCAGGAAAATTCGTTTAGGGAACCCGATTCCCGTTTACATTTTTTGTTTACTCTTACGAATTTTATTAAAATTGGGGAAGAGGTATTTTCAATTGCGGGGAATGGATTGCGGTTGGTCCAGATTTTCGGAACATTCGCTCTGAGGGTCGAACGGTTGGCTCCAGGCTATTTCTTTAATGGTAGGAAGCATGCAA
Organism: Nephrotoma flavescens; assembly: GCA_932526605.1. Taxonomy (NCBI): domain Eukaryota; kingdom Metazoa; phylum Arthropoda; class Insecta; order Diptera; family Tipulidae; genus Nephrotoma; species Nephrotoma flavescens. Next base: position 205,711,031 of record OW052221.1, on the reverse strand, counting down.
GCAACCCTCTTTTAACATTTTATTTGTCTTGGACGATTTTGATAAAATTTAGCGGGACAGAGTTTTCAAATGCACGAAAACAATTACAAAGAGTTTTGATTTCTGGATAATTCGTCTAGGGTAGGCCGTCATGTTGCGTTATTTTGCACCGTGCTGTGGGATGTTGCACTACGTTTGGGATGCTGTATCATGTTTGGTCATATTGCGCAATTTTTTGTAACGTTACATCATGTTGCATGGTGTTGAGGGATGTTGTGTGATGTTCCTCTATGTTGCGGCATGTTGGCTTAAGGAATTCTTTTAATATTTTGTTTGGCTGGAACGATTTTGACAAAATTTGTCGGAACAGGGCTTTCAAATGCAAGGAAATGATTACAAGAAGTTCTACTTTCCGGGTAATTCACTTAGGAGTCCTCCGGAGAGGCTATCATGTTGCTCCATGTTGAATAATGCAGCATTATATTTTACAATGTTGCATTATGCTTTACCAAGTTGTGGGATGTGGCAACATGTTGCTTAATGTTGCATCATGTTGTAGGATGTTGCTCCATGTTGTGACGTGTGTACCATGTTGCCTGATGCTAAACCATGTTATGCGATTTCGCACAATGTTGCTTCGCGTTGGCATTATGGTGACATTATATGATTTCACTAATTAATGAAAATTTGTATATATAGATGGGCGGTTTAGCCACTATGTTTCGTCTTGCTTCACAATATGTTCACTATGTCTCAATCGAAGGAGATGGAACTCAGGTTAATGATGAAAATAGAAATTTCAATGACTCTAAGCCATTTCCGAACATTTTGCTATAACAACTCTCTTTGTTTGTTAAAAATAGGATAGGATTCCAAAATGAGTTACGATTTAGATTTTGGAAAATGGATAAATATGGTGGAACGAAGAACTGCCTCAAATGAATAGTATGGAACTCGGTTGGTACTTAGAAAATATAGTATTTGACTTAAACAAAACAGCTTGCAAAGTAACAGTACCTAAGTAAAATAATCATGGCCATTTTCGGCATCGATATTTTTCCATATTTACTAATCACTATACTGCCGAAGTCCGTAAAAGTTCTTTTCGAGGTGGTGTCTCCGAAACCAAAAATATTTGAAATTAATTTGTCAACAAAATTGGTCCAAATCATTTACAAAAAATTTAAACAAAATGACGATTTTGATAAAAAAAAACTTTTTTTTACCAAAATTTTAGCCTATAATTTTCGGTTTCATTTTATTTTTAAAACAACTTGTTTTCGGACAAATTTTCAGATATTTTACAGAAAAATCGACAATTACGATTTGAATTTTAGACATTACGTCCATAAGTAACGTGCGAAGAATTTATTAAGGGCTCTTCTTGTGTTCGGGTCTGGAAAAATATTTACGTGCGGATGGCAAAACGAAAACAACTAATTAGTGACCAATCCTCACTGAATGTAGACCAATCTAAAAATTTATTGAAAATGATTTATTTTCTTGGAATGAGGTGGTACCCGATCATTTACCATATTTACCGTTTAATAGTAAGAGACAATCATCATTTTTTATCAATCAAAATCTTTGGATGTAATGCTTAAAAGGCGGTGCTGTAAAATAGAAATGTTTCTTTCAGTAGGTATCAATAAAATGGAATTAGGATTAGTTCCTATCAGTCATTGATAGATGGCACCGTACCATATTTAGTATAAGGAAATTCATCAATCACCGTAATATTGACGTTTGGCATTTGGAAAATTAAAATTAATCAAATTACATAAAAACGTTTCTTTGATACTAGTGACATCTATCAATGACTTGGCACAAACTTATAGTAATTAAGTTATATTAAAGTAGTTCCTACATACGCCAATAGATGGCACTAAATTTAAAAAAATCTAAACATTAAAAGTTTTTAGAAGTGTAAAAATAAATTCTCTCTTCTACTATCTGTCAAATTGTGCGTGATCATTTGTCAAACTGAATATTATTATTAATGAAAATGATTCGATTGAGGCTAAAATTTTAGCACGTGGCACGGGTATCAAAAATGTTTGGTCGAATGTGTCCAGATCGAGTAAAAAATATTGTTGTCTTTTTGCACGTATTACAGAACGGTCAGAATCTACCACTCACCGATAGTCCATCGTGGTTCAATTCGGCCGAGGCAATTGAGTTGAATTCGTCATCAAGCTGTATCAGAATGGATTTAATTCGACGGTTCTCAAATGAACAAAATAATCACTTAATGCAGATTTTATTCCGGTAAAACTACTGAAATACCTTAATGTTTAACCGACGTGAATCTGGGCCGAAAAAAATTTTGTCTTTGGTTAATCTGTAATATTTTCGGACTGGTGCAAAAAAATTAGAAAAACTGCATTACCTTTAATTTCTATCCCGACTTTTTTTCTTTTTTTTTTACATCAAATGCTACAACAAGATTTGATTTTGCAAGCCAACCCTAAAAAATAGAAAATAATTGAATGAATAAATATATAATATGTATATGAAAAACAAATTTAGTGGCAATTTCAAAAAATTAGTCTAATAAAAATACGAGTATGTATAGTGATATTACATAAGATTCTGAGAAAAAAAAAATACCAAAACATTTTGCTATGAGGCGGTTTACACAGTGACTGCCTGAGCCTTCGACTACCGTCGATAATTAGTATAGGCCATCTGGAGTTGAAATAATGTAGCACCATTTCTGTACGAGGTGGAAAGAAGATTTGTGCCAGTCTCAGTATGTAACGACTTTCCACCAAAGTTTAATTTTATTAAATGTTGTCACAACTATAATTGGAAAAATATTATGCAGTTGAATTTTAATTTTGATCATATCAATCATTATTCGATGTATAAGTCACAAATGAATTTGGGGTTGAACTTGGCTTCAGAGATGATGAATTGGGATCATTTATTTTTACAATATTTTGTATAAAGGGCGTAAGCCAACTTCAAACGAGACATCATTAATCGCTTTTCGTGTGAAAATTTGCTGTTCTGGTTTCTGGTATAGGGTTCAGTTTCTTCTCTTCTTTCTCTAATTAAGCCTTATTCTTAAACAGAATTAACTAAAGCAAAACGAATCTGAAGAATTGTAGAAACGTTTTCGAAATACTAGCAGGCAGATTCTGAATTCTTTTAACGACCATTAGCCTTGATTCAGAAAAAGCATTAAAAGTAGTAACTACATGTTGCCACTTATATGTTACATAATTTCTTATGTATAGGAATAACGGCGCCTATTTGGAACAAGGAATAGACGTGGAACGTTGTACTGGCCAAATTGAACAAGGTAGCCGTAGCTTAAGAACACAATTTTTGTTTTGAAACGTTCAGCAAACCGAAATACTTAATCTTCTGCTAAATTAGCACGGGATAGATTATGCGAGTATTTCATTGGTACAGGTGCAGTTCCATGGCCGAACAGTCTATTTAATTTTACCGTAAAAAATTCTAAACTAAAATTTTAATTTGAAATACCGGAACCAGGTGAATCTGGTGGTTTTTTATCTGCAAATATTTCTGTTTTTTTTTTGTAGGTGGCAGTTGACACTTAGACAATTTCAAAATAAACTTTATATATTTTCAAATATAAATCACCAAAAACAAGCGACCCATAACCTGGAAAACTGTGAGATGACATGTTTTAAGTGGAAAACAATGGGAATACAACAATAATACGCAATAATCTACATTGTCCATGAATATTCTACAAACTCTACAAATTGTCGCGTAGACAATCGCTAAAATGACACCAACATGTCGAAAATTCCAGATTCCGCGTAGACGCACAACGCTAGTCAACAGTGTTGCGTTCGAAAAGTCTGACATGGGAGCCCCAAAAGTTAGGTCAGTCGTAGAATTCCAGGGACAAGAAAGACAGATTATACTCATTTCAACCGTATGCTCAACGAAACAATTGGCGATTAAAGACCGGCAGAAAACGTAAAAGTCGTAAAAATAAAACAACTTGATTATGATGGAAATTTCCGGCTTTTTATTAAAAATTTAATTTTTTACAAATTTGAATTAGTCTGGATTCTCAACTTTATCACCCGACTATAAAAAGAAAAAATGTTTATGGGTTCAACAAATTGTTTAGTACTTCCAATTATTTTCACCACTTTCATTGTGCTTGGTTTCTTTCTGTAGTATCAGTGAGAGCTTCCGATTGAACCAAGGGAATCAACTTTCTCAATTAGCTCGTGATATGGTGACATAGGTTGCGTTCCCATTACAACATGTCCCAACTCCTAGTTAATTTTAGCATCGAGCCGAGCATTACGAATCCAAGTCACAATCCAGCATTCAGTTTCCTCCGATTTCATGTTTAATTTATCATCCAGCAGACTTATGGTAATGCATTGATGGATTCTGCAAAATGTTCCAAAAATCATTAAACGAACGGTTTCAACAAATTCTCTAAACAACCGATTATAAAGGAATCATTGTTGATTACTGCTTGGCATTCGTTGTTTCATCCGAGCCTCTAAAATAGTTTACATAAAAATACTCCAAGAATTCCGTGATATCTCGATAACTTTCCAGCTGAATAACTTTAATCAAATCTTTTAGTGCATTACGCCGTCATCGATTAATGATCGAGAATTGAATATAAATACGGCATTTAATCCTGATAGTTACCATTCTCATACAAATATTTCACCAGTTTCTAAACGCTATCGAATCGAATTCCTGATATTCACGTTTTTAGATCTTTCACACTAACCGTATTCTTCAAGTGCTCCATAGCTTTCATTAATCAGGCTACTTCGGTTTGTAATTCTTTCAAAGTATAGCTAATACAACCGATTTGCGATTTGAAAGCTCTTTCGGCATAGCTTCACTCATATTTAAACTTTGGCGAATATCCACCATTCCCGTTTTATTCTCGGTTTCCAAAATTCTCTATGTAATTCTTTTTTGACGTATATCTAAAAAAAGAAAAAGTAATCCAATGCATAACTTGTAGGTTATTTTGACATCATACATCGCCATTCTTGTAGTACAAAAATCCCAACACCGCAAAAGTTAATTGCCGATCCAGATATTAGAAAGTTTTTGCCGTTAAATCTAATTTTGCCATTTTAGTTAAATTCTTTACACACTTAATAGTTTAGATCGTTAATAAGTTTAGATTTTACCAATAACAGTAATACGATTGATGCAGCCAAAGTCAAAGTGACATTTGAAATTGAGAGAGCCAATTGAGAGGAAATGTTGTACACTGCGAAGATTTTATAAGCGATTTAAATTTTTTGAAAACTACTAGCGCTATCTATTATCTACCTATCTAAACTCTTTTTACCACTCCTATTTTTATGTAGAAGGTCAAAAATTTGAGTCGAAAAAATTCATTCAAAAATGGAGTTATGTCGATTCTGTATATTCTGTGGTATAAGCCCGAATCCGTGTCGCCTTTCAATGATTGGTATAAGCCTTATTACCAATCATTGAAAGAACCCGAGTAAAGTACTTCAGCGATTGGTACTTTTTAATTTGATTAGCAAATTTTTCAATAAACCTATTGCGGAAGAACAAAAAGTACCAGTTGCTAGTATTCGCAATAGTAAAGTTATAAAAGCGTAAACGTATATAAGAAATCCACGAAATCGTTTTTTTTGTACAGTATTTCAAAATTTTTTGTTTAAAATTTTCAAGAAAGCCTCTAAGCTACGCCCAAAGCTCTCAAGATTTCGTAGAATTGTACATAATGTTAAACATTTTTACAATGCACTGTAAAAATTTCGAAAAATATCCAAGTTGTATATCTACAGCGTTGTACCTACATAGATTATAGAAAATTGAAAAGTAAATCCTTATATAACATAAGTATTATGTTTACAAACGTTATTGAAATGACAAACTTCTACATATCCGAGTATATCTGTAGATTATTCTTTCATTTTGGATTTAACAAATCTACTTTTTGGAATACAATGTTTTTCTTATAAATTTTTATTTTATCCACTTGACCTATGGCTTATTAATTCATTCCGTTTTTATCGAAACAGTATACTCCCAACAACTACAAAAGCTTAAAACTTAAAACGCCAACAGCTGCATTCGTATAACGAAAACAAAATTTAAGTTGTCGAAAATATACAAAAGTTTTTTATCGTATTTCGAGATTTTATTGCTTATTTCTATAAATTGAAATTTTATCAACAAGACAACAAAAAAATATTTAAGTACTCGTACATCGCATTTCGATATGCACGTAGACTTTTAACATAAAAATTCCTTTATCCGTAATTATTTATAGGCAAATAATCTGTGCGTTTGTTAAAATAAGCTTTTATGGAAAATGTATAAGCAACCTTCTTAAAGCAATGTTTATAGTTTGCAATTAGATCTGGACCAAAAAAATTTTAATTTATTTTTTAAATTATCAAATAATAAAATTGTTGGAAAATTTTCTTTAGGCGTTTTCCTACATAAATTTGTAAGGCTACTCGTACACATAACATATAAATAACACATACTCGTACGTACCAACAAGGCTAATTATTTATTTTGATTAATTAGAAAAGTTTTACAGTTTTAGGAAAGTTTAGAAAATTAATTTATGAACGTTGTTGCTGGAAAAATAGAAATCCAATAGCCCCAACCATTTTGAGAATCGAGTTTTATACTTGTGTTCGCAAATATGTGTGGGTTTATAATCAATTTTTTGTTCGGTGTAGTGGGAAGTACTTTTATAATTTTAAATTTGGCAAATGGACTATAAAATTAGAACATCTTTAATACATATATGTTTTTCATTAAATTGTAAATCAAAACTTTTATCATCAAAGTCCATTAAAACGAAACACAGAGAGATTCGGAAACATTATTCTAGCTTGTATCAGATAAATGTGGTGATTTTGTGCTTGCCGGAAATTTAACTGTGTTTCGAAAAAAAAATAGAGGTGGAGGCTGAAACAGCAAATATCAAAGGGAGACGCGGAATCTTTTATTGCGAGATACTGAGATCTTAAATTAATGTATCATTATGCGGTGTTTCTTGTAATTGAAGAAACAAGCCGCTATTTCACTCCATCCTCAATGAGGGGCCCCCTCGCACAGCGAGAATTAGATAGATGTATCATCTGATGTTGTATAATCGTCACGAAAAATATAATTTATTCCCTAATTTAGAAAAATAATGTCTTCATGCCCACCAGCGATTGTAGCTGGAGTTTTTATGTGATTGTGTAAAGTACATGTGCTATCCGAAAACGCAAACAATTTTCTTCACTCCCGATATTTGATCTGGTGTACTCAGTATTCCATGGATTAGCATACGAATATGTCGTTTGGTATACGAATATGTCGTTTTGAGCTTATCCGTTGGGACTAAATTATCGCCCACAGGGTTACATAATTAATCATACTGGGCGAAACATATCTTAAAGTGACGAATTTTCGAGTTGCTCGTACACTTGGATTTGAACTATTAGGCAGAAAGCCGAAGATATCTCGACGTAAGGAATGTAGGAGTGACTTTTGCCTTTATAGTTATTTCATATGTTGTGAAAGTGTGTCGGCGACCACATTGTATTTGAATTGAGCAAGAAAATCTTAGTAGCGTGCTCGGTGGGTGAAGATACAGAATTCTCGACCTTCTCGATAAACTAATTACAGTGTAATTGCTGGGAAGATTGCAAACAATTCTCTATCAAGAAAGATGCTGTGTTTGATGGACCAGAAGTGATGCCATATTTTGTTACATTTAGAGCTGAAGGAATGTATTTTGATATTCTTCAGGCCAAGAAAAATATTTAGGCAACTTGGACCAATTGTGTGTGAATTAGGGGCAAGTATCTCTGCGAGCTTGGAATGAATCGGTGGTAATAATTTACCATACCGAGAAACTGTTGAATTCTCTAATTGCATTAATTCATCCTTCGGACCACTGCAGGTCATTAGATGTAATCTTGTGACTGAGAAAGTCAAGATTGCTTGTCTCCAACAGACCTTTTGCTATGTTAATATTGACGACATAATTTTATAATTTTTGCAAGAAGTGTCCCAAATGGTTTAAGTATTGCTTCTCATGGTTAGTATTTCGTTCTGAAACTATGTAAATGCCATTCGGGTGAATTTGAATAAGACAAAAGGTATGGTAATTACGATTTTATAAATATAGTCGGGTGCGAATGAGATGGTATGCTATCACAAGATCGATTGTGTGGGATTGGGTAACGGTCAGAAATTATGGCTCTGCTAAGCCTTTTGTAATCCCCTTATGGTCGTCAGTCGTTATCCTTCATCTGCACCATGTGTAATGGACATGATATTGCTGAAGAAGAAGGTCGGTAGTTTCCTACCATTTAAGATAGATTCCTACCTAAGAAAGCTTCTTTGTGGTGTCAAGTCTTATACTGGAACTGTTAAAGAAGGGAAGTTTGTTAACAATGTGCCATAACCATTGCTGATTATGTAAAACAATGGTGTGAGAATAAGTAGTGGAAAATCAATCAATTTAGTAGGTCGATTGACTTTAGTAAGGATGAAGACGTGTTTAATTGAACGAATACGCCCCAATCAAATGTCAATTCACTTGTCAATGTGAACTAAGAGAAATGTGATAATGTGCATTAAATTGTGTACCGGTATTTCATGCATTCGGATGTTTTATTACCAAATCTCCCGTAATATTAACACCTTCCTTTTAGCACAAATTGATATATTGGTGCTTGTTGGTTGGTTATTCGCAAAAATAAAACTTTCCTTTATTGGTGGTGATTACAATTTTCTCGATGCAGAAAGTTTTTGTCTCCAGGGTGATTGTCAACGCGAGTCGCGTTCAAACTCGAATTATGATCAATACTGTTTGAATGCATTCATAGAGCTGCCTGATTCATATTTTAAAATGTCGTTGACCATGAAATTCTTGCCGGCCCACGATTTAATTCAACGTAACATGTCCGTTGGTTTTTTATCTCGATTTCTAATTTACACTTCTTTTAAGATAGGGTGTCGGTAGTGTGGTAGCACAGTGTCGCATAATTCTGGTAGTCGCTCAAAAATTAGTTCGGTTGTCAAGAACCGACTCTTAATAAAACAAATTCACACACCTAACCAAACAAAAAAACACTTGAGCCACGAATCTCACAGAACTCGTCGTTCCTTTTTCAGTTCCTTGAAAATAAAACACTTGCATGGACTTTTTTCAAATTTAAAAAAAAAATATTTGATTTCCACTTTATTAATAAAACCAGATATAATGATATTTTACTTTAAATTAAAAAGGTTCACTAACCTGGATCCGATAAACGTCATCGTCGTAGGGTCACCAGATATCGCAAAGTTAAATTAATTGATCATATTTCAATGTGCGGTGTTCTTGTAGTAGAATAAACGAATTTTCTCTTGTTGTACAGTGTAACAAGATTAAATAGGTAATGGAAGGGCCACTCAAACGTACTGTAATGGTACAATGTACCAATTGCCTTGCAAGGTAACGAAGAAAGCAACTAACAGTAAACCAAATACATAAAAACCTAACCAATAAAAAACTACTTTATATTCTCTCGCAAATATTATTAATTCAGGAACATCATTCGCCGAGACAGCTGCGGGCAAATCAATGAGCAAATTTTTGAGACAAACGTTAGACTCATACTCCGAAATATGAATACATCTGCAACAAACTATTCCCTGAAATATTCGACTAAAAAGCGTCAATTTTACAAAAAAATCAAAACATCATCATTTCAACTCCAAAAACATCTAACTAATGGGAAGAAAATAGAATCACATATCTTTGATAAGCCAACCGACTGGCCAACGAAAAGTATCACAAAAACTTATGCTACGCCAGCATCGATTTACGAACAATCATCTTAAATTATGAAACTTAACTCCCTTAAACCTGGTAAAGCTGAAAAATAGAGTTATGTTGTTCAATCAGTTGGCCAAATCAAACAAAAACGCTCCTTAGAAGAACGCTCGTTCGTTGCTTCGCTATTTCGAAGGGAAGTGATTGATATTAGTTTATGCTCTACGTCGATTATCGATTTAATCATCAATTAGAAGGTGACCAATGATATTCTCGCCTTTGACGTGACTTAAAATGAAGTTAAAAACTTAGCAAAATTGCGAGGAGACTCAAAAATAAAGCCAAAAGATCGAACCTTCAAGGAACAATATTTTACCATCTCAAAAAGATTTTTAAAAAAAATTTAAGATCCCATTAATAATATTTCTGATATTGCCAGTCTCAATAGGTCTCTGGTTAAAAATAAATCTTGCAGACTTGATGTACGGCGGCTTCCAGATGGCACATTAACCTCTTCCAAAAACGAAATTATTATATAACATATGACTCTTTTCTGTGCATTTTCCCGCTATCAATCCCGATTTTGTTGCTTGTTTGCAATCAACAGTACTATTATTCAACCCAATTGGGACCTAGCCTGTATGCTTATCTCTCGCCATATTTTGGCTTTGGAGTCTATTCTTCTTCCCACTCTAGAAATCAGGTGGCACGAATGGAGTATTTTATGTGCTGAATTACAACATGGGTTTCCTTCCATTCAGGATCACTTACTTCCACTCTTTCAAGCATACATTATTTTTGGAACTGTCCCACAGTGGCCACAGTTTTCAATAGGAGCAAAGTTGTTTTCGTCCCGAAAGCTGGTAGTTCGAATTATACCTACCACAGGAGTTTCATTCATCAACAGTCTTCAACTGTCCTTAAAATTTTGGAAATAACTGTTGACTATGCTATTGACTTAGTTGTTTTAATTGCGGGTTAACACCTTAATGTGTTATCTGACATAATCAAACCCGCTTTTGAAGTTGTAGAAATGTGGTACCTTGAGAAGGACTTGTACTTCAATGCACCTAAGCTTTTTTTGGAGAGACAATTGCCAGATCTGATACAGTAAAACATCTTCTAAAAACTTCTAAAAACCACTGCCATTTTTTAGCAATGTACAAGAGCATTTGAGAACTCTTGATGCTTGGCTCCGAAAATGCGGATGTTCATCTACAAATCTCTCTGTTTGTACCCAGGTTATCTTCCGCTTCTGTTGTTTGGCCTGTGGCTAAATCAATCAAACCCCGTTATTGTGAATCAAACCCCGTTATTGTGAAACTTAACAATTTACAAGGTATGCCTTGCAAGGTATGCCGCATTGCAGGCAATCTTGTTTCTGCCGACACTGTAGTCGTTCATCTTAGGCTAGATACATTTTTACTCCCCTGTCTTTCGCCTGCAATGATTTGATTGCAGGGTATAGACAAACCTTTAATATGTACATATATAGTTAAGCTGTACCAGAAATCAACATGGTTAGTGACATATATATTGCTACCAAAATACTCTTTCGATAATTATACTCGGTGATTTATTCATCGAGAGACTCATGAATGTCCCAATACTTCAATAACTGGGTGTCTGAGTCGCTAGTATTTTTTTGCTGATTTTTGCACACGAATGTCATGGTCGACACTGCACGGTGTCCCAAACCGAGCTACAACAAGACCTTATTCTGTAGATAATAAATATGTGCTCCCCAAAATTCTTTACGGAATCCTTTGATCACTTCCAAACTGGTCATTATAGACAACTTTTTATAATCATTGATAACGTAGAGTTTGGAATCCCAAATATTAAGTCTGTGCTCTAAAGTGTCGAGGAATTAATTAATTAATACGAAAATAAAATACTCGAAAGTATTTTGATCGTACTAACTGCGAGTTCATACGACGGATAAAAATCTCGGATTTTTCTATCCCAGATTTTTTTTTTCAATATTTTCAACTTTTTTATATGAAAAGAGGCGTGCCCGTTGTATAATTTATGTGATGTAATTGGTTAAAACGATGGGATAGTAAAATCCGAGATTTTTATCCGTCGTATGAACTCGCAGTAAATGATCACAAAATAAAACATCAACATAATTGGATTTAAAGCAATTAATGCATTTTTAAACTCATTTTTAGCCATCTTTGGATAAAGCAATCTAATCCTAAAAATGATCACCCACCATCCTCTATGATAAATAACTGGTTAAAATAGCTATAAAAATATAACGAATTAGTCGAAATTCGAACATAAATTCGACGAAAAAAATCGACATTATTTTTTAAACAAACAAGGAAACACATACAGTGACTATCTCGGCATCAAAATGCAGACACACGTCGTATGTTGGACACCACCATTGGAGTGAAAGCACTCCAATGGCAGAAACCGCCGGAGCTGGGCAATCCTTATTAGATTAAGAAATTATTGCAAATGGAAATTTGATTTTATTTTGATTTAATTTAAATAAATTAACTGTTTGAGGCACACGATTTTAAAAGTAAAAAAAATTAAGTGTGCTTTAGACCACACTACTGAAGTAAAACTTCTATTATATATTTAATATTTATAATATAATATAGAGAAATTATAATATTAAAAAAAAAAATTGGTCACCCTGTGCGTTCTCGAGTGTCACCTAGCCGTTTATATCTGATGCCACAAGAGGTAACCTTGTAATTTGGTAACTTTTTCAAGGCTAACTAGTCGTAATAGATAATGTTTCTGTATGTGTAACAAAACGGACAAAAAAATCATTTTTAAAATCTCTTCGCATAGTAAAAATGGCCTTGAAGTATTTTTTATTTCATTTATGTTTGTGTAGTGTGGTTTCATCGAAAATTTGTGTAAGTCGCATTAAAACCTGTATCATAGGCAAACGGGGAAAGCAACGAAGAAAGAATCGGTTTCTGTGATACCTCGTGTGGAATGGAGCTATAATATAGAAAAAAATACACATATAAAATATATCACTCGAAGGATTTTTTTTGGTCACCCTGTGCGTTCTGGAGTGAGTAAGTGAGTGAGTGACATAGATGTTATAAGGAAAAAAAAATTTGGCCACCCTATGCGCTCTCGAGTGAGTCAGTCAGTGACATGGAATTCTATATTATGACTTTTCAATTTTCCAGTTTTTCAATTTTCCAATTTTCCAATTTACCAACTTTCCAAATTTCCTATTTTCATACTTTTTTATTTTCCTATTTTCCAATTTTTCAATTTTCCAATTTACCAGTTTTCCAATTTACCAATTTTCCAATTTTCCAAATTTCCAATTTTCATATTTTCATATTTTCCTATTTTCATATTCTCCAATTTTCCATTTACCTATTTTCCAATTTTCTAATTTTCCAATTTTATAATTTTCCAATTTACAAATTTTCCAATTTTGCAAATTTCTAACTTTCCAATTTTCCAATTTTTTCAATTTTCCAATTTTCCATTTACCAATTTTCCTATTTTCTTATTTTCCAATTTTTTTAACCAATTATTAAAATAAAATGGTATCAACTAATGTTCCACCTAGGGATTTATGAATTGTCATGGCACATCCTGATACTAAAGGAAAATGATTTCGTTTTGCGTTTATTGTTTCGTTCGCCTCGTTCGATTACATTTTTCGTAACGCATTTGCCAGCTTAGTCCCCAAGTCAAGCGTGCCTAAAGAAGTTTTACTTCAATAAAACCCCTAGTTGCGCAGATTTTTTTTATTATAAAAAAAGAAAATAAACAGTCACAAATTAACATTTCAATAAGTCCTTTCTTACAGGGTGGGAGTGACATATGTAATCCCATGCAACTAATGTTTTAAATGATATTCATTGAAACACAACTTTTTACCAAAACAAAGTGAACTTTGCAGACATTACAACGATAGTTCGAATTTCGTCTTTTTAAATACCGTTTAAATCCCGCTTATAAAAAGTTAAAAATTAAAGTGAGTAAAAATGTCAAACTTTTTAACTGCTTCAAGAGCTGAAACATTTGGCTGATATAAAAAAGTTTTTTGTAAACAGAAGTTTGCCATTTACAAAATTTGATAAAACTCGTAATGTTTAGTTAGAAACCGACCGTAATTGAAAGATATATTTTGAAATAGAATTAATTTTAGTTATTTTTCATTGTTTATCTTTTATACGTTTAAAATTACGTTAAATAAGTAACCATACAATTGTCAAAAATTTTAACCAATTGAAACAGATAAAAAGTAAAAAAAATGCCACGAATACATTTTTAACTTTTTATGCGGCATTTGAACCAATTGAAACACACACTAACTTTAACTTTTCAAGGTGGGTTAAAATGTATACCACCATTAGGTGGGACAGTTTTTAACTCACTTGGCTGGAAAGAGTTAAAAAAAATAAACAAAAAATAAAAAAAAATAAAAAAATTAGAAATTTAAAAACTCCGAATATTTTCTCGATTTTTTTTTTATAAATTTACTAGCTGTACCCGGCGCGCGTTGCTGCGCCTAAAATAAAAAACATATATTTATTATCTAAAATGAAAAATTAATGTATTTTTTATCGTAATGCTAGGGGTTAAACAATGTTTTTGGTCTTGTAATTTGGTGCATAAATGAATAGATTTGTTGGTGTGCCAACTCGACAGCAAGCAACATACAATTGGCCGTGTGAAAAACATGAGTTTGTCAAATTCAAACCAGCAATAGCCAACGATTGCCCTTGTGATTTGTTGATGATGATTGCGAAGGCCAGACGCAATGGAAACTGAAGCCGCTTGAAATCGAAGGGTAAATCATTTGAAATCATCGGTACCCGTGGAATGTCAATGTGTGGTGGCATTCCTGGTGGCTCCATTGAATATAAAAATTCGCTTGGATAATTGACTACTTGTTCCGCATCCATCACTGAGTCAATTGATTTGTATTTGATTGGTTCTCCGGGCAACTTCAATTGAATTTGTTCATTCATCTTGTTCACATCATCATTTTTTTGGGGCCAAAATTGCTCGTTCGCATAGCCGCTCTGGATTTTTGTAGTTGCAAGTCAAGATTGGGAATTCCTTGTCAACAACGGTTTGAATACACGGCTTCATTTGGCAAAAGTTTGGCGGAAACGTAATCTCATTTGTTGAGTGATCAATTGGAATGTTGCCGTTTCCAATGGCCAAAAGTTATTTGGAAAATGTTTGGGCAGAGCCTTCTTTCAACAAATGCACACGCATGTTCGTTGAGAGAGTAATTTTTTCAACTCGGTTCCATAAACAAGATATTTTGAGGCCACGTTTAGCTCATCAGCGGGTGTTGATCGAGGTATAACGGGTAAGGTTTGGCGAAAATCACCTGCAAGAAGTATAAATGCACCTCTCATTGGTTGGTTTTTACCTCTGATATATCGTAGTGTCCGGTCAAGCGCCTCAAGTGATTTTTTATGGGCCACGGTACATTCGTCTCAAATGATAATTTTGCACGCTTTAAGGACTGCGGACATTCCTGAATTTTTGCTGATGTTACAGGTTGGTGTTTCGGTCTGGTTCAAATTTAAGGGTAGCTTGAGTGCCGAGTGTGCTGTTCGCCCACCATCGAGTACCGTTGATGCAATTACCGATGATGCTTCTGCGAGTGCTATTCAATTCTGCATTCAAACCGACGCCAGTGTTAAATTGATCAGAAATGTTTTTCCGGTGCCGCCAGGAGCATCAAGAAAAAAAATCCCGCCATTTCCATTGTCTTTACATCGGTAAGGCTGTTCTCGCACCAGATCTCTGTCTTGCACGTCATTTCTGTCCAGTGTGGACGCCGGCATACCAAGTTGATTTAGTACTTTGTTGTTAATTGATATGCATAAATCCTCAATCAATATTAGCTCTTCATTAAAAATGTCGTAGGAGCCACAGAATCTCTTCACTCAGAATTTCACGATACTTTTCCCAGAGTTCTTGTGGATTCGATAGTGCGCATGTTGTTAAAATGATCGCAAACAAAGTACGTATTTGTTTTGAATGACACGTAAGCGATGCCTCTGTTAGCGTTGTATTCCAATGATTGTCATTTTTCAAGTAATCCAAGCTTGATACATGCTTCTCTATACGTTTGGCATTCTACGCCATTGATGGTAAAATAATAACATTCAGCGTTGTTTGGATGTACTGTATATACACGCCCTAAAGCATCTGACGAACGTACACCAGCATTCTCTAGAACAATTGCACCTAGCTTTCTTCTCATGAACTTTTTTGTCGATGTGTTCCAAGTGTAGTATTTGGGCACTTCGTGATACAGCAACAATTTAGCAAAGTCATCAGACGCACACAATTGAAAAAAGGCGGTGAGTGTTGTGTTGGGTGGTTGCTCAGCTCTATTTTGTGCATTTTGATCGGTGAAGTAGACACGCTGGCCATTTTCTAAGTGAACAGCGAGATGTTGAACAGTTGGATAGCGTTCGTGGATGTTGAATGCATATATTCTCCAAACTGCTTCATTGCTGCTGATGTAGCGTCCCATCTGGAATTGAGTCACTTCATCGCCTTGGTTTGCTAGTCCGAATACTGCCATGTCACTGCCTTTGTTGACGTATTTGCAAATGTATTTTATTGACTTCACTCAATTGCAATACTCAACATTAATGTGGTCATCAAACATTTTTGAAAGCAGCGGTGAATACGGCACGATCCATCTGTTGTCGATATCAACACCTACATCTCACATTCTGATTGTGGTTGTGTATCCACCATCATCGGTGTTCCTTCTCCTATACATAGGATATCCATCACCTCCAGTTTGAGTTTCATTGATCAGCTCACGTGGATATCGCTTTGTCCACTTGCCATCTTTCATGCATGGTGAATTTGTATTAAGTGCAACGCATGTTTCGAAAAGAATAGGATCTTCGTCTCGGTTGGGAAGCTAAGCAGATATCACGCTATCAATTTGTATTAAGACGATTTTTAGCTTTAACCATATTAAAATATGTGCGTGTGGAAGATCTCTTTTTTGCCACTCAATTGAATACATCCAGCAATGGGTTTCTCCAAAAATTTGGTTATTCGTGATGACGTCCATCAATCGAATTAGCTTTTGTTTGAATACCCATGCGAGTAGATCATGTCTGTGCGATAAGTTTTGGCCGGTGAAAAGTAGGTCTGTGATTTCACCCCACCTTGTATTGCAAGTGAAGGTGATGAACAGATCTGGACGTCCATCCTTTCGAACATATGTCATGGCATCTTCTGCGTATTCGTGCATGTGCCGTGGACTGCCGGTATACGATGCTGGTAAGATTACCTGGCAAGATCTGCATTATGTCGAAATGGTAACCATCTTCTCCACGCGGAAATAGCGAACGATACGAACGATGTGTTTCTGAAACGCGAACCACATTTGAGTACGTAATTATGTCACGTTGATCGAATTCGGAGCCCACCATTATAATTGCTAAACCACCTATCACCGGTGCATTAAAACGTCTTTCGTGTTCACCTGGTGGCGTTTTATCTGCTCTGATTACAACTGTATAATCATCTGTGTAGGCATCTTATCCATAGCAGTTTTAAATAAATGTATCAAACGGTTGCGTTCGTGAAACATTGCTTGTAAATTCGAAATTATATCGTCTGGCAAAAGTACTAATTGCGCCTCACAGTTCGACTTCGCTTTCTTCGTTGTCAGTAAAATATATTTGCAAAAACTTTGCCTCTTGATTTAGTACACTAAGCTTAACGAGCCGTTTTTGTGATATATCTGGCCTTGAACTTTGAAAGTGGGCATGTAACAGGCGCTATTAACAGTGTTTGTTGCACCGAAAGAAGTCATTTGAAAGCATGTGTTGTGCTTACGAATGTTTTGCAGAAAGTGTTTTGAAGTTGCAGTTGTGCCGAAAGTGCAACTCAGGAGCGGTTCAGGTGGATCAATCAGCGGTGGCAATAGAAATTTTTCATCCGAACAACACATTGCAGGAGGTTCTTTAGCGCACTTCAAAGCACGGCAATGCAAGCAACTTTAATCATTGATCCAATAACTACGTCCTCGTGATTCCGGTAATCAGAGTTTTGGTCGTAATTAAATGCTCGCAACTTCAAATGGATTCTTTCTCTTGACCGAGCCAGTCTTAAGCGATTGGTATCCAGTCGTTCGATTTCTTGTTGAGACGTCTGTGATTTTCTTGAAGTTGACGCTCTGTCGCGCATTTCCTCAAGGCGAGATTCTCGTAGTTCTTCAGTTTCGTTTGCTCGGGAAGTTGCAGCTCTGTTGCGCTCTTCGCGAAGGTGCGATTCTCGTCGTTCTTCAGTTTCAGCTGCTCGTTTTTCCCCTAATTCTTTGGCTTTGGCAAATTTTCTCCCAATTGATGCTTTTTTGGTGGCATTATGTGTTTAAAAATAATTATTCTTCCACAACTAAAAAAGAAAAATAGAAAATTGGAAGTCAGTTATAGGTTTAATTTGTGTAATAAACTTTTACTTAAGAAAAATGTAGAAACGGATCACAAAAACATCAACTTGAACTTCAATTTATACATCTATATATAAAAAGAATTATCTTTCCAAAAGTAATAAAGCAAAATAGAAAATGTCTTATGTTCTCTCACAAATCAATATTTTGTTATCCACGTAAATCAACCAAAATAATTTTTTGTTTAAAATTTTTTTATCAAAACATGTGATAAAAAACAGTTTACTTAGTTTATTATTATTATTATATTTACGGCAACGCGCGCCGGGTACAGGTAGTAATCATCAAAGCTTTATAAACATCTGTTTAAATAAACAAAATACCAAAGGATACTTTCAGATCCTGTATCTTTGCTCCTGCTTAACATCCATTAAATTTTAAACGCCCTAATCATTCTTTGGGTCAAGGTCAATTTGCATGAAAAATATGCTGTATAAGATAGCGGAATTTTGACAGCGGAATTTTGACAGCGGAAAATAAGAGATTACGCTACTCGCCGCAAGTGGCAGCACTATCACTAAAGAGAATATATTTTGTAATGTAATTACCAGCGGAAATTTTTTATTCATTATGTATATATTTTTTCACGAAATAAAACATCTCAGCGGAATAAAATATTAGAAGTGATCCTTAAAATGGCAAATTAATTGATCTCCGAAGTAAAGGAACATTTCATATACCGAAATGTTGAAATTTTACAATATTCCGTCTTTCCGGCATTTTTTCCACTAGTAACCAATGATTTTGGTTGTTTTTCTAATAGCTTAGGCTAAACTAAGACTATATGGAAAATTTGGGGAAAATTCATGGACTAGAATTTTCACAAGAATTTTTTGATTTTCTGCGGATTTTGGAATCACTGAATTATATTTGGTTAACATTTTCCTAGTTTCTTCATCCACATTGTCAGAATTTTTCCATTCTTTAACCATTGTGTTAATTGATTTCTGTATCGAAACTGTATTATCTTTTGGCAATTCTACATATGTTGTGTTATCGTTAAGTAAACTCTCCATTTTATAACAGTTACGTTACCTTTCTCCGCACGAGTTACCACAATATTTGGATTAGCTTTCAAAAATGATTTAGATTGTTTGACATAAAGGTTCAATCACAATGACACCGCACCGCTCCGTTTCGTTAATCAGTCAAAGTAGGAAATGTCACATTGCATGTGATTTAAATCGTAAAACGGATATGCAAACACAATGGTCGGCGCAGAACGTTACGTGCGGAAGAGATAGGCCAACTTTTTACATTTTCGGATAACATAACCTAAACAATTTTTCCACAGGTATTCAACAAACTTTTTTTTCAATATTACCGGTGACAAAAAATAATATTATTTTTAAAATGGAATTTCGAATTGTGGAATTCATTAAAAAATTAAAATTTAATATCGAAGGTAAATTTTATGCAGAATTAACTGGATCAACTTTACGAAACGGCGCGGAAACATTGTGTTTGACAATCCGTAAAAGCGGCGTGACACGGTGTGGTGCGCCGCGGTGCGGTTTCATTGTGATTGAACCTTAACTTAGAATACGATTTTCAAAAGGAGTTAATATATTTAAATTAGATTTATATTTAAAATTTGTCAAAATATTTACAAAACGATTACGAATAGTATCAAGATCATTATCGTTCAAATAAAAAATTGCACTTTCGACATCAGAAATAATTTTGAAAAACGGAACTGAATGACCGATTGAAGGAGGACAAAATTTGTTTCTCAAACTCAAAATAATTTTAACATGAATAGGATTCCAAAATTATATGGATTACCGAAAATCCACAAACCTGGTTTTCCAGTTCGATTATTGGTCCAACACATAGTTTATCGTCTTTTTTGGGTAATATTTTAAAATTTAGTGTTGGTAATACTAGTTCAAATATTCTAAATTCGGAAGATTTTAAACAAAAAATTCAGAATGGTACGCTTCCACAAAATTACCTTTTAGTGTCTTTGGATGTTATGTCTTTGCTTACTAATGTTGATAATAGACGTGTTACCAACATTATGAAAGATAACTGGAGGAGTATTAAACAAAATTCAAAAACTAAATTGACTAAAGCTTAATTTATGTCGGCATTACAAATAGTTTTGAATAATTCTGATTTTTCTTTCGGCAATAAAATTTATAAACAAACATTTGGTTCTCCTATGGGTTCTCCTATTAGTCCCATAATCTCAAATTTAATGATGGAATTTTTGGAAAAAATGGGATTAAACTCTTTGGATTTTCAACCGTTATTTTACTTTCGTTATGTAGATGACATTATAACGGTAATCCCTGAAGACAAAATTGAAATTTTTCGGGATGTATTTAACTCCTTGGATTTAACTCCTTGGATAATAGAATAAAATTTACTGTTGAAAAAGAAATTGACCACAAAATTTCATTTTTAGATTTACTTTTAATTCATGAGCCTGATGGTAAAATTTCTTTTGAGTGGTACCATAAAAATACTGGTCTGGTCGTTATCTAAATTTTATTTCTTGGCTTCCTTTTTCTTACAAAATTAATACAATCAAAATTTTAACTCAAAAAATTCTAAAATTGCCCAATACTAAATTTCATTACAATAACTTTAAACTTTTTGAAAAAACTTTGGTAAATGATCAGTACCCTAAAAAATTAATAAATAAAGTGATTTGGAAACAAATAAATTATCAAAATTTTACATAAAATCCTGAAATTGAAAGTACAAATTATTTATCTTTACCTTACATAAAAAATCTTTTCGAAAAATAAAAACATTTATTTAAAAATTATAATTTCAAAATTATTGGTCGTTCAGCTATCAGTTTAAATGATATTTTGTTTTCAAAATTAAAAGATCTGATACCTTTAAAAAACGAATCAAATCTTGTCTATCAAATAATTAAGTGTAATGATTGTAACGTAATTTACACGGGACAAACTAAACAGTTTTTACAGGAGCGTTTTTTCCAACATATACGTGGAGCCACGGGAAATTCAAATCAAATAAGTGCACTTTTGGAACATATTAGAGATACCAACCATAAAATTATTTTGGAAGATGTAGACATTTTGGAAAAACAACCTAATTACAGAAAAAGATTTATTTTGGAAATGTTACATATAAAATCTAGTTCAAATTCGATTAACAAAATTAACGATTTCTCTTACATTGGCAATCCATATGATCTATTTTTATAAATTGATTTCTTGCTTTTACACATTTCAAATATTATTTAACATGCATGCAAATATTTTCAATTAATGTTTTTAAAGTCAAATTTTATTTTGTAAAGTTTTTTTCTGTAGATATCAATTTTTGTGGCTTAGCTAAAATAAAGAATATTGTTACGGTGACACCTGGATTGGAATAGAATAACTTGGTTTCATTAATTGTTCAATGCATTTATGATTTATACTCAACATTTAGGCGTCATTTCTATACTAACATATTTGCTCGATGCGCATTTAGGATTATTCTAGAAACAAATATTTTGGTATATAAAGGCGCGCGTTGACGTGGAATGCTGAGTTTTATTTTAAACGTGACTGTATAAAGTGATAATAATATAGATAATAAAGTGATAATTAAAAAGTGTGTTATAATTATAATAATTAATTGTGAATTTTGTGTTGTATAATAAATTGTGTTGTGTAAATAAATTGTGTGAGTTCAAATTTGAAGCAGTTGTATTTATTCACAATCCAGGGATTCGAACCTTGAGTGACAAGGCAAAATCGTAACAATTGGTGACAGCGGTGGGATTGTGAATAATAAAGAAAATGATACTCTACGAATTAAAGCTTGCGCAATTAAAGGAGCAGCTGAAACAGCGAGGTTTGGCATTAAACACCAAATAGAAGATTGCCAAAATAAAATAGACGAGAGGTTTCTGGAGTTATCATCTACGCTACACGGTAAAGTGGAAAAACTGCAAACAGAAGTACACGCAGAAATTCAAAATGTTAAAGGGGAGTTTCAACGTCTCGAGAAGGAGCTCTAAGATGTCAAGGCGAATGGAACGACACATCAAGTGATCCAGACGGTTAATGCAGTTAAGATAAAACCACCAACATTTGATGGAACAACATCCTTCAGCATTTTTAAGTTCCAATTCGAAAAGGTGATTAAGCAAAATCAGTGGACTGAAGGACAATGTGTTGCAGCGCTAATTGTGGCTCTTAAAGGCGAAGCGGCAGAAATACTACAAATCATTCCCGAGCAGGAAAGGAACGTTTACATGGGAATTATGAAGGCGTTAGATCGAAAATACGGAAGTGACCACAAACGAGAAATCTATCGCATGAAATTGAAGGGTCGATACCAAAGAGGAGGAGAATCGCTACAGGAATATTCATCGGCAATTGAGCGCGTCGCGCATTTAGCACATTCAAATATGTCGGCCGATTACATGGAGCGAATTAAAATAGATGCATTCATTGACGGTATTCGAGATCCTGAGACGCGCAGAGCGGTGATGTTGTCACCTAAGACAACTTTCACGGAAACCATCGCTTGTGCGTTAACAAACGAAACTGCGCAAACCATCATCAAACCAGCAATGAAAATTCGTAGAGTGGAGATTGATTCCAGAATAGACACCGCGCGGGCTACGCCAAGGTTCAGAGATGGAAGTGGCAGGATTAAATGCTGGGTATGTGATAGAATGGGTCACATCTCACGGGACTGTTGGGAGATTAAGAAGAAACGAGCACGGTCGCCATCTCCTATGAAGCGTAGACCAAACGAACAGCAGAGAGAGGCCAGAAAGGAGGGTCGGACGACATTGGAGTCGTTAAAAAGAGACAGCTTGAAGGAGCAAATGCTGACTCCCACAACCGATTGCCCCATAAGGTCCATCCAAGTTTCGAGAGTAGAAAGAGGCGATGACAGCTTGACAGATGAAGCCAATATTGAACATCGAAAGGAAAGCGCACATGATAATGCCAACGCTTTATTAAGAAGACCATGTCCCGCGGAATGCAAGAATTGTGGGCATGTGGAGGTCAAGGAAAACATCGTCGATATTCGGCTCATGCAAGCGCTACCTAAGGAGCAATGGACTGATGAAGTGATCAAGAAGGAGCAATTACGGGATGCTGACCTATCATTCATCATGAAACATAAGGAAAAGGAACACCGGCCCACATGGAGTGAGATAGCTGACAAAACTCCCATTGTAAAAGCATATTGGGCTCAATGGGATAGCCTCCACATAGAAAATGGATGTTTAAAACGAAAGTGGGAAAGCACGGATGGCAAAGTAAAACAATTGTTGGTAGTGGTGCCAAAAGATCGGATAGCGGAAATCCTCAAGGAGTATCATGGAGGAGCAAGTGGAGGTCACCTAGGGATTAATAAAATATTAGCCAAAATTCGCCAACGTTTCTACTGGTCCGGATGTAGACAGTCAGTAGTAGAGTGGTGTCGAAGATGTGACCAATGTGCGGCAGTAAAGAGACCAGCACGAAAAAGCCGTGGAACCATGAAACAATATAATGTCGGGGCACCATTTGAGAGAATTGCAATGGATGTGGCGGGGCCATTTCCGACTACCGAGAGCGGAAATAAATATGTGCTAGTAATAATGGATTATTTCAGCAAATGGCCGGAAGTGTACCCGATACCCAATCAGGAGACAACAACAATAGCTGATGCCGTGGTCAACAACTGGATTAGCAGATTTGGTGTACCGATGGAAATTCACACGGATCAAGGAAGGAATTTCGAATCGGTGGTATTTCAGGAGATATGTCAGATGCTTGGAATCAATAAAACAAAAACGACGCCTTTACATCCACAGTCGGACGGTATGGTGGAAAGATTCAATGGCACATTGGAGGAATATCTAGCAAAGGTTGTTGAAAGGAACCAACGTAACTGGGATCGACATATACCAATGTTCCTGATGGCCTACCGATCAGCGGTGCATGACACAACAAGAGTGACACCAGCTAAAACCATATTTGGGAATAATCTGCGATTACCAGGAGATTTAAAGTTTGGAGCTGTTCCATCAGCAGCTCTATGCGGACAGGATTACGTCGACCGGATGAAAGAGGAACTTAATGAAATACATCAATTTGTACGGGAGAAAATTCGAATATCAAGTGATCGAATGAAAGCTCGATATGACATACGAGCAAATAATCAAGGTTTCGAGGAAGGGCAATTGGTATGGCTTCACAACCCGCAACGGCAGATGGGATTACCACCGAAGTTGCAACCCACATGGGAAGGACCTTACACTGTCATTAAAAAGTTGAACGACGTGGTTTATCGCATACAGAAAGGACAGAAAGGTAAAACAAAGGTGGTGCATTTAGAACGTTTGGCGCTCTACAGAGGAGGTGATCTGGATCCTGTTCGGGACGAACAGGCTTAGGTGGGGGTAGTGTTACGGTGACACCTGGATTGGAATAGAATAACTTGGTTTCATTAATTCTTCAATGCATTTATGATTTATACTCAACATTTAGGCGTCATTTCTATACTAACATATTTGCTCGATGCGCATTTAGGATTATTCTAGAAACAAATATTTTGGTATATAAAGGCGCGCGTTGACGTGGAATGCTGAGTTTTATTTTAAACGTGATACAGTGAAGGTTAAATAGAAAGATTATTAAAGTGATAATTAAAAAGTGCGTTATAATTATAATAATTAATTGTGAATTTTGTGTTGTATAATAAATTGTGTTGTGTAAATAAATTGTGTGAGTTCAAATTTGAAGCAGTTGTATTTATTCACAATCCAGTGATTCGAACCTTAAGTGACAAGGCAAAATCGTAACAATATATTTTTTCTAGTAGCTAGCGATATCTACAGGAAAATAGCTACGTTTTAGTTAGCCTTGATTTCGATTTTATTTTATTTTCTATAGAAAATATTTTTTTTTTTTTTTTTTGTTAAATTGATTAATATACTTTTGAGAATGGAACCGAAAAGGTTCCGAAAGCTTAAGTTTCAATAATAAAAATTTATTTAACTTTTATACTAATAAGCTCATTAAACAATTTTAATAACTTATATGGCCGCAGAAAATCAAAAATTTCTTGTAAAAATTCTAGTCCATGAATTTTCCCCAAATTTTCCAAATAGTCTCAATATGACCTACGCTATTAGAAAACCAACAGAAACTGTTGGTTACTAGTCGTTTTTGAGATATTGGCCAAAAACTGAAAATCACTTATATGGCCGCAGAAAATCAAAAAATTCTAGTGAAAATTCTAGTCCAAGAATTTTCCCCAAATTTTCCAAATAGTCTCAGTATGACCTAAGCTATTAGAAAATCAACCGAAAGTATTGGTTACTAGTGGAAGTTCTTGAGATATTGGTGAAAAACTGAAAATAACTTATACGGCCGCAGAAAACCAAAAAAATCCTTGTGAAAATTTTAGTCCATGAATTTTCCCTAAATTTTCCATATAGTCTTTATATGATCTAAGCTATTAGAATAACAACCGAAACTATTGGTTACTAGTAGAAGTTTTTGAGATAATGCCCAGAAACTGAAAATAACTTATATGGCCGCAGAAAATCAAAAAATTCTAGTGAAAATTCTAGTCCATGAATTTTCCTCAAATTTTCCATATAGTCTCAGTATAACCTAAGGTATTGAAAAACCAACCAAAAGTATTGGCTACTAGTGGAAGTTTTTGAGATATTGGCCAAAAACTAAAAATAACTTATATGGCCGCAGAAAATCAAAAAATTCTTGTGAAAGTTCTAGTCCATGAATTTTCCCCAAATTTTCCATATAGCCTTAGTATGACCTAAGTTGTTAGAAAACCAACCGAAAGTATTGGTTACTAGTGGAAGTTTTTGAGATATTGGCCAGAAACTGAAAAGAACGTATATGGTTGCAGAAAATCAAAAAATTCTAGTGCATGAATTTTCCCCAAATTTTCCATATAGTCTTAGTATAGCTTAAGCTATTAGAAAAACAACCGAAAGTATTGGTTACTAGTAGAATAAATGCCGGAAAGACGGAATTTTGTAAAATTTCAACATTTCATATACCGAGTTCCTTTACTTCGGAGATCAATTAATTTGCCATTTTAAGGATCACTTCTAATATTTTATTCCGCTGAGATGTTTTATTTCGTGAAAAAATATATACATAATGAATAAAAAATTTCCGCTGGTAATTACATTAGAAAATAAATTCTCTTTAGTGATAGTGCTGTCACTTGCGGCGAGTAGCGTAATCTCTTATTTTCCGCTGCCAAAATTCCGCTATCTTATACAGCATTGAAAAATGTCATCATGACTGGTTCAGCGGTTTAGCAGTCTATAGGGAACAAACAAACCCACAAACATACATTTTCGTTTCGATGTTTTCGGAATCGACCATTTAACTCAGACCCGTTTGAGGGCGTCGGTAACCAATCTCTAAGAATCTAATTTGAACAAAGGACTAAAATAGCAATTTATGCTCGAATTTCAACGAAGATGTGATATTTCAAAATCGAGCAAAACTCTCAAGTCGCTGCTTCCGAAGAAAAATCGTATACAGGGGCGGCATGTTGTATGTTATATCATTTTCGAATCGCGATAATGATAAAGTTTCATCATTTAAAACCAAAGCAATAATAAATGTAGCTGATATTTCATTCTCGAAAAAATATTGCAAGATTAAAAAAATGATAGCAGTCGAAAATGATATAACATGCCGACTATCATTTTTTTCGATTCGAATCGAAGTGATGGTCCAACATGCCACCCCAGATCTTAGTCGAAATTCGATGAAAAATATCGATGTTTTGCTTTTCGATTATTAACTTCGATATTTCTTTAATTAGACCATTTTTGCCGAATAAATTGCTTCGACGTTTAGTCAACCGATATTTCGATGTTTTCGCAAAACCTCAAATGCCCATACAATAATGTGGTTTACGATTAACATATCTGAGTTTATTTTAATGGGCGAACAATTATGCTGTTCTAAAATAAGAACAAATGTCAGTTATGTTGTTTATCTAATTAAATATTTGCAACTGGATCGCAATCTAGATTATTAGATGGTCAATTGTATATAGTCTTCACCAAAGGCGATGGTATTGTGCGGGGAATATTTTGTGCTATCTGTTACATAATGTCTTCTCATGTGCTCGGGTAAAATTCAGTTTTTTATGTAACATCATGATAATTGGTAATACTGAATAATCGAATTAGGAACTTTTAGTACCGAACATCTGCACATACGTCAATTTCATAATACTCACAAAATAAAATATTATTGTGGGTGTATGATAATTATAAATAAATCTGTTATTATTATTTTTCAAGATAACAAACAAAATAATTAAAATTCTCAAAAACTTTTATTTCGGAATCGAGATAAGACTTTGAAAAATAAAGAATATTTTTTAGTTTTTCAACTCATGTCTGTTTACTATTTTACTAACACTTTTGGAAAGAAAATTTATGAACTTCTATCTCAATAAAGGGTATACAAACTATAAACCACAAAAATTTTCACCACAAATTAAAACAAAATATTGGTTTTATATGAAATCGTATTTATCTTCTATACTTTTCAAAATTCTTACACTCAAAATATGCTTTAAACTCATGCTGTGGTCGATTATCTAATTAAACATAAATAATCGTGTAACATGATTTTGTAGAATCGGCTGTGAGTAATCGCAAAAAATGTAATCTTCTATTGCGTACATAAAATAGAAGCAGCACCTCTATATACCACCACCAACTGGAAAATTATACAAATCCGAATTTTCCGTTTTTGACTATTAAACGTAACTACCTGCAGTATAGAATCGATGTTATAGAAAAGTAAATATGGTGTTTTACGTGGTACAATAAAAGGCAACACATTTAAAATTAATATATTTTTTATGTTATTTTGATTTATGTAGAATAATAATAATCATAATCGTAAAAAAAGAGTTTTACATTTATTAATATGGCTTTGGTAGGCTAGCCCTAGCGTATATAAACAATATGGTACATTAAGCATTATATTAACACTGTTACATTTAGCATTTGAATCATACTCGTACAGTTTCATCCCATAAATACATAATAATTATATACATCAATACCAATTAATAAATTTAAAACTCTGTCACTTTTTACCGTAATATATATGTAACTTTAGCGAAGCATAGCATACACTACAAAACTTTATCTTATACATGTCTACTTTTCTACATAAACTTTCATCTTACTATATAGCCAAAGAAGAATCATGTACTTGCGCTACTTTCTAACTAACTAAAAACTCTTTAACCACATCGTTTAGTTTTGAACAGGCTAGCGATGTATTCAAAACTTAAAGCACTGCGTCAATTAAAATAAGAACCACATATATAGAATTGAAACACAAACAGCCTGTTCGAAACTAAGCGATATTTAGCATACAATTTTTCATTAATTTTTTGTTTTTCTTTTAATCACTGATAAGCAAAAAACAAAAATATTTAATTTTCTTTTGTTTAAATTTTTTGTTGTAATTAATGTATAACCGCGTATAAAATTATTGTAATTTTGATGTTCGAACTTTTCTGTTTTCTTTTTATTTTTATCTTTGCCGCAGAACGAAATCGAACCAGCGATGGATGAAATTAAGGACAACGGTGCAATTATCATCAGCAATACAGAAAAAACCACCACTAAAACGGGAAGATTCATTTCTAAAACGTTTTTCGACGCGGCAGATACCTGAAACACAGGTAAGAAAAAATAGTTTTTAATTATTAAGACAACTTCAGAAATTAGTTATAGGCTCGGAGTAGCCAAGCCAAATACGTATAATTTTAAGTCAGTTGGCACAATCAATTAAAATTACAATAATTGAATCATAAATGAAACTCTCTTGCCAAATCGCTCATTATTGTCACTTATAGATTACACTTGCTATATTTGGCTGGAACAAGTATTGAGTGAAATTTAAATGTACATTTTGGTAAGTAAATGGAATTTTTAAAATTATTAGAAACGAAACGCAGATGTTCCTATGTATTACAGAATGTTTCATTCAAAGAAAGTTTGAGTGAAATTTTTTGAGTGAAACTTTTAGAGTGAAATTTTTAAAATGCTCACAATATCAAAACTTTGTAAGTCACGAACATTTTATAATTCCACTCAAAAGATTTCACTCAAGTTTTGAGGTCTAGTATAAATTGGAGAGGAGATTGTTGTTTACTCTTAATTTACTCTCTCGTAAAACTATGTTGCTGCAACAGTGACACAATTCAAAATTCACGCATTTGTAAGATATTTGAATCAAACGATTCCCAATAATTCCTGTTTTTACTATTTTTATTCAGAACATACTCTTTCATGTAATTATTTCTCGCAAATTAGGTAAAATTCCATATAAAAATCACTCAATTCGAGAAAGAAATTAACATTTTAAGATATTGGATACTATCCTAAGAAAATTTGCAAAATATTAAAAAATTATAGAAATCAAGATCCGGCTGAGGATGTAAAAATAGAAAAAAAAATATTTTTCCAAATGCATTTTTATTTACTTTTGAAAAACGCTGCTTTTACAAGCAACTTTGTGTGATATTTTCAAATCTCTACTGAAAAATTAAATATTTTGGATTGTGTCACTCTTGCAGCAAATGAGCGAAGTATTCACAATAACACGCCTTTGTAGGTCACGATAATTTTTAAAATTCCACTAAAAAATCTAAATCTGATCCAAATTTTATTATTATTATTATTTTTTTTTTAACATTAAAGTCAAAAATTCAAAAAAAAATCAAAAAAAATTTAATTTTTAATGCCTAGTATAAATTTATAAATTGGAGAGGAAATAAACAGCTTGTTGTTTATTCTCAATTCTCTCTCTCATCAAATCGCTCATGATTGTCACATATAAATTACTCTTGTTGTTTTTGACTGAACTAATCAATTACTGAGTGAAATTTAAAAATACCGGTGTGAATATTAAAATTTTTGGTAAAAAAAGAGATTTTTAAAATTATTACAGTATATTTTGTGAGAATTCACATTCAAAGAAAAGTTTTAGTGAAATTTTTTGAGTGAAATTGCTCAAATATTCAAAATAGTGAGACATGCAGTCACGAACATTTTGAAAAATTTCACTCAAAGAAATTTACTCAAATTTGAATGCCTTTATATTGGAGGAGAAATTAACTGTTTGTTGTTTACTCTCAACTTACACTCTCGTCAAATCGCCCATTATTATCACATATAAATTACACTTCTTGTGTTTGGTTGCACCAACCAATTATTAAGTGAAATTTAAAAATACCTTTTTTTTAAATCGCAGAGTGAATATTAAATTTTTTTTTATAAAAAAAATTTTGCAACTATCCCTATACATATGTATATGACAGAATTTTGAAAATTTTACATTCAGAAGAAAAGCTTCAGTGTATTTTTTTGAGTGAAATTTTTATAATGTTCACAAAAACACGACTTGTAAGTCACGAACATTTTTAAAAATGTACTCAAACTTTAATGCCTAGTATAAATTGGAGAGAAAATGAACAGCTAGTTGATTACTCTCAATTTACTCTCTCGGAAAATCGCACATTATTGTCACCTATAAATTACACTTGTTATATTTGGCTGAATCAACCAATTATTGAGTGAAATTTAAAAATACATTACGTTGAATACGCGATGTAAATATTAAAATTTTTTGTAAAAAAACGAGTTTTTAAAATTATAAGAAACGAAATGCAACTTTTCTTCTACATACATATGTGCATAAATGTTGGAATATTGTGTTTCCCATTCAAAGTAAAGTTTGAGTGAAATTTGTTTAGTTAATTTTTTAAAATGTTCGCACAGTTTATAAGTCACGAGCATTTTTGAAATTCCACTCAAAAAATCTCACTCAAATTTAATGTTTAGTATAAATTTGAGAGGAAACGAACAGCTTGTTGTTTTCTCTCAATTTATATCTCGTATTTATTTTTGACAATAATGAGCGATTTGTCATTATTGTCAAAAATAAATTGCACTTATTGTATTTGGGTGAACCTATCAGATATTGAGTGAAACTTGAAAATAACTTTCCTTGAAATCCCAATGTGACTGTGAATATTAAAATTTTCATAAAAAAAACTGGAAATAATTTTTAGAAACGAAATGCGAATTTGTATATATGAACAAATTTGTCAATTTCACATTCTAAATACATGAAATTAATTGTGTAGAATTTTCCAAATTTTCACAGTAGCACCTACTTGTAAATCACGACCATTTTTAAAATTTCACTCAAAGAAATCCACTCAAATTGTAATACCTTCTCTAAATTGGACGGGAAATGAAAAGTTTCTTATTTACTCTCAAAATACTCTCTCATCAAATCGCTCATTATTGTCACCTATAAATTATACTTGTTTTGGCTGAACCAACCAATTATTGAGTGGAATTTAAAAAGACATTCCGTTGAATACGATTAAAATTTTTGGTAAACAACCGAGTTTTTAAAATTATTAGAAACGAAATGTATTTTTTCTTATATATGTTGGAATTTTGACATTCGTTCATTATTGTCACCTATAAATTACACTTGTTGTATTTGGCTGGCCCAACCAATTGGGTGAAATTTAAAAAGGCATTGCGTTGAAATTTTAAAATTATCAGAAACAGAATGCAACTTTCCTATATATGTCAGAAAATTGTGGGTTTCACATTCAAAGTAAAGTTTGTGTGAAATTTTTCAAATGTTCACAATAGTACGACTTTGAAAGTCATCAGCATTTTTAAAATTCCACTCAAAAAATCTCACTCAAATTTTAATGTCTAGTATAAATTTGAGAGGAAACGAACAGCTCGTTGTTTTCTCTCAATTTATACCTCGTATTTATTTTTGACAATAATGAGCGATTTGTCATTATTATCAAAAATAAATTGCACTTATTGTATTTGGGTGAATCTATCAGTTATTGAGTGAAACTTAAAAATAGTTTTCGTTGAAATCGCAAAGTGACTGTGAATATTAAAATTTTGATAAAAAAAATGGAAAAAATTTTTAGAAACGAAATGCGAATTTGTATATACATATAAACAAATTTTATAATTTTGTCAGTTACACATTCAAAATAAAGTTTGAGTGAAATTAATTGTGTGGAATTTTAAAAAT
Organism: Nephrotoma flavescens; assembly: GCA_932526605.1. NCBI lineage: Eukaryota > Metazoa > Arthropoda > Insecta > Diptera > Tipulidae > Nephrotoma > Nephrotoma flavescens. The sequence continues at coordinate 205,678,738 of OW052221.1, read as the reverse complement.
TTTCACAATAGCACCTACTTGTAAATCACGACCATTTCTAAAATTTCACTCAAAGAAATTCACTCAAATTTTCATGCCTTCTCTAAATTGGACGGGAAATGAAAAGTTTCTTATTTACTCTCAATTTACTCTCATCAAATCGCTCATTATTGTCACCTATAAATTACACTTGTTTTGGCTGAACCAACCAATTATTGAGTGAAACTTAAAAAGGCATTGCGTTGAATACGGCTGTGTATAATTAAAATTATTGGTAAAAAACCGAGTTTTTAAAATTATTAGAAACGAAATGCAAATTTTCTTATATATGTTGGAATTTTGACATTCGTTCATTATTGTCACCTATAAATTACACTTGTTGTATTTGGCTGGCCCAACCAATTGGATGAAACTTAAATTATCGGAAACGAAATGCAAATTTTCCTATGTCACAATTTTGTGGGTTTCACATTTAAAGTAAAGTTTGAGTGAAATTATTTGATTGAAATTTTTCAAATGTTTGCAATAGCATGACTTGTAAGTTATCAGCATTTTTAAAATTCTACTCAAACAATCTCACTCAAATTTTAATGTCTAGTATAAATTTGAGAGGAAATGAACAGCTTTTTGTTTCCCCTCAATTTATATCTCTTCTATGACAAATCGCTCATTATTGTCAAAAATAAATTGCACTTGATGTATTTGGCTGAACCAACCAGTTATTGACGGAAATTTCAAAATACCTCTCGTTGAAATCGCGGTGTGAATATTAAAAGTTTTGGTAATTTTTAAAAATATTAGAAACGAAAGGCTTTTCGAAAATTCCAATTTTGTGTTTCACATTCAAAGTAAAGTTTGAGTGAAATATTAAGTTAATTTTTCCAAATATTCACAGTAGCACGATTTATGAGTCACAAACATTTTTAAAATTTAAATCATAAAATTTCACTCAAATTGTAATGCCTAGTTTAAATTGAGGGAAATATGAAAATAAATTTCGTTGAAATCGCTGCATGAATATGAAAAGTTTTGGTAAAAAAACAGAACTTTTAAAATTATTAGAAACAAAATGCAACTTTTCCTATATAGGTCAGAATTTCGAGAGTTTCACATCTAAAGTAAAGTTTGAGGGAAATTAATTGAGTGAAATTTTCAAATGTTCACAATAGCACGACTTGTAAATCACGAACATTTTTAAAATTTCACTCAAGAAATTTCACTCAAAGTTTAATGTCTAGTAATTGGAGGGGAATGAACAGCTTGTTGAGAATTAGTCATGATTAACTCCCTGTAATCATCGTTCCACCGAAATCTGCCAGCTGATGCACATCTCCAAATACAGGGGGTTGTACGGTTATCACTCATAAATTGGAATATCTCGTGCTTAGTTACATGCCAAAATTGGAGTGATACTTGCAATCAATTGAAATTTAACAATATTGATTATCCACTTCTTCTACAGTACGTTGAAAAGTAAAAAAATGGAATTTTTAAAATTTACAAAATGTAACCTTCCTTAGCAGTGAAATATGTCCAAAATAACACAAATAAGCAAGTATTAATAAATACACTGTTAAATTTGGAGTGAAAACTATAAAAACTGAAATAAATGTATTTTATATTCTTCATAATAGTCCGAAAAATTCTCTTTTTGTAGTAATTATCCTTTTGTAGCATATATCCTTTTTCGTTCCCGAAAGCCAAATCGATTTTATCAGATTGAGTAGTTTTCGTTTAGATAAATTCCGAATGTCGTACAGTTTGTCAGAAAATTCTCCTCCATATGTGGAAATGATAGCCTCAAGTTGATACAATCAAATGAGGCAAGAGCTATTTTCATAAAGAGCGAAGAGGTATCCTTTTTCGTCCTGGTAAATCAAATCGATTTTAATTGTTTCAATAAAATTAAAATCTTACAAACAGTCTTGAAATATTAATTCATAGGTTGGCCTTTTTCACTCATAAGTTGGACTACTTAATTACATACCAAAATGGGAGTAACATTTGCAAGCAACTGAAATTTATCAATTTTGATTGTCCGCCTTTTTCTAGATACATGAATTTGTTTACCGCAAATTACGAATTTTACGAAAGGAGTGAGGCCAAAGTTGTGCCACATTTTGACCACTCATTTAAAAGTTTTGCCCGCCTCCCGAAGCCAACACCAATGATTTTAGGCACTAGTCCCAAAACAGAATTTAGAGAGGTGAGTTATGATATTTGTTATATGAATGTCGTGTAAAGCACTCTTAAAATACATGTGGATTTGCACATCCCAATAAAGCCAAAAATTTTAAATTACATTTTGAAAAATTTGTCAAGGCCGACATTTTTGCAAAATTAATTTAGAAACTTTTAGTTTATGATCTTTTTTCTCGTAAATGCTTTATTTATAAAATATTTGCAAGAAATGAAAAAACACCTATTGAAGCTGCCACCTCCGGTGGACCGATTACGGCCAAAAATAACAGCGTTCTACCAATTCATAGAAAATGCTTCAGTATAAAGTTTCATTCATACCAGTCAATCCCTCGGGGGTTGTAGAGCGCCAACAGCCATTTAGCCTGCACGACTTTGGCGCAACGGCTACATGTCATTGAAAAATTTGGCAGCCTTATTTCTAAAGTCACATAATCAATTTAATTTCGGAGAGTGTTGTGTCATATTGTCTGTATTGCGTAGTTTTTTAATATTCTACACGTGTAGATATTGTGTAGATAATTAAAAAAAACGTAGACAATGTAGAAAATCATTATTTCTCTTAGCAATCAGTAAAAAATTAGTTCTTTAAATCAAAAAATTCAATGTTTCATTAGGTCGAAACCAAACTTCCAACGCCTTGGTAATCTCACTTCCATGTAAAATGAATTATGGGCTATCACCCAGAATAACCCTAAATATCTGATTGCCAACAGAAATAATAATTATCGACATTGTCGACATGATGTCTATTTTTTACACACTTTACACATTTCTTTTATATATACGTTCATTTCCTCCTTACATCTGCACTCTATGTAAGTATGGCCATTTGACTCCCGTGATTATTCCAACAACACCATTGACTAGTCCCTTCGATACATCAATGTTTGAGCGTAGCGTCTCTTTTGGTCGTACGAATACCTTCAGACCCTTAGATAGTCCTCCTGTTTTATTGTTATCTGTTGAAAATACCGGAAATAATTTCTCATACAGTTACACACTACCGTAATAGCTACTTACACCAGTGGAATTTTCCCAAAATATCTACTATCTACTGTTCACTTTCGCTTTTAAACTTTCACACCCGTATTCAGGTATATAAATGAACAGCTGATGACTATTCCAGATTCTATACGAACATTCGGTTCCGCTGCACACTAATTCTGCTATAATCTGCAATATCCCTAAACTGTTATAAAACTACACCTAATGCTAATACTTAAACCTAGATGTCAGTTATTTCGGAATTTAACTCACTCTCTTCTGGGGCTTCATTAAGTGGTCTCAATGGAGCTCTACAACTCTGAGTTCTACTGATCCGATGGACAAAATCTATGGATTTCTATATCAGCAGCACTTCAGATGCCTTGTATTTCATACAGCAATGATTATAACCGACCCAGGTTCGATAGTTTCTAGAAAGTAGTTTTTTTCTTATTTTATGAATGAAAATTTATAAAAAATTAATTTCAATGATAAGGATCATTGGGGTTCAATGATTTCAAGATTCCGATTTTTCGTTATTAATCGTATAACCCAAGTCAATTATGGTTAGACAATACAACTATATACATGCACCAATACAACTATGTATACGTATTGCTTTAGCTTGGCACCAACATTTGGATAGCACTACCGAGAGTGTAATAAAAAATAAAAGATCGGTAAAATTGTTTTCGTTTTATCCACCTGTCACTGTTATATCTGTATAGGCTTTTGCTAGCCCTAGCATCGACAGTTTTATTACTTTTCCTCCATTGTGAATGTGCTTCTGGTCGTTTAGAAATATTGACACAAACAATTTATGTCAAAAGCATTAAGATGACAACGTTATACGAGTACAAGGATGATATAAAAGCATAAAAGATTTAATTCCCTCGTTTATATGTCGTGAAAGTTGGTTATGAATTATCCCCGTATATACCTACACATATCTAACGGTCTGTATGTATTTCTTTTTAAGTTTTCCTTAAGTTTGGATTGATATTGTTTAATCAATATCACAGATAAGGAAAATTAATATTATTAGAAAGACAAATACAAAGATATTAAAGTCAAGATGAATTTTGGGGATATACGGTTGGTTTAATGGCATCAAAACTCACAACAACGTTTCTCCCATCGTAATATCGAAATTTAAGGGGTTTTACGAAATGAAAGCCATAAATATCTTTATAATACCTTACGTAAGACGAGGAGAGAATAAAATCTCATGTACATATAATAGACAATTTTAAATTTAACTATGTTTGGTACGTACGCATATATTACTCGTATATAAGAAAAGCGCAAACAAAGCCAGGTAAAAAAAGAAATATAAAACAAAAATTCGGAAAATCTTTACGTACACATCTTCCGTACAGCACTTGGGTAAAACTAGGTCAAAAGGATTAAGTATAAATTGTATACGTAATGATACCACTTCTTGTATTATATTATGACGTATGAATAAATAATATTTATGAGCAACTGGGATTTATTGCGGGGTTGATAGTCGTCCTTAGCTGAAGAATATAATAGGAAGCATAATCCCTGACCAAATATTATAAATATTTCCGTTCATGATTCAATACACGTATTATCAGATTTTGTAATAAATGCGAGCTTAAAATAGGTTACATGAAGGGATGAGACGATTGAACAGAACATTTTAAGTAAATGCAGTTTATGCATAAAATTTGATATTTGATTGCCTAATCTGATTTCGTGTTTCCAGCAAATCAGAGCTGCCCTTTTCAATCTTTATGGTATTTCAAATTTTAGTTTAAGGATTCAAAATTGTATAACAAACAAACAACCCAGAAAGATACCATGACAACGCCAAAATATACGAACTATATCTACAAGTAAGTGTCAGCCCAGAAAATATTCCATAAGACGCCGTTTACTACAGACAACACAAAAAAATTTTGTCTATCTCTACAGAAAAAACCGCCATATTTATACTGTCAGCCCAAAAATAACACTGTCGTTATACTTTAAAAATGTCATGATAGCCGGAATTTCACTGCTCGCCCAAGATGATCATTAAATGAAAACAAATTGAACAATGTTCATCGAATACTCAATAAAATGATTCATTGAATATTAATTTAAACACTCTCCAATAAAACCCTATTAAAGTTTGCCGGCTCCAGCTGAAAAATGCCGATAATGTAGATTCAAACTAATCAAACAAAAATGACAGCCGAGTTTTGTCGGAAAATGTCATCGAAAATCCCTCAAAAAATTTAAAATAAAAATTTTTCATTCGATGCAATTAAAACTATTGTACCAAACCAAATTTTCTCTAAGTGCTGTATTAGATGTTTAAGGAGGTAAAATGTGAAATGCATTTATGCTGATTTGTTTGTTTGGAAAATATAAATAAAATAAATAAAGTGCGAATTTTGGTCAAAAAATGGTAATAAAAATTATGAGAATTACACCTTACTGAAGTTAGCAGAAAATTCAACCGAAATCTACACTATCGACCAATTTTAAGGGGAAAATAAAATAATTATTTAGCAAAATGTTTAAAAATAAATAAGTAAATCGAATCGAAAAAATTATAAAAATAAATTCTTAAGGTTATGTTATTATGTCTATTAAATTTCAAATATATTATAACTATATGTTACTAGCATATAGACCCGGCAAACGTTGTTCTGCCTAAAATAATTATTTTATTCCAAGGTTTGTTTTGATATGGAGCGAAGGAAGTGATTTGAAAACAATTATTAAATTTCCTTATTTTTTTTAAAAATAATTTGGACTCTGTGGTGTTGTCATCCGTTAGCGTTTTCAGTGGCTCTGTTGGTGGGTTCAATGTAGGTAAAACCACTTTGTCTGATGAACAACACATCCTTGCGGTTTCATTTTTAAATTTCAGAGCGTGGCAATGAGTGCATTCTCTATCCATGTAACCAATTGAAATTTTCGAATGTATGTAATATTCGATGTCTGGATCATATTCAAATGTGATGTGACTGAATGATGACAGTGTTAGTTCTCTTGTTGATTGCATGCGTACTCGATTATTCAATTGCACAACACTTCTGTTTGAATCCGTCACACGATTGCGTGATCTTTGAGTTGTAATTCTCATTTGTGCTTTCAAATGCGCGGGTAGCTGAAATGAGCAATCGCGCATCCTCTCTTGTCGCTTCTTGTTGTTGTTGTGGTGTTAAAATCGTTCCGATTCGTTGCCTATTGCGAATTTGTCGGTCACTACCACTATGTTTGAACGTTGTTTGTCGTCGTCTAGGCATTTTTCGCGGTATTATTTCACTACAATTTAGAAATTTTTCGTTTTTTATGTTATTTGTGCCTTTAAACGAATTGTATTATCTATTACATTAATATCATTATAAAATTTACTTACCACTTCACGATCACTTTAAAAATATTTGTATTTATATTGTTTTGAAATTTCGTATCATAAATTCACCTATTTAAAATTTATTGAATGATTATGATGAAAGTTAATTGAATTGGAAGTTCCAAATGATTGAAATGTTCGTCAAACTTATTTCTAAACAATTGTACAGCACAATGAAATATCTAATACTGAAATGGCAAATGAAAAACAATTTTGAATTTGTTTTTTCAATAAACACCATTTTGTAATATATTTAAGGTTACTAAGATCTATAGTTTTACTTTTAACATTATACTTGCAGCAGGCACTTGGCGAAATCCACTTACACTTAATAAACACTTTTGTTTTTTGTTAAATAAAGAACTTAGTTTTAGTTATTGTAAGATGATCGTAACCTTGAAAATACTGAATATCATATATTAAATTTGAAAAACAAAAAAAATCATAGAAATGCATTAAAGACAACCAACGCCACCTATCGGATTTTTGTGGTTATTTTTAATATTGTTGAAATGAAAATTATATACCGGGAAAAGTACGGTTTCGTAAATATTTCTACCTCAGCGCCACCTATCGGGTCCAAATTTTGCCAAAGACTTTCTTTTTTTTAAATATTGTATGGTGTGAATTTGAGCCAAACCGGTCCATAAATAAGAATTTCGAAAAAAGCGACCCCGCACCCCCACCTTAGGGAGGTCTAACACAAACAAAACCTTCCGGAGCACCACATGAACATATGGTGTGAATATAAGTTAGATAGCTTCAGCAGTTCAGACGTGATTGTCGATCATACATACGCACCAACGTTTTTATATATTAAGATGAAAATATTGTATATGAAAATTCGCGAAATTAATGTAATTCTTTTGTCATGTAAGCGTACTACAATTTAAAATTTGAGGCCTTAGAAGGTAATAACCATCCATGTAAAATTTCGGTTCAAAGTTTATGTGGGATCATAGATAGATTTCCGAAAATCCTCAACCGAATTCAAAAATTCGTGTAGCCTCACAAATATTCATTTGTCGTGTAAGCGGGATATATTATTAGGCTCAGGCCTACAAACAGAATACCTGTGCAAAGTTTGAGGCCAAACTTTATGTGGGATCATAGTTAGATATCCAAAAATCCTCAGCCATGTCTGAAATCTCTTTTTCTCATGAGATGATCCACATTGAAGAATTCGTGTAGCCCGCATTATTCCTTTGTCTTGTAAGCGGGACATATTATTATGCTCAAGCCTATAAATAGAACGTCTATGCAAAGTTTGAGGCCAAAGCTTATGTGGGATCATAGTTGGATCATAAGGTGGATCATATGTGGATCATTTTATGGCAAAATGAAATTTCAGAAATGGCTGAGGATTTTCAGATATCTAACTATGATCCCACATAAAGTTTGGCCTCAAACTTTGCACAGGTATTTTATTTGTAATCCCGAGCCTAATAATATATCCCGCTTACACGACCAATGAATAATCCGGGCTATATGGATTAATTTTATAATAAAAGGAGATTTCAGATATGGTTGAGGGTTTTCGGATATCTAACTATGATCCCACATAAACTTTGGCCTCAAACTTTGCACAAATATTATGTTTGTAGGCTTGAGCCTTAAATTTTAACTCGCTTACACGACAAATTAATTATGTGAGCTTCGCGGATTCTCGTAGACACGTTATAAATAATATTTACACAAAATTTATAATTATCATAATACTTAGAAACTGTTAATTAATTAGGTAGCTTTATCCAATGTACATAATATGTCGAAGAACCGATTTGAATATGATTTTAAAATTTGTTAAAATATTTAGTTTGTTTATTTAAAAAAGGCCGCCCCGGTGGCAAAGTGGTCAGCGTGCTAGCTCCAGCGACCGAAGGTCCCGGGTTCGATTCCCGGTGGTGACAAGGAAAAAATTTCACGGCTGGTTTAGGATCAATTAATTAATCACTAATTATCCGAACCGAAACCTCATTTGAAGCGGCCAAATCCCTTGATGGGATATAGTGCCAGAGAGAGAGAAAGAGAAAAAAATTTAAAAAAAGCTCCTTGTTTTCGTCCTTTCTATAATTTCGTCGGTCATGCAGTTTTATAATGAAATTGCATTCTAAATGTCGATAGGACAGTTTTATATTATTATTGATTTCGTCGTATTATGTCGATAAAGTAGTTTTCCTGTCGAAATTTCGATACAAATATCGATAATGCAGTTTAATAATATTATAAGCCCCTCTCGGTACGTCGATAAAGTAGTTTGTTTGATGAAATTGCGGCTGAAATATCGATGATGCAGATTTGTTTTGCCCAATTTTCCGATAACTTGAGTAGTATGAGAATTACAGTTGTTTCACTTACGACCTAAAATATTAAATCATATAATTGTTTGATACGCACAGCGGAAAAATTCAATATTTACGTCTAGTAGTACGTATGTGAAATAAAAGTAAAACTCAAGTTTTATTCCCGTTTTTCGACCAAAATTGGATCCCAGGTCAATTTTAATGTGCCAAGTCCAGGAAAAATTGTTTGAATATATTGCAAACGCAAAATTTCAAAATTATTAAAAATTGACCATTTAAAGTGTCTTGTCTGGAAAAAGATGCAAATAAAAGGCCTTAATAATGTTCAACCTGGAAAAAATTTCAGGTCAATTTCCATGTGAGGAGTTCAGGAAAACGCGATTGAATAGATCACAAAATTTGAAAAATTCTAAAAATTGACCGTTTAAAGTGTGTCATGGCTGGAAATAGATGGAAATAAAAGGTCTTAATGATGGTCACACCTGGAAAAAATTTCATGTTAATTTTCATCAGTCGATAACACAGCTCCACAAAAAAAAACTCCGGCACTCGAGACGAGAATAGGTGTCCTTTATGTTTTTGGGGTCGCTGATCACGAATCTGCACTCAGAATTGCCGTATCGCATCAAAAAAAAATTTCAAAATTGCTTCTATGCTAAAATGAAATATAAAAAAGAAAAAAAAGAAATCGCCAAAAAAACAGACTAAAGTCCCGAAAAAATTGCGAAAAATCATAAAAAATCGTGGACAGACAGACAGGCAGGCGGGTAGACATGCGAGTAGGTGAACTGGCAGGCTGACGAGCAGACGGGCTTTTTTTATCGATTTTTATCGTTTTTCATAGGTTTTTTGCGATTTATTCAAAATTTTGATGCGATAAATTCTGAGTGCAGATTCGTGATCAGCGACCTCAAAAACATATAGGCCACCTATTCTCGTCTCGGTTGCCGGAGTTTTTTTTTTTTGTGAAGCTGTGTAATCATTAAAAATATTTTTGAAGCATGTCACTATAGATGCATACCCATTGTACCTCCCGAAACATCTAATAAAGCACTTACAAAAATTTGATTATAGGTTATGGGTGAGTTTTATGGGGTTATAGGGGTGAAATTTCAATTTTTCCTATTTTTCATCGATATAACTGTTCGTCATTCATGATTTTGGCATATTCTACTTGTGATTTTGGCAGGTCGGTGACTGACTGGCATTATTTTGAGTTGTAAACAATTTTAACGTCAATTAGAAATCATAATTTTTAATCTTTTTTATCAACTAGTTTCCGCTATCTGAAGCAGATATGGCATTTCATCCCTATAACCTTATCAGACCCACTCCAAACATATAATCAAATTCTGCTTAGGGTCCTGGTTCATCAAATTGGTACAGTCAGATAGTCGTTCATCTGTCAAAATCATGATACACAAACCATTCATCAGCTAATCGTAACTGCGTATCATGGCTATTGTATCTGTTATCTGTTATTGACATTTTCTCTTAGAAAATTGATGATTCATTTGTAAGTTTTAAATCTGTATTGCCGGCATTTTTCGGTTTGAATATTGGATTTAATCCTCTTTATCGGTACGCTCTGTATTATCGATATTTTAAAATATTATCCACAAAATTAATATCTGCATTACCATCTTTCGGCTGGAACCTTTCGGCTAGTCATGACACTTAAAACGGTCAATTTTTAGAAATTATCTAATTTTGCGTGTGCGATATCTTCAATTGATTTTTCCAGGCTTTCCACATAACATAAAATGTGACCTAATAGTTTTGCAAAGATAACTATTATTAAGACCTTATCTATGAACTGCCTGCCAGCTATATCACTTAAAACATTTAATTTTTAGAATTTTTCAAGCGTTGCTTGATATATTCCAACAAGTTTTCTCAGTAATAAAATAGTTTTTTATTAGTTTTAATGAATTTAATTAAAAAAACTTAATTTTGAATAATTACGTTAATGGCATAAAATAAACATTTCTGATTTAAAAAGAAATTACTGTTTAACACCATAATTATTTATCGCTTTATCGACATTGTTCGGTTGGCTATTTATACGAATATGTCTTACCGACGTTTAGAAGCGGGCAATCATGATGTTTGCGGATCTGCATTATCGACGCTTAGCCGAATCTGCATTGTCGGCCATTTTCACACAATTCGTGCTATTATTTAGCTCCTAAGCTCTAATAGAAAAGCATCCCAAAGCTAACGCCAATTTCGTATAATTGACATGGAATTGTGTCAATTATTCAAGTACTGCCGTTAACTTTGAGATGCTTTTCTATTGGAGAGTGTTTAGGAGCATACATGCCAATAATCATTTTTGGAGAAATTAAAGATCTTGAAGGCTCCCAATGTTAATGTAATATCAACAGGTACTTTTGAAAAAAAATTACTTTCCGATTAACCTCCGATTTACGGTCGAATGGCCACCTAGCTCACGAGATTTAACGCCGTTGTAATTCTTTTCACAATGTTGCATCATGAATGACATGGCTTTCGCTATTCTTCTTCTTATTGAGGGATGTTGCGCCATGTTACGGTGCCATGTTACGCTATTCGTGTCTATTTGAAAATCTTGTTTGTTATGACCTCCAATATTGGTTTGTAGTATAGCAATTAATATTTTGACCTGGACCCTTTTCTATTTTTTTTCCACCTCAAACGATTTTGATGCCATTCCTGAAAAATTCCTGAGGAGGTGTTCTCGAGTATCAGACACTGATTGAGGCAGGTCCTTTTATTTTCGGGAAATTCATTCAAGAGATCATCCTGAGACCTTAATAATTGTATGTTGGGCGAATAATTGTATATTTGTATCAAGGGTTTCGAAAACGTTTCGAACGATTGTCGTGAAAATTGCTAAAAATGGGTTTTCCAGTTCCAGAAATCATTTGACATGGTTCTGAAAGTAAGCTCACACGACTTTAACAAAAATTCTAAGGATCTTGGGTACCAGGAGTTGATTACGATCGAGTCCTGATTAAGAAAAAAATCGGTTAGAAGGTCAATCTGGTGGGGCCCAGATACCGATTTTAATTATTATTTTTTGGCTCATCGCGCAATTTTAATAAAAATTGGTGAAGGGGGAATACAATAGCCAGGAACCGATCTCGATGGGCTCCGTCTTCTGGAAAAATTTGTTTAATGGGTCCTCAGGTGAGGCACGGTCGGCCTGACATTGATTGTGATTGGTCCCGATGTGCAACGGAAAAACTTATTTGATGACTAAAGGGATTTTCAATTGCTAAGAAACGATTGCGATTGGTCTAGATTTGGGAAACTCTTTCGAAGTGTCGTATGATGAGACCCGGGTCACATTCATTCATTTTTTGGCTCTAACGGTTTTTATAAAACTTACTGGAGGAGCTTCCTGGGTGCTTCCATTTAAATATTTCTGCACGCACACTTTTGATAAATATTTGTAAAGAGGGGATTTCAAATGACAGGTATCCATTTCGATGGGTTCTAATTTCGGAAAAAATCGTTTATGGGGTTCGTAATAAAAATTAGTGAGTTGTGTTTTTGAGTGCCAAAAATCGATTTCAATGAGAGTGTAAATCGTACCACGGTGATTATGGCTGGCTGTTTAGCGTACCACTGCTCCTGAATATTAGCAGGAGCTTCTTCGTTGTTGATGTGCCTGTCTAAGTAGTTAAGCTATGCGGGTACGAACGCAAACTCACATGTATTTTCTTATGAAGGTCCAAATTTGCATTTTCGGCACCTTTTCAATGACATCATCGCCAGTCGTATAACGTACATCATATATAGGTTCTGCACTCCAAATTCATCCTGTTACAAATCATGTTCATCAATTTGCAAATAAAATTCACCTTAATCTAAAACATATCCATCCTGTTCCAAATCGAAACCAACTTTATCCAAATCAAATTGACCTTTATTCAAAACACATTCATCCTTTTCCAATTCAAATTCATCTTTGTTCAAATCAAAATCACCTTTATCCAAATCATATCCATTCTTTTCCAAATCAAATACAACCGTAGACGATATAACACCAACATAACATACTTAATTTAATAAATGTATTGTATTTAAATTCTAGATTCAAAATAAGAAATTTTTAATTATTTAATCTTTCCAATCTATTGTGGGGCCGAAGCACTCCTAACTCTACCTTACGGAGTTGCCAGCAAGTTAATTTACAATAAAATAATTTAACCTTTACTGTTACTATTGTATAATTGTTGTTATTGGTTTGCACTCCAAATTCAACCTTTTACAAATTGTGTTCATCAATTTGCAAATAAAATTCATCTTTTCCAAAAGACTTTCATCCTTTTCCAAATCAAATCCAACTTTATCCAAATCAAATTCACCTTTACTCAAAACATAGTCATCCTTTTCCAAATCAAATTGGCCTTTGTTCAATTCAAATTCACCTTTATCCAAATCATATTCATCCTTTTCCAAATCAAATTCAACCGGGGACGATAATAAACCAACAGAACCTTGTTTGATTTAATAAATTTATTGTATTTAAATTCTATATTCAAAATAAGAAGTTATTTTTTTTTTGTTTTTTAATCTCTGCAATCTGTTCTGGGGCCGAAGTGCTCCCAACTCTTAAGATTAAAATAACTTCTTTCTTTGAATCTAGAATTTAAATACAATAAACTTATTAAATTAAATAGGTTCTGTTGGTTTTATATCGTCTTCAGTTGAATTTGATTTGGATAAAGGTGAATTTGATTTGAACAAATATGAATTTGATTTGGATAACGTTGGATTTGATTTGGAAAAGGGTGAAATGAAAACCTAATGGATATAGGTGAATCTTATTTGCAAATTGATGAATTTGATTTATAAAACGATGAATTTGGAGTGCAAAACTTCAGTTGGTGTTCTGGGAGAAACGTGGATACCAGCTTCACATCGAGGTGAGATTACCAAACCGTAGGTAGTTTGAATAAAACATTGAACATTTTGGTTACACGGTAATGGTTAGTTTATTTTAAATTATATAACTTGTTATTTTGACTGGCAACTGCTTAACATGGGACGTGAACGAACCGTGAATGAGATGGGAGTGCTTCGACCCCGGAATAAATTAAAACTTCTAATTTTAAATCTAGAATTTAAATGCAATAAATTTATTAAATTAAATAGGTTATGTTAGTTTTATATCGTCTACGGTTGAATTTGATTTGGAAAAGAATGAATATGGTTTGAATAAAGGTGAATTTGATTTGAACAAAGATGAATTTGAATTTGAAAAGGGTGGATATGTTTTGTGAATAAAGGTGAATTTGATTTGGATAAAATTGGATGAAAATGTTTTGGATAATTTGTAAAAGGATGAATATGGAGTGCAAAACCTATAACGTGCATCATACTATGTAAGTGGCGTTATCTGGCGATAAGGATATTAGTAGTTAGTACTAAATCATGTTTGCGTCTTTGATAATCGTCGTTTAGTACACACAATTACTGCGCTCTAGTGGTGCGAAGTGGTATTTCACCGACACATTGGTGTGATCTGGCGATGAAAATCTGAATTACTGTAGAATCATCATTTTACTGATAGAAAGAAGCGCTTTTAGTAGTCAGAAGTGGTGCGTCTTTTAGGCACTAACTACTGTCTCTAATCATCTTTCTAGTTGAAATATTAATTACATATTAATATCTTTCGATGTATATATCTAAAAAGATCGAGAAACATTTATCGAGAACTCGAAGATGATAAGAGACGGTAATTAGAGCATAAAAGACACACCACTTCTGACTACTAAAAGCGCTACTTTCTATCAGTAAAATGATGATTCTACGGTAGTTCAGCTTTTCATCGCCATATCACACCAACATGTCGTTGTAATACCATTTCTCACCACTAGAGCGCAGTAATTGTGTGTGCTAAACGATGATTATCAAAGGCGCAAACATGATTTAGTACTAAAGCTAGGTATCCAGCTCGCGCTAAGATAAATTTTAACGCGGTCTCCACAAGTCTCCACTAAATTGCAGATAAATAGTAAGCTAAAAAGTTTGTGTAGAGATAAATTTTAACGTTTGTTTTATTTCTTCTACAACAAACAAAAATATTGTTCGATCGACTATTTAATAAGTATTTTTATAAACATTTAAAATTAACAGTTGAAATTCCCGTTTTGGGTTCCTTTTTCCACTTTCTAAAATTTCTGTATCCACTTCTTCATAGTCAATCAATCGAAACTTTCATAATCTATAGAATTATTTAGTTCATCCATTTAAAAAAAATAGTTTTCACGTTCTGCTGTCAAAATTTATCTCAATTTTATCGTTCTAGACAGATAAATTGCTGCGAAAACGTTTGTAGAGTTTTCACTAGCGCAGTCTATATGTGAATGAGATAACTTCAAACTTTTCGCTTCAGCTGCGTACCGCATCTGCGAAATCGCGAGCTAAATAGTTTTTTGTTATTTCGCTAGCTAAATTTTACGTCATATTTGCATGTAAAATTTATCTTAGCGAGAGCTGGATACCTTAACTAGTAATTCACCTTCTCGTCACCAGATAGCGCTTCTTACATAATACGATGCACGTTATATGATATACGTAGTCTTATACGACTGGCATTGATGTCATTGAAAAGGTGTCAAAAATGCAAATTTGGACCTTCATACGAAAATACATGTGATTTTTCGCTCGTACCCGCATAGCTTAACTACTTGTCTAAATAGTTAGTGACAGCTGATTGGCAATTCTGCAGTGACGCTTGGTCATTTAAAGTCTCGACATTTCATCGAACGGTCGTGCGTTCTTGTCTATTGAACGTAGATGACAGTTTGCACTTATATTTGAATACGACAAGCACATAATCGCTGTCCATGTCTGCACCTCTCTGTAAGATCTAACGTCAAATATGCTGGTGGAGCGTCTCTTGGACACCATGACGTGATCGATTTCGTTTTCTGTTCTTCCATCATTCGATCTTCACGTTACTTTCTAGATTCTCTTGTGTGGAAAAAACGTACTTGCGGTATATTATTGATAACTTTCTCCAGCTCGACAAAGAATAGATCTTTGATATCGTCTGATTTATTTTCAAATGATACATGGTCATTAACGATCGTGATGTTAAATTTCTTAGTGCGAAGTATGACCGCACATTTTCCCATGTTGATAGGGCGGAAATCGATGATATGATGCTTCACGTGCAGATGGATGAGGAAGCCAACTCTAAATTCTCCTCCATTCTAATGACCGCTGTAATAAAGAGTATAGTCATTGGTGGTGTCATGGATCCTACTCGCACGCCCTCAAAGCTTGACCGGACAAGTGGTGCAGACAAGTGGTGCATGTTAATAAACTCAACTAAGACCCTCTGTTGGAGTGCAGAATTCAGCGCCGACCCACCGTCCATGGCAGTGTACAGGTTGACATGGAGCTTTCAATGTGCAGATTGTATACTGTAATTGTGTGAGGGGTGGTTTGTGCGTGAATGAAAATGGGGGTTAATTGATCTTCCAGGGACATTAAATCCACTGAACAGTTAATACTTTCTTTTTCCTAAAAAACAAACAGTTCTTGTAGTGCAAGCACGTCTAATGTGTTAATCTTTGCTTGGTTCGAAAGGTTCTGCATACCTACAGGTCTTAAGAGGCTAAGCACGTCCCATGTTTCCATTTTTAAAGCGTTGTCCGTGTACTATTTAAGAGGTCCAGTTTGTGATGAATCCGATATGGTAATCCGAGCCCTTTCATTAGAGTTAATAACTTAATTGTTTTTATGATAGAAGGTTTTTCACTATCCGCTCAATTCGCTTGTTAGTGCGTGTGTCACGTACGGGTGAGAATCTTAAAGCATCCAGACCCCCGCTACTAAATTGGAGAAGAGACGCTGATTTGATATTGGTTTTAGAGCAGCCATGACTAACGCCCAGACATGTAGTGTCCATGACTATAAACAAAATTGCTCTTGCTCGTCTCCACTACACCGCCTGATGCATTTAGAGCTACTCAGAGAGCACCGCGAGGAGGCATGAATCTAAGACTTCGCTCTCCTAGATACTAATACCCCAATAGCAAAAATTCAGCATTATTATGTTTTATGCCATCTATTGGTTACTGCCACGAACTAACATTAACTTACTTTAGTCAGTAGTTTAGTCAAAAATAGTGTCGCCCGGGATTAGAATAGTGTACAGTTAGACTAATTACGTAAAGAAAGAATTATAATTATTTCGGTCTCGAAGGGTTCTTATAAGAAAATTTGTTACTGTTAATTAACAGAATGCTCAAATAATAATAAAAAGTTTGTGTAATTAAATATTAACTTAACATTTATCTTCTTTCATTTGCAGGAAACGGTTGAAGATACAGGTTCCGAAGGTGCAAGCGGTGATCATGAAAAAAGTTCATCGAAACGTCGTATGCGTTACAATCAAAAACGTAGATCGGTTGTTAATCCGGATGAAAATTTTTATTTTCATTGGTTAATGGTGCTCACAATATGTGTCTTATACAATTTATGGACATTAATTGTTAGGCAAAGTTTTCCTGAATTACAAGAAGGCGCATCAACATTTTGGTTGACATGCGATTGTATGAGTGATATTGTATTTTTATGTGATATTGCTGTGCAATTACGAACGGGCTATTTAGAACAAGGTCTTATGGTAAAAATATTAATTTTTTTCAAAATTTATTGTCTCGATTTAATATAATTTTTCGTACACAGGTATACAATGGTAAAAAATTGGCGTGCCATTACATGAGGTCCAGGGAATTTACATTAGATTTAGCAGCGTTAATACCACTTGATATATTACAATTTCGTTTTGGTACCCAGCCATTACTTAGGTTTCCGCGATTTTTTAAAGTTTATAGATCTGTTAAATTTTATTATATTGTTGAAAGTCGAACGGTGTGGCCAAATTTATGGCGTGTAGTCAATTTAATTCATATTTTATTAATATTAGCGCATTGGTTTGGTTGTTTTTATTTTCTATTATCGGAAGTAGAAGGGTTTCAGGTAATCAAATTTTAAAACTGATGCACCTTTAAACGTAAATTTCTATAATAACGTTCTTTATATTATTATTACACAGGGAGATTGGGTTTATCCATATAGACCTGGTGATTATGCAACGTTAACACGTAAATATTTAGGAAGTTTATATTGGTCAACGCTTACACTAACAACAATTGGTGACCTGCCGACACCCGAAACAAATGCCGAGTAAGAAACTTTAGTATTTTTTATCGTTTCGATTTATACAATAAAAAAAAAATTGTTTGCTTTAATAAAATATTAAGACCATCATCATCGGCGGACGGCCCTAGATCGTTACCTAGGCGAGGATTAAAATCACGCCTCCTACAATTCGCTTCAAATTACGGGTAATTTTGATTTTTCTAATTATCTCTAATCGTTTCTACAATTTGTACAGTACAACAATTTTTTAATATTAGTTTATTTGTATAACGCTAGGAGGCTGTCCGTCGAGTATAATGTGTCGTCTAATCGGGAAATTGTTTAACAACAAAAAACAAATTTCATTAAATTATTAATTAACAATTATTTCGTTTATGATTTATAGTTGATTTTTGTTTTGAAAAACTTTTTAAAAATGATAATCAAAGTTTTCGAATCCATCTTCATCTATAATAGATGAGATGTGATAGAAGTGACAGCCTTCCATATATAGACTAAAATAGTTCGGACGATGTAGAAAAATTATTGTATTGTACAAGAATTTCAAATTTTTTATTGTCATAAACTTATCAAAAACTATTTCGAAAACTTTGATTTTTATTGTTATTTATTGTTTAGCTTTTTGGCTAGCAACAAAAACACAAAAAGTTAAATCTAAAATTTCATATACGAGTATGTCTGGTAAATAAGGATCAAATTATTTAATTACATTATTTAATCTGTTATAAACACATTCAGAAATTCTGTTACCTAATAACAAGATGTTTTGTTGTTGTCAGGCTGTGTTATTGTCTAGATAAAATTTTATTCGTAATCTTAAAATAATTGTCTCTCCATACAAGATTATTAGTAGCATGTTACATAAAAAAACTATTTTAATTATTTTATTGTTCGAAAAATGTTTTGGATAAAATATAAATGCCCTGAGGTTTTCATTTGTTTTAGTCATATGTGAAATAAATAAAATATTCGATTTTAAAAAAAGTTTTGTTTTGTGGAATGAAGGATTTACATGTGATTATTACGTTAGTTGAAATAATCTAATTGTCTAAATCCAGAAGGACTAAGTTATAAGAATGACAACGACCACAAACAAGTATGTTTATCAATTTGGGCAGGTCGATTCTGGCTTTCCTATAGGAAAACGGAATTAGGAAAGATATTTTCATAGTATTCTTGTTGCAAAGTTTTTTTTTTGGCATAGACAATGCCAAATAAAAATTTAACGGTGACCATTCGTACTGTATTATACGGTACTGTTCTGTATTTGAAGGCGACATGCTGTATTATATTTTTAAAAATACAGTACGTGCTAGCGTACTGTATTAAATGTTTAGCCCTATATTTTTCGCTTATTCAAATTTAACAAAAATTAGTAGTGTAAACTCTCCTTTACTAAACAGAATAAAACAAAATCTAGTACTTCTTTTTTGAATGATATTGATCATCAAAACAATTATAAATAGGTACACGATTTTATTTGGAAATTAAAAGTTACAACCACCACATTGCAATTAAAACAACGCTCAACTTTATAGCCGCGCGAAGAAAATGTGTGTTCAACGATGATCTGGAAAAAGAATTTGTCTTTATTAAGAGAACCAAAACGGATAGTTCAGTGCGATGTGACAAATTTTTAACAATTTTTTCGATGTCCAACAGCATCTAAATACTGCAAAACTCAAGAAAGCAGATGTTGCAGCCTCTTGTAGCAAATCTTTAAATTCTTTCTTTAGGTCCAAAACCTACGATGATTCTGAAAGGAAGAACGTCGTTATTGAGGGTACATGGGCTTTTCATACAGTTCAACATAATCAATCATCGCGGTCAAACGATTGCACAAGTAAATCAATTAGGAATTGTTTCAATTTCAATGCGAAATATTAGTATTTTCGCACCTAACTCAATTGCTCAAGTTAAGATCGGTTTGTCATCGATTAATTTTGTAACATTATATTCAGATTGTTTAAATCACGGAAATATAAATTTATGCCCAGTATAAGTTAGTTATTTTACACCGAAAAAAGGAGTTCAAGTGAAAATTTTGGAGACTGACCAGTTCCCGGGTGAGACCTTTGATATAATTTCAAAATGCATTCGAGATATTATGGACACTTACAATTTAAACGCGCGATTTGCGCGGATAATACTAATTGCAGTTTTGGTGCTTCAACTAGGAGTGGTAAAAATAATGTGTTTCATAAACTTCAGACGCCTAGTCAGAATACTTTAATTGGGGTGAATTGCGCTGCCCATATTTTGAATAATTGCATTCAGACGACAATAGAATGCCTAATAATCAGTGTTGAAGTTGTAGTTGTAAAAATTTATTCATTTTTTATATTAACATAGATCGAGTTCAACTATTTAAATGACCCTAATGCTGCACCAGCACTTGTAGCACAATCCAATGACAATGGTACTGGAATTTTTTACAAATTAATTATAAATTTGTTACACAGTTAGAAATTTTTTTATAGGTCTCGTTATCCTGCAATTCGTGGGTGGGCTGGCGTTAGACAAAGCTACACCACACTTTTCGTATTTTTGCTAATATTTATTGTACCGTACTGGGGGTGGCACTGGAATTTTTTACAAATTAATTACACCATATCGGTATAGTTCAAACTCCAAAAATCTACCCCGAAGGGGTGCAATTCTTCGAAAACCATGTTTTTCGTTACAAATAGCTTATCGCATTTCTGTTAATATTTATTGTATCGTACTGGAGGGGTAGTACTGAAATTTTTTACAAATTAATTACAACATATCGGTATAATTCAACCCCCAAAAACTTCCCCTTAAGGGGTGCAATTCTTCAAAACCCATATTTTTGGTTAAACCATTTCAGTTAATATTTATTTTCAGTTAATATTTATTGTATCGTACTGGGGGTGGTATTGTAATTTTTTACAAATTAACGACCACATATTGGCATAGTCCAACCCCCAAAAACTTCCCTAAGATGTGCAATTTTGCATTTCTGTATTTTTTTTTTATATAGTGCTTGGGTGGTACTGGATTTTTTTACAAACTAACTACATTAAAAAGGCAAAATTAAACTCCTAGAAAACTGCCCCAAATGGGAGCAATCGTTTAAAATCATTGTACCGTACTGGTTAATACAAGAAGTCTTTACTAAAAATAAATTACATACAATATATTGGAATAGTTCAATTGCCAAAAACTGCACCTAAAAAGTGCAGCTCTTTAAAACCATATTAAAAAAATGCCAAAGTTTTCGGCAAGTTTTCCTGCATTATGAGTGGAAATATTTACTCATTTTGAGTAAAAACTACATTGCTTATAAAAATACTTTGAAAGTCGTAGAGTTCACCATGTCTTTACCGGCGTCAAATGCACCAACGGAAGTTACAATATGGATTGTTTACAATTTAAAGAATATTTAACAGCCGTGACATTTTAAAGAAAATATGGAGAAATACTAAAATTATTATTATTAATTATTATTATATTACGCATATTTTTATTTAATTTTATATATTTTGGTCTATAAGACCGATTTAGGTTTTTTTAATATTTCCCTGATTTCTGAAGACTGATGTATTTGATTTGATTTTTATTTCTTTTAAATTTGGAAATTGTTGGCAATAAACCTTGAATTTAAGGTTTGTTGCAGGTAAATTTGTATATGTTTCTAATGATTTGATTGGTTTTTGATTCGCGAATCATTTTTTGATCGCATACGTGAAGCTGCCTTAAATTATAAAAATTTAGATCAAGCATGATTCCTCAGTAGGCCAGAAAATGATATCTTGGACAAAAATGCTGCCAGAATCGCCCTGCAGATATCTTTCTATTTCTCTTTTGCAATTAATAGCCGTGTTATATTTTTCGAGCACGATTCGGTGCCGAATGGGAAATTTCTACTGAAAATGCGGCTATTATTCACTGGTGTCGCTATACGAAGAAACCGAAAAATTAATGCATCCATAAAACAAACGGTGATTTTGCCGACTAGATCTCAGGGTTTTGGGTCGTGGGGAAGTTGAGGCTTGCGTGCTCCTGGCGTGTAACAGAACATAAAACAAACAAAAAACTGAAATTAAATTGAATTTTTACTCCAGAATCCGTCTACCGAAATTTGAGGACCGTAAAAAATGTCATAATAACTGGGTATGCCCACCCTGGACCGATCGTATCTCCACGGATGACAAGTAAAATGTTTGCTGCATAAACCCCTCGGAATGACCCAGCGACCCCTACAGGCCGATGCCTAGCCACAACGAAGCAGCATAATAGGGTAAGGACGTTCCTCCAACAGACAAAGCCTCTCTTCACCCTAGGTAATCTCCCACAATTCACACTCCGACAGCTTGAAAATACCGGAATGCCCCGGGGAGACCGTGTAGAGTTTACGGTCACTCTCGAATGGACGACACATATGCTAGACTCACCACTCCGACAATGTCGATGTTCTGCCAAGGCAGTGACGGGGAGTGACAAGTCCAGCCTGCAACAATGGAACCATACCGACCCAAAAATGAATTTAGTAATTCATCTTATGATATTTATAAAAAAAGAAAACCAAAATAAATAAAATAACCCGAATAATAACGGAACAATAAATCAAGGTTGATGAGAAAGAGAAATAAAACTGGATGCCAGGAATCGCAGTGCAATTTTTTATTCAACAAAAAAAAAGAATTGTCAATGAATTTAAATTAAAAATAACAAAAATAAATCGTACCTTTGGGAAGAAGGTTGATCTTGAGGGTTGCGGTGCCTCTAACAGAAAATTCAACCGTTGGGCGTCTTCCCGCCTTTGGTAATAATAATAATAATAATAACACGAAACTAAATTTGGCCTCGATAGGCCGTCGAAAATGTTGAGCGTCTTCTCGCCAAAAGCCGATAAATATGAATGGCCTAAACTGGCCACTTGAAAAAAAAAATCGTTGGGCGTTGTCTCAACGAAATTGTGGTCGCCACGTTGTTGTTGTTGTTGGCCGTTACAAATTCATTCATTTCCGTTACAAATTATATGCCCGTTAATATGAGGCGACCCCCTCGAATCGTGAAACTTGACGTCGTCTACAGGTAAATAAAAAAAAAATTGCGAAGCCACGAGCCGGCCGCCCATAAAATAAAATTTGAGAGTAGCCACACGTTACGGTGTGTTGGCTTCAAGCGTTCAAGAATTTTTCAATTACTCTACACGCCAATAATAAATTAATGTACGGCTCCCTCCACTGTATACCACTAAACACAATATCGTATTTTTTCAATTTATTTATTATTTTTAACATCCCATGAAATTATAAATTTCGTACCAAAGATACTAAATTCGATTCACGAAATAATTTTTTTTTTTTTTTTTTTTTTTTTAATTTTTACAAGAAAACATACCAAAATCAAAAACTAGACTCAACTTAACGCCATAACGAGCCAAAAATTATTTGTATTTCGATTGATCCTGTTTTGCGTTCTAATTTCTGTTTTGTTCCGATTTTCGTTTTGGGTCCTGCTAGCTTTAATTTAAATGACCTGAAGCATTAGTCAAGAACGAGTGGAGCCCAAAATTTCTTACCAGGGAATTTAAATAAGTATTAATAAGCCTAAATCTATTGGTATGTTGATGGATCTTGGTTTGCGTTATAATTTCGATTTTTGTTCACTTTTTGATTTGGGTTCTGTTACCTTCGGAAGTTATAAAGCTAAATTTTCAACGAATAAAATCGAGTAGTTATTTGTGTTGCTGTATTAAAACGGTTCCGCCTTTTTAGCATCCCATCTAAAGGTTTTGGCAAAAATGTTGATTGAATTCGTTTGGTCAGGACTGGTCACTATAGTTTTTATCGATTGGTCACTTACGATGAAACCGTAAATAAATAATGAAAAATTTAAAAAAAAAATCCCGGGTAGCACCTCATTGAATAAAATCATACCGTTTTTATCAAATTTCGTTAGGTAATCGTTAGTTCAGGATTGGTCAACACATATTTGCGCTAGGTCACCAATGCGTCATTTTTTATTGCGAAAAAACTAACGTGAAGTTCTTTGGAAAAAAATATTTCATGTAAATCAAAAATATTTGATCAAAATCAATTTTTTACGTTCTATGCGACACAAAAATGACAGATAGATTTGATTTAAATCAAATTGATATTTTTTGAAAGATTTGATATTTTTTCAATTTGATCAACACTACCACTACCAAACATTATTAGTGCGCAATTTTTATAATTTGCTATTTAAGTATTTTTTTGCTATGTCCAAATGTGTTTTGTGTATATAAACTTGTTTATGCAATAATTTTTTTCTACAAACACGTTGCCTGTGTTGCACAAGTGCGTTTAAACAAAATATGCATAAAAAAACAAACAAAAGATGGTCGCTTACGCGCTTACCTACACACTACCAACAAAATCAACAAAAAAAAATTACGTTCTTTGGCAACTGGCAAAATTCGATTTATTTTGTGGTACGATAGAACTTCACATAAATCAAAATTGTATTAACAATTTCGAACGCCATTTTTAAATAATATAGCAATTATTTTGGTTTTTTGGAATACTTGATTAAATTTGAATCATTCTTAAAGAATACTAAAACAATAGAGAGTACATAAAGAAAAATGATGTTACACACATTTCTGAAGCACAAAAAAATATATTAAGCCTGCTTTGTGCGTCCTAAGTCGATGTACAATATACTGTACAAGGTGTTTGAATGGGTTAATTCGATAAAATCAGGTTCGTCGCTTATTTAGGAATTTTATTTTACAAAATTAAAAAAATTCAATATATTCCAATTTAGATAAAAATATATTTCTTTTCAAAGAATTGTATTTAAAATGGAAGACATAAGATAAAATCAATTCATTGGTTCTTTATAACTTGTCAACAATTAAACGCAAAACGTCATTTATAGGTTAACATAATCCTAGGATTATCTCAAATCTAACGATCGGAAAGGTTTAGTCGTTGAAGATTGGTCCATCTTCAAAAAAATTCAATTCCTTTTTGAATTTCACTTAACGAACTGGGGGCTTCACATGTAAATTTTTCTAGGCTGTTGAGCATCAGTACAAGTTTTCCTCATTTTATCAGGCCAAACAGTGGTCCTACATCCATCTCGATCTATCGCTCTCGACTTCCAGTCGTCCTCATGACGACATAACCAAAGTATTCCTCTACGACGTACATCGGCGGATGGTTGCTGAAGCACTTCGTTGCAGCACTGTCTGTGGAGAATTCCCAAAAATGAATCCGATATTGTAATTCAACGAGGCCATTGTGTAGAGTAGATATGTTTTGTGATAAAAGGTTGTAAGCCTGTCGCTCAAACGTATGTGAAGTTATCCCCGGATTCTATCCCCGAAATTAAAAAAAATAATCAGGCGACATCAACATAATTATATCCCTCTAACTCTTGTGTGAAGTTAGCCTCACCCCGTTTTATATTATATTTTATTCCAAATACACATCGGCCACATCGTGAACATAAATTGCCTACGATCAAATCTCCAGTAAACCGAGATGCTGAGGCTAATTCTCGCACTGAGAGACGTTCTAGAATTACAAGCTTTCCTGGGAGCAGTTAAATGGTACTGCAAAGTCATAAAACACCTAAAAGAAGTTCGTGGTTCATAAGATGAGCTGTTGGGCAACGACGTAAAATCTGTGTGGCAACCGGCACACCAGGTACCTTTGAAGAAACTTAAACTAGCGGACGCATCGAGCTATGGTGCAGGTTGATTGAAAAGTATTGAAAGCGACACCTATTAACCAGTAGAGGAATCAAAATATATACGCCATTTTAATGTTTCACTATAACACATGAATATTTTTATTTCGATCTGGCAATTCATTCTTTGTTTACAAGCCATTAGAAGTTGACGTGTCAGTGTATTCGTTTACAATGGATAAAACCGAATATCGTGCAGTGATAAAATTCTCTGTTTTAGAATGTTTATCCGCAACAGAAATTCATACAAAAATGGTAAAAGTGTTTAAGGGATCTGCTCTTTCATTTCCAACTATACATCGATGGGTTTTAGAGTTTAAACGTGGTCGTTCAAGCGTTAAAGATGAACCACGTGAAATGAGCAAGTGTATAATATTGTTTGTGAAGATCCAAGTTTGACTAGGCATCTCGGTCGAACGAGTACTCCATATTTTACATGAAGAATTACGTTGAAAAGGCTGTTTAACTTAATTTAACGCATTTTAAGCAGAATAAAACCGACCACCGTGTTTACCAGATTTGGCGCCCAGCGATTACTATCTCTTCAGAAACCTGAAACAATTCTTTCGTTGAAAGCATTTTTCATCGAATGATGAAAAATGCTTTCAACGAAAGGATTTTTTCAGGTTTCTGAAGAGATAGAGATCGCTGCGCGCCAAATCTGGAAAACACGGTGGTTATTGCCGCCGTGGAACAGTATTTTGCAGAGCTTCCGGAAAATCATTACAGAGATGGTATAAAATTTTTGGAGGATCATTGGAATAAGTGTATTGAAGTTGAGGGAGATTAACTTGGAAAAAAACCAATAACATTAAAAAATTCACATTCCTTCATTTTTGCTTTCAATACTTTCAACCAACTTGTATAAGGATAGTATTGATGCACGAACTACCAGACGGAACCAATCGCCCATTTTGCGCGCCACATCGTCATATATACGAAGACTGAAAAAACTACCCGCAGGTCCAGCGAGACGCTTTGTGGCATTGATTCGATGGAATTTTGTTCTGGATGGAATTTTCTACGGTCGTAATTTGCAAAAAACTGACTCTGTGAAAATTGCTCAACAAACGCGGAAACCACAACCGGTTTGTACGTTGCAGTCATGCGGCCAATACCAAATGGTTGCAAAGACGATCAACCGCATAGAAGATGTTTTTTCAGAACCGCATCATTTCACCCCACAGTGAAATGGTCAGGTTGAAAAATTCGACTCGTTGAAGACCGAATTAGAAAAGCTAGCTAGGAATTCTTCATGTCGTTTGTATAGGTATCACTATACACCGGCATTTCCTCTTGAATGAAAAAAGCGATTCACTTTCCTGGATGACGATGGAAACATTTTGATAGACAATTTTGATTTACCAGCGCTGACAATTTTGATTTACCTTTGAGGAGGCTAGAATGAATTCCGAGAAGGAGATGCCCCAACCACGTCGCACAGCTCGAGCTGGCCAGACCTATTGGCGTAATTAGACGTTACACTTTGTCTCTTTCCGTTATATTGAATTACTGTTATTGTTAACTTTGATGTTTAATGGGAAAGGAGTGTAATTTTTGATTTCCGTTTCCTTTGGCTTTCTTGGCTCTATACATTTATCTTTTACTATTTCCTTCTCATTTCGCATTTTTTAAGTTTTTTGCCAACCAAACGCAGCCTATGTGGGCTGCGGGTTGTGGTTCGCCACACTTCACACACTTTGGTGGTCTTTCTCTGGGTTGTTTTACATTCCTTTGTAAGATGTATTCATATACCTCGCATCTTTTGACTTGTGGAGGCATCCTTAATTTTTTTATAGCCACAATCTCATCTTCATATTTAAGATGAAAATTCTTCTTCACTTGCCTGCACTTCTCAACTTTTTTATATCCTGATAGTTTCAACTTTATTTTTAATGACTGGTGGCTGTTTTATTTGAAGGGCCTTTTATACTTTCGCAGATTTTTTCGTAGATTTTATAAAATTGTTGGGTTTCCACTTCTGTTTGGCTGTGTTCACGAGACACAATTGACAATTTGTTAATTTTATCTATTTCCTCGTTTGTTTCGCTGCAACATCAGCCGACTTCTCTATTCAATTCGGCTTAATCCATTGCATATTCTTTCTGGCGGTTTACCAGATCAGCTAGTAATATTAGATTCCTGATGAGCATATCCCACCTCTTGAATCATTGCTTGTAATTGTTTAACATTTTCTATCATTCTCATCTTTCTGTTCTTTCCAGAAGAAGAGTACATGGGAAGCGTTTTTTCTCTCAAAATTTCTTCCTCCTCAAATGAAATTATCTCTGTTTTATATTTTTCGTATCTTTTATTTGCAACAGTTGGCTCTTTCGCAAATCCATGGAGCCAGCCTTTCTCGAAAAGATGAAATTTGATTTGCCACCCGGGGCCACGTTTCTTTTCTTTCTTTTCAGTATCTAAGGAAACTGATGTTTTCCCCGATCCTAAATGTTAGGAACGCGCTTTTTAGCTCTCCACCGAGATTAAAAATCTTCATTTGTGAGCCAAGGAGATTGATTTTATTATTTAAAATTATAATTGATCCATATCAGTCTCGTGGCAACATGAACTCACCTATCCGAAACCTGGTTCATGTTGATTAAGTGATGCAGACATACGAACGAACTTGGTTAAATTTTAACTTCTAACTTTTTAGAAATTAGACAAATTAATTCCAATCAGACTTCCTGAATTAAATAATTTGATCGCTTTCGTCACAAACGTATCAAGTTAATTAAATCTAACATTTTGTTATGTTTATTAAATTTCAGATATATTTTTACAATCGTTAGTTATCTAATTGGTGTTTTTATATTTGCAACAATTGTCGGCCAAGTAGGCAATGTGATAACAAATCGTAACGCAAACCGTTTAGAATTTGAACGTCTACTAGATGGTGCTAAAACCTATATGCGTCATCATAAAGTACCGGGTGGAATGAAACGTCGTGTTCTACGATGGTACGATTATAGTTGGTCCCGTGGCCGGATACAAGGTGGTGGCGATATAAATACAGCTTTAGGATTGTTACCCGATAAATTAAAGACTGAATTAGCGTTGCATGTAAATTTAAGCGTACTGAAAAAAGTTACAATATTTCAAGAATGCCAACCGGAATTTTTACACGATTTGGTGCTAAAAATGAAAGCGTATATTTTCACACCGGGCGATTCGATCTGTCGCAAAGGTGAGGTGGCACGTGAAATGTTTATTATAGCGGACGGTATACTAGAGGTGCTGAGCGAAACGGGAAAAGTATTAACGATAATGAAGGCGGGCGATTTTTTTGGTGAAATCGGTATCCTAAATCTGGACGGGTTAAATAAGTGAGAATTAATTTTTAAAAAAATTTTAAATAAAAAATAAAAAATTTATTTCTAATAATTTTTAAAATTAATTTTCTAGACGCACAGCTGATGTACGATCGGTCGGATATTCAGAACTATTTTCGCTATCGCGAGAAGATGTACTAGCGGCGATGAAAGATTACCCGGAAGCACAAGAAATTCTACAAACACTGGGTCGAAAACGTTTAATGGAAGTGCGATGTGTTAATAAGCGGCATGCAAAAATACAAAGTGATAAGGAGCATGCGCTACTCGCACAGCAGGGTGTACAAGGTGATAACAGTAGCGATAATAGTGCCTCGAAGCGTATTGTTGATAAGCTAAAAAGTGATGTTAAGGGTATTAAAAACGTTTTAAGAAAGTCAAGGTGAGAATGGGAGAAAACGAGGTAACAAGCACAATGCTAATGAATGTTTTTTTCTGTTTTAATTTGTAGAACTGTTAGGCGAAGTAATGAATCAATAGAACTGCAACCGTTATATATAGGACCGACGGCCAGTTCTAGTTCGAGTTCTAATAAAACACCAAAAGGTGTCTTAAGGAGAATGCCGAGGGTAAGATCGGATGAATTAAATGGCGATGGAGATGAAAATATAAATCATCATCATCATCAGTTACATCATTATCATCATGATAGTGAACAAAAATCTCCAAGTCCGATTGGTGCTGGGTTACCATTGTTATCACGATTAAGGCTGTTAAAAGAAAAACAAGTCAGAAAATTATAATTTTCTTTTCTTTTTTCCAAACTATTTTGTATTTCTTTTTTTTTATAAAATTCCAATTTTTGTTTACGTTAAAAAAATAATTTAACAAAACACGACCACACGAGCTTTTAACAAATTTGTAAAAAAAAATATTATTGATTTATAGCAATTAGATTGTAAATTTTTACAAAGCACACTAAAACTAATTGCTATAGATTTTTGCACCACATAATATTCTCAGCCAGATAACAAAATCAGACCAATCAGAGCTGTACAACAAAATTAAAATCACATTTTTTTTCGTTATGCTATTTTAAAGCACACAATACACTTGATACACTATCGCCTTAGATATTTAGTTGTCTTGTCTATTTTACGTTGCTAGAAATTTAGCTAAATTTTTTGTTTAAATTTTATACAAGTTTTATGATTTTATCTCACAGAATTTGTCTTCCTCATGTACTTTAGGGGGTAGGGCCTGGTTTAAAAGAAAAAATTATTTTATTTTCGTTTAAACCAATCACCCTGCCCTGATATGTATGAAATTGAATGAACCCTCTAGTATAAAGTAATATAATCAAACAAAAAATAGTTAGATGACCGAGAGCCCCGCAGTAATTTTATGATTTTAATGCTTCAACATTTATTTGCATGCTTTACAAAATAAAATTTTAAATTAATATTGTAATAACAAATATATATTTTTAGCATGACACTAAATATAAAAAAAATATCGCGAAAAAGAACTTAACCAGATCACGTTACTTGCAAAAGTCCCAAAAAAAATAGTTGCACTCGTTAAAAGTTCACCGCCCAATACTAAATAAAAATGAAAGCTCGATCTTTAACTTATAAAATTTTGGTCATCTTCTATATCCCAATCTCTTATCTCAAAAGGTTTCAAAAATAAAACTTAACGAATTTTGTGAGATAAAATTCTATTTAAATGTAAATTCAATCTTTTATTAAAAATTATAAGAAAGAAATTCTCTTGTTCACTTTTCTATTTTTAAAAAAAAAACATTTTAAAAAAATTAAAACGCACAATTTTGTGTCAATTCAAAATCACCAACACCTTTGTATTAAATTGCACCTATAGGATCGCGAAGAGCGAGCTGTTAAACCCGCACCCCCAGTAATATCACCGCCACATACTCATGTTACATCTGCTATGTCACCGCAGGAGTCAATACAAGAGGAGCCGGAGCCAGAAGTTATCGGTGCTGGTTTACCGTTAATGCAACGCCTAAAACTGTTAAAAGCCAAAGAGGATAAACAGGCTAAAGAAAATCAGGCCAAAGTATATACAATTTTTTGTTAAAAATATTTAATTTTCATTTTTTCGTTGCATTTAACACTATTTTTTATTGCAGTTACAAGTAATAACCAGCCAAGCGTCTAGTTCCCCGTCAGTAGTTCAAAGTTTAAGCCCAACGTCGCCCACCGTTAAAACGTTATTAATCAGCACAAGTAGTGCAATTCCGTCCCCAGCCCTTTTAGTTAAGCCAAAAGTTTCGTTTAAAGATCGAATTAAAAATTTACAAGGTGACGCGACCAAACCCACGACAATCGAAAAGGATTCTGTGAGCCATGAAACAACTGGAGACAGTTTGAAAGAACAACTATTACCGCCCCCACCAGCCAAGTTACCAAAAACCATTTCACTGAAAGATAAAATTAAATCGCTTAGCCAGCCAAAAGTGGAGGATATGACACAAGCATCACCGTCGTTAAAACCGTGGTCAAAACTTAAGTTGGCGACTGTGGTGAGCTCTGGCGGTAGTTACAGTAGCCTCACAAATAGTGTGTGTGAAGATTCGCCTACTGGTACACAAACATTTCCTACCACATCCACTAAAACCGTACCATCGCCGTCCCAAACCACTACAACATTCGTGCCCTCAATTCGTCCATTTAAATCTCTGCTTCCGCTAATCCCGATACAAAAAGCCATCGATGACATTTCGATCAACAATCAAACGGATACCAAAATAAAATTAGCCGAAAAATCTAGTGATGCAACGAGTGTAAGCGATAGTGAAGTAAAACCAACTAAAAAACTATCACCGTTCCATCGTATAAAACAGCAACTACAACTACAACATCAGTCGGATGCATCGGGTAGCGAAACGAAAAAACAATCAATCGAGAATCTCGTAAAATTGGCAAGCGGCTTTAAATTAAAAACGCGACCGTACAAAGTGAGTAGTGACCAAATACCAACGCAGAGTAGCAGCGGCGGTGGTGGTGGTGGTGGCGGTGGGGACTTAACACCAAAAAAGAGTCGTCGAACGGATCAAAAAAGTTATCGGTCCGTTGATGATTTATCGCCTGAATATGGTGGCCTTCCATTTGTAAAAAAATTAAAAATCCTAAACGAACGACAAAAATTAGCCGAATTGGAATCCGTTATACAAACCCGTAGCTTTAGTTTAGATTGTACCGATTATGGAACAAATTTAATACCCGATTATATGGAACCGTTAACGCGCAGCCATAGTGAAGCATCCGCAATGGGACGACATAATAGTAGTACAAATACAAACTCAAATATAAAAAAGCAGTGCCTAAATTCTAGTATAACCGGCGGAGCAATACGAGCGATTACATCAATAACCCGTTCATTAAATTATCCGCTACCAATAGTGATACCAATACCAGCGCAATTACCGTTAAGTCCTGAATCAAATGAAACACTGGAGCGAAGACAATTAAAAAGTATTTTAAAAAAATTATCCGAAGATAAATTAACAGGACGAACTCCATCCTCAGGTTCATCAACGACCACAATGGCAACAACACTAACTAATTTAACCGCGGATACAGTAACAACAACAACTACGACAACAACAACGGTATCACATAAAAATCAGCAGCATTTAATGCGTGAACCAACATTAGAAGGGTACGTGGCAAGACACAGCAAATTATTAAAAAGTGTTACATTCAATAGTACACTATCTAGTCCACCAAATAGTGCCAATGTATGTGAATCGATTGAAGATCGTAGTTTATTTCCATTTTTAAGCGCACAACCACTAGATGATCAACAGCAACCTTCCGCCAACAAAAACAGGAACAACACAAACAACGATGATTCATCTGTTCCACTAAATAGAAATTCTGTAAATAGTACCCAAATAGAAAAAACGTGTCTCGATGGGACGACAGTATCGCAGACCCCGACAACATCACCTCCCCTACCGTCCGACACAATCCCTAGCAGTGAATTGGATCAAGACGAAATCGATCGTATCAATGAGTTTAATAGTCGTAATAAATTAGAGGATGAACCAAATAGACCAACGATAAATAATAATTTTCTGCAGAGTGTTCAAAATCAAAAAATGATCCTGAAAGGTGGGTACAACCTTTTTATTATATTATATATATTATGTATATATTATATATAGTTATCACTATGTGCTGTATATCCTATATACACTCGTAAAATTATTTATTATTTTGTACATGATTTTGTAATTTTGTGAACGAAAAAGGATTATGTTTGTCACCTCCTAAAATACATTTGGAAATGGTGTGTGTCACCAGCATTTTTTTTTAGTTCTTTCCAAATTATTTTCAAATATTAAAGTTTATGTACGTGGAATAGTAAATAGTAATTTGTAAATGTCATTTTTAAAAATAGAAGCCGAACATCGTTTCGACAGCAAAAATTTCAGTCAAATTGTTAATGCCCAGAATTTCCTTTTGAATGTTGGTATTCAAATTCATTTTGGTATTTAAGTTTACAGAGAGCAGAGTGGCACAGGACTGTGTTACACCAAAATTTTTAATTATTACCGTTTTTGAAAAGGGAGGGATGTTACTGAATTAAAAAATATTTGACATGCTCACCAGGCACAAATCGCATACATTCAAGAGAGTTTTGGTAAAGCAGTTCAAACTTAAAAATTATATTTGAATCTGAATAGTATAGACGTATTGTAAATTTTTAGTGGTCAGGTTGAATAAAATAAATTTTAAACGGTCTAAGTAACTGAGACGTGTAACTGAACCTTCCGCTTCAAATCTCATTCGTGCTCAGTTTAGTACTACTGAGCTCGTCATATGGGTGCGGAAATCATCGGAAAAGTAATGTGATTTATATTTACAAGTTTTACAAGTTTTAAAAATTTTTTGTAGATGATGATGTCATATCATTGTTACTGTTTTCTAAAGATGTTGAACTTGACGATATATTTATTTTGTTCAAAATTATGGATGGTTCCTGTGGTACCGTAAGGAGTGCTGGTTTGATACTTGATACTTTCGTGGGCTTTTGTGATCGCAAAACCGTGAAATATTTTGAATTCTTGAGCACTTTAAATGGGCCATCAAGTGGTTGAGATAGGGATGGTCGCACTGCGTGTACACGTAAATTCAAGATTGCAAAATGTTTTTGCTTGATATACAAATAATTCACGTGGTTGACATCCTCTTTGTAAATTTATCGGAGTCCTAGTAAAATGGTTGCCAATAGTTCTGACCATTTTGGTCTGACACATTATAGATGATTGAAGACTGCGATGTCATCTTTCAATCATTTTATTGGCTTGCGGAAGGTAACTCGTAGCTTTTAAATGATTGATACCAAGGAAACGAGATAGGTCTTGAAGCAATAGGCGCTTCCAGGTCCCCTATCATGATTAATGAAATCATCGCCAATTTGATTTGAAAATAACGTTAGCTTCGATTTTACTCAACATGTTCACCCAACAGTTCACCCAACCATATATCTATGGTGTGTCCGTGAATTTTTTTTTTTGTAACTGAGTGGTAGTGATTCTCTACCAATGGATTGATGAAGTACTACACTCATTGATAAATCCGATGCTAAATTCATTTTCCACCGATTGAAATAACAAATTTTTTAGTCGTCCTACTCAATTTTTTGTTGTCATTTTTTTTATTGCCCTTGATGAGTTTTTGCAAATGCAATCTACTGCATTCAGCATAAATCGTCGATAAAAGCTTATCATTGGTAGAAAACGTTTGGGCGTAATTTTACTTTACGTATATACATCGAGAAAATCAGGTAAAGAGTAAAGATTTAGAAATTTTTAAATGTAGGATTGTTTTACGGGTGGCACGGACCCAACCCGCAGATTTCCGCTAAACACACAGAATCCTCACTCACGGTGATTCTGCCGACTTTGTTCGTGGGGAAGTTCTGCGTGCTCCTGGCCTACACGGTGGAACAGAGTAAACGGAAAGTAAACTAAAAACTGAAATTAAATTTCGTCAGAATCCGTCGATCGAAACTTGAGGAATGTAATAAATTTAATACTAACTGGGTGTGCCCAATGAGGAACAACCGGATCTCTCCGAGCGACAAGTACAATGTCTGCTGAAAAAAACCCTGAATGATCCATCGACTCCTATATGCTTATGCCCAGCCACAACGAATCGCCATATGAGGGTACTCACCTTTCTCCAACAGAGAAAGCTTCTAGAGAGAGACCTCTAGGTAATCTCCCACAATTCACACTCCGATAGCTTGAGACTACCGGAGTGCCACGGAGAGATCGTGGAGGTTTCACGGTCGCCCCCGAATGGACGACACATATGGACTGACCTGCCAAGGCCATGATGGGAAGTGACAAGCCCAGCGTGGGGAGAATCTCTCCTACCAACATACCGACCTGAAAATTTAGTAATTCAACTTATAATGCGTATAATGCGTATAATGCAAAAAAAATTATACCTTCTGTATGAATGGCTTCAACTGGCCACTCTTGGGTTGCGGTGCCTTTTACCGTTACAAACCAAATTTACAAAATGCCGGTTGACCCCCTGTTGCAACTATGTTGGGCGTCACCTTTGGCCAAAAAAATACTGTTGGGCGTCTTCACAAAAAGGTTGGACATTGTCCCTGTAGGACAATGAAAAAATCTTGTTGGATGTTTTATTAGGTACCTTTCCGTCTTTGACCGAAGAAATAAATGGCTTTGGTTGATCGCCCGTATGTTGCGGTGTTCCACACCGATAAAAATTGAAAGGTCACGTAGTTGGCGGTATTTATCGCTGCCATTACCAGATGCGCGCTAATGTGGCGGATTAACACACTGAGCCAACTGAAACACCAACCGCTTTCCAATATGCGCCTTACGATAATTTACGGTCGCGGTAACCAAATTTGCCGATACACAACACTGGTGTGGTATCAATTTACTTTGCAATATTTTCCAAAAAAATGTTATGCGAGATGGCGATTTAACTACGAATTGTATTTTCGCTTTATCTCCTCGACATCAATTGAAACACGCATACGGTAAAGAATTTGGAGAATTATTTTCTTTCCATAAACGATTTATAGGTTTTCTGTATCTGAAATTTCAATACAAATAAAATTTCTGATATCACTGTTAATCAATACATAAACTGAGCGATTTCCAAAAATATATTCCCACAATAAACTCAGATTTACTTATGAAACTTCATAGCTTTTCCATAAATTAGGAGGTTCCAAATTAAAAGATTCTATATTAATTTTGCAACACCGGTATTGTTGACAGATCTGCTTTCCGAAATATAAGCATAAATTACGAGTTTTGACAAAAAACTTTTCTCAACAAAAATTAAACCTTTGTTTAGCCCAATTAGATTGATTGATTGATCGGGATGATTTTAAAAATGATTTTAAGATTTTACCATAAATTAAGAGATCTCAGTGATTTTTGGTCGAAATCGGTGCACGATAAGTGGCAGCAATATTTTGAAAATTATATAACATTTACGAAAAAACCATTGAAAACCAAAAGAATGAAAATTAAATTACATCAGATCATTTTAATTTATTTTACTTAGTAAAATAAAGTATGTATAGTAGTTATGAAAAATGTTGACCTTGCGATTTTCGCAGATTTAACATTCGCTATATTGCCGCAGTGAAAAAATTGCTTCTTAAAAAAATCTCTGTGTATATGTGCGTATGCGGTTCCATGCGGCCAGAGTGACCAGACGGATTGACTGATCGGGATGAAACTTCACACATAAGCTTTTGTTGTAATTTGACAGAACCATATGATTTATGACTGAAATCAGTCCCCCGGAAGTGATAGCCTCCATAGAAGCTTTTGCATAAAATATTCTAAATCAATTTTGCAATAATATCGGCCCATACCAGCGCCTATTATAAAATTTTTCGATTTCAATTTTTTTCGATATCGAAAAAATTCGCCCTAATACGAACTTAAAAACAAACAATCGAGACGAATTTTTTCGAACGCATATGTTCGCTCAACAAATTCGCTCTATTATGAAGCTAAAAGAAAACATTGAAGCGATGTTTTCTGAATGCACTACGACGACCATTTAGTTGACGAATTTTGTATTCGACCGTTTCAATTTTTCCAAAAGCTTTAATCATTTGTTTGTGTGAAAAATGTATTTCAAATTATTTAAAAAATTATAAGGGTAACTTAATTTATAGAATAAAACTTAAAATTTTAAATTTTTAAATCTAATATATTAACGGTTTCCGCAATTACTGCCGAAACTGTTGGTTGTAACATTCCTATTAAAAAATCTTGGCCTGTTGATAGGAGCTTTCAGCCAAAACCGGATGGTAGTCGCTAGATTTATCATAGGTGGTACAGCGTCTTTCGTTGTTCGTTTGGTAAAATGAGTCTCCGCCTGTACAAGAAGTTCTTTAAAGCAGCCATTCGATAGCCGAAATAATTTCATAAATCTCAAAGAATTTAATTGTTAATAAAGAATGGTTACAATAAAAAACTTCGAGTTACCTTTTATTACTCATAACAAAAGGGTTTGAATCTGTGCGTAAACGTTTTCTTTTTATGTACATCGGCGTAACAACATCTTCATCAAAAATCTTCATCAATTGAATGGGCAAAAACCGATACAGAATACTGTCCATAATCAATCTTTAATGAATTGTTGGAATGAAAATATTTTTTTATTTTAATTATGACTTTTAATTAATTTTAATCGCACACTATAACGTAAAATCGAAATAACAAAACCACTGCCAAAACTAGTTTCTACTACGGTAAATCCCCGTTTTATCGAATTCGAGAAAATTTAAAAAATTCGAAACCGAAAAATTTCATAATAGGGTAAATCCGCGTCGAATCGAATTTTTTCGATATCGAAAATGAAAAATTTCATAATAGCCCCCAAGTTTTCCGAAATTTAAGCGGAAATGACATATTTTGACAAAATCTGTTTTGAACAAGAAATCGTTCTCTGTACAGCCTAACGGATTAACTGGAATAAAACTTCATTTTTAAGTTTCTACCATATATTTGGATAGTGGTGGTTGGCCGAAATCGGCCCGTCAGAAGAGTTTCCATTTTTTGCAAATAATTTGAAGGGTCAAATTGAAGGGCAAATAAACTAAAGGGTCTTTCAGAAGCGACACTCGTGATTTCTAATGAAAGGTCTGCTAAAGGCATCGCTGCTGTGCGAGAATGTTCGTCGTACAAAAGAACTTGACCTTTTTGCGACTTTAACTTGACGAATATTGCATCGGGACTTCAGTCTGCACCCTTATAAAATCCAGCTGACCCAGGAACTTCAGGTAAATGACAATATACAACGCCGTTGGTTCACTGATTGGGCTCTGGAGCAATTGGAAGTTGAACCAAGGCCCACTTTAGGATGAATGGATATATAAACGTGCAAAATTGGCGGATTTGGATAGTACCAATCCACACTAGATATGCCATCACCAAATGAACCCTGAGAAAACCACTGTTTGGTGTGGATTTTGATTTGACGGAATCACCGGTTCGTGCTTCTTCCAAAACTGGCAGTGTCCTAACCGTCAACGGCAAGCGCTACAGATCTATGATCCAAGTTTTTGTGGCCTAATCTGGATGAAATTGAAACTAACGACATGTGATTTCAACAGGATGACGCTACATGTCACACAGCGCATGTCACGATGGTCAGTTTGCACGATCGGCGACGTGAACTGGACACAGGTTTCGTGTGATTTAACGCATTTAGACTTTTCCCTTTGGGGCTATCTTTAATCGCAGGTCCAAACAAATGATGCCCTCAAAGTCAACACAACGAACACCATCCCTCAAATTCAGCCTGATTTATGCGACAAATTCATCGAAAATTGAACCTCCTGAGAATGTGCGAGATTCTTGCAAAATTTAGTGCAAATCTGTGTATCAAAACTGGTAGCTTCCACGGAAGCTTTTTAATTTTTTCACTGATCTTAAAAAGTTTAGCATTTACAACAAAAGAGAAAGAATTTAATTCTTTCCCGCTTTTGTGAACTCAAATAGCTTTAAAGATTAAAGATTCAAGTAAATTTAAAAATTAAATTTTCAACAAGAGTTGACCATGTTGGTTTTCTGAAGTTTAAACAGGAACCATGATGTTTGAGTGTGAAAACAGTTTTACCAAAAGACAGGTACCATTAATTTTCCGTTTTAGAAATGGATTATTGTGAATTCGAGATCTAGGGATATATTCGTGATAACAAATGACTGTTTTGGGCAAAAAAACTTTTTTCAACAAAAAATCGGTCCTTATACAGGATAACGGATTAGTTGGAATGAAACTTCATGCTTAAGCTTTTACCATAATTTCCCAATGGTAATTGGCCAAAATCGGTTCACCGGAAGTCACACCTTCATCGGAGCTTCTCCTTTTTTACAGGTATTTTGAAAAGTACATATATAACTTTTACGAAACAACGATTAAAAACAAAATGAGTATAAATTTAATTTCAAACACAAATAGTTTAGTTCATATTTATAATATTACAGGAAATGACGAGTTTTGATAAAAAAACAGTCCAGTAGGATTAACTATTCGGAATCAAACTTCGTACTTAAATTATTTCCGTTAGTTAGGACGAGATTCTTGCGATTTTTTTGGAAACCTGTGTACCGGAAGGGGCAGCTTCATTGGGAGCTTTTTTCAATTTTTGCAACGATATTGAAAATTTTTACATTTGCACAAAACAACAAGGAATTGAAAGATTCAAATAAATTTAAAGGTACATGTTTCAAAAAGGGTTGACCTTGTTCGTTGTCTAAAATTTAGGCAGGAATAATGATTTTTCATTATCAAGAGAAGTTTTACCAAAAGTCCGGTAATTTTCTTCGATACATTCGTGGTAATACAAAGTCTGGTGTTGGCCACAACATTTTCCCCTCTTCTTTTTTTCACAAGTTTTTCTGACATCAATGCATTTTGTATCAATAATTTGTAAATGTTTACAAAAAATTACAACAAAAGTTTGCTTTACATACCTACATAGTATAAAGGTTAGGATCATGAGACTAAGTAATCCGTATTATGGAATTTTACTGGAAAATAATAAAATCTCATTTTCATCCCAAGTTTCTGTTTATTGCTCAAATTTTAAAAATTCGTTTAATTAACTTACATTTAATTGTTCGACGATATTCTAGAAAGTTAAACAAAAATCGTATAATAATCCAAATACATATAATCATTTACTAAATTTGGCTCAAAAATCAAAAATTTTATTTCCTGCCAATCTAATTAGATTTTTCAATTCGAATTAAAATACTTTTTACGCTATTTGCCGTAGGCACTTGGCGAAACACACTTATACTTAATAAACACATTTTTATTAATCACTTGTTTTTGTTTCGCAGAATATTTTTCAAAAAGTTTAAAAAATCACTCGATCGATTTCGACTTGTTAGGTCATCATCAGGAGTATCTACTGAATTGTATTAGTAAAAATTTTTTGTTATATAGTAGAAAAAAGCAAAATATAAATAAAAATAAAAGAAGGAGGGGGAAAAAAAAATAAGCAATAAAAATTAATCTACGGATCGCGCAGGTAGGCGATGAGTCATAGGTTGAGTAACAAAATTCAAGGTATATTATTGCGTACGTGAGAATAGAAAAGGGCGGGGTCTGTAATTGGTGAGAACCGGATTTCTCTCTGTTCGTTAAGGATATTTTGGTTAAGAAATATTGATTTCCGAATTTCGTAAGATTCTAAGGTATCTAAACGTCTGCCTTTGGGTTGTATATGTAATATGTCTAAATTGTTCAAGCTAGCTGTGAGTGATTTTTTAAACTTTTTGAAAAATATTCTGCGAAACAAAAACAAGTGATTAATAAAAATGTGTTTATTAAGTCGAATTAAAATAAGTAAACAATTTCCATA
The DNA here is from genome assembly GCA_932526605.1 of Nephrotoma flavescens. Taxonomy (NCBI): domain Eukaryota; kingdom Metazoa; phylum Arthropoda; class Insecta; order Diptera; family Tipulidae; genus Nephrotoma; species Nephrotoma flavescens. The sequence continues at coordinate 205,637,819 of OW052221.1, read as the reverse complement.
TTTCAGAACATCACTTGAATAAATGAAATAACCCACCTAAACCTACCAAGTTGAAATAATTCATTCGACAAAGTACTCGTAATCAGCAATAATTTAACACGTTCGCGGACTCTTTCAAAATGTGCTTAACACAAATTTGATAACTTTTGTAATTGTAATGATATTTCATCGCGGAAAGGAATGTATTGTTGAGAATTGGCAAATATGTCGTCTTATTTCTTAAAAAACGAAAAAATTGTATGACTGGTTTGCGCGAAAGTGCTAAAAAACGAAAAAAGTTGTATGAATGCTCGTCCGCGAACGTGTTAAGGATGAAATTTCCAGCGGTGGGATGTTGTAACATCACTTTTTTCGATATTTATCGAATATTATATCTCTTTTTCCTAAAACAAAATTTCTTGTAGTTTCACTTTTCAATTTTGTTTTCTATATTGCGATCGCACACTACTAGAATAAATTGTTTATTTATCTCTTTTTTGTTTTTCGATAAAGTATCACTCTTAAAATAAGTAAGTGATACAATAAGAGTAGAACGACATAATGTTTTATTCGAATAGGTAGAGATCGCAATAGAAGCAATGTAATTGAAAAATGGAAAAACGATAAATTTAATTTGTGATGAAAGAGATGTAATTTTCGATAGTATCGAAAAAAGTGATGTTACAACATCCCACCCCAAATATCAAACTTTCGTTACATACATCTGTTCAACCGCTAAAAAATATTAAAAATTTCAGATTTATTTAATTTGACCGTATTCCAGTTCATATTTAAATCGTTAAAAACGGGCTATCTGCATTTTTAATATGTAAAGGGTTATCCAATTCGAGGTTGATAAAGTAAACTTAAAAAAAACACACAAAATATTCAGAATGTATTGTAATTTTTATTTTATTTTACAGACTGATCCTTGCCATTTTTAGTTAAACAAGATATCATGCAAATGTCTTCCACGGGACTTCTTACAGGCCTTGATTCTTTTGAGGTAATTTTCAATGACTTTTCGGCACATTTCGGGCGGTATCTCGGCCATTACCTTACGAATATTAGTTTTCAATTCGTCAAGAGTTTGAGGATTGTTTGCGTAAACACGATTTTTCGCGTAGGCAGACAAAAAGAAATCCAAAGGCGTTGAATCACAGGATCTTGGAGCCCAATTGACATCAGCCAATCGCGAAATCAAACGTCCAGGAAATTTCTCTTGCAAAAGATCTCGATTTGCTCGTGTTACGTGACTGGTTGCTCCATCCTGCTGGAACCACATATCGTCAAGATCATAATCTTCGATTTTCGTAAAAAAATAATCGGTTAACATGCGGCCATGGCGCTCAGAATTGACGGTAACGGTTCGTCCATGGTTGTTCTCAAAAAAATACGGCAAATTTTATTTATAATTTTATACTAAGTAAAAAAGAAAATCAAAATATCCCCGGAAAAATTACTATTTTGAATAAAATAATACGGAAGATTGACGATTGATTGTGTGGCGATCGATGTTTCAATTTCAGTTGATTGATGATTTATAAATAATGACCTCGAAATAAAATTTCACAGTTCTACCCATTTTTTGCTCCTATGCCATATTCCCCGGTGGTACCAACAAGTAGTAGATTTTCTTGGTCCATTTAGCGTTTTATCTCGTTTTGGTATATCTTTGGATCGACTTCGTGATGATGAACGAGGTGGAAATCGAGTTGTTGTAATGGTTTAGCAACTCATCAATGCGTTTTTCTAATGTAGCTGTGGTTGTACTATGATGATCAGGTGAGATAACCTGTTTATTATTTGTGTTCACCAGCACTCGTATTTGGTGTGTTGCTTTCATCTGCTTTTTCCACTCTTTCCACTTTATCACCACTAATAAATTGTCGCAATGTTCACTTTCACTTTTTACTCTTTTGACATTCGACTATATAATGATGTTTCTTGGAATTGCGCAATTCTAGGATTTTATGCACGATAGCAAAGATATTGATGGTTATGTTGCTTTTAGCGGCGCTATACGAGATGGGCTGCGACATCAACTGGATAATCTGAGTTTTATGACAGAGCGCACTGCAGTGCTTTAGTCAATTTTATTTGGTTAGTGATCCTAATTATTTTGAGGGTCGGATGTCATGTTTACGTTAAAGACTGTTCCCACTATGGCTCGTACATGTTGGCTCGACATCCGTCAGAGTATATTTTAGCTGGGTACAGGTGATTTCTGATTTCCATCTTCGGTGGGCTGAAGAAATTCCTTGGTCAGCTATGTCTAGTTGAAAATGATTTTGAAATAGAAATCGGTTCAGATTGATTTAATACTTGTACAGTCGCTGATGTAATGAATCGAATGCAACTCTCTTGAGTTTATGATAGTGGCAGCGAAAAATTTATTAATGATGGTGTGCTTACTTTTGTTGCTGTGATAAATTCGTGATGTTTTTGAGCAGTGTGACATTAGCGCGATTTGATGGCTCTGCTGTTGACAATTTTGGTGTAAACTTGTTCCTGGTCTGGTAGTTCCCGCTTTGCTAAATTATCTGAATGGTTTTGAGCCAACCTCGTTTCGAGCCTAACGCTGGTATATTCATAATTGCGCGGAATACCAGCCTTCACAATACGATTACATCATCTATGTAAGTGCCAGACTGTACATAGATGGTCTAATGGGAAAGTGGAAAATTTCTTACCTTCATTTCACACAGATCCTTAACAGACAAGATCATCTCATGTAAAGGGGTGTAAATCGGCTATGATTTAGTCTACCTTGAATGTGTAGCAGCTTGTTGACAAGAATATCTCAATCTGTTATTTGTCGAATAAAATGTTTTACACCTTCAACTTGTGAAAACATGTCACAACTTATTGTTTGAATGTTTTGATTGAAGCTTGATGACTTGCAGCTTGATCACAACAGATTTGTTTTGTTCCTATTTGACACCATTTGAGACAGTGACTCATTTAAATGCCCTTATTTAAAAACCAGTTGAACAATGATGTAAATAAAATTATTTATAACTTATTTGGAACTGGTGTTAAGTCCCTTTGACATCTCTTGAAACGGTGGTGCCAGTATATAAATAAATTCAGCCTGATCTTACGAGGCCTCTATATTGGTTTCACTTGAAACGGGTTAGCTTCTGCTCCAAGCCAAGGCCAACCCAGATTCACAGAACTTATATTCTCTGACATGCACTCTTTGTGGTATTGGTTCTACCTGACCCCTACATAGTGTAATTTGGCTTCATCAACTCATTCGTGGATTGAATCAATCGTGGTTATATTTTGGGCTTTCTTGAGCAATCAAAACGTTTACCTTACCATATCATACCAAAAATGTTAATGAGACCAGTGGCCCTAAATAATTTACTGTTAGTATATTTTGTGGGTACTCTCGTGGTTCTGCCAATAGCAATGGGGATATTCCATGTCGGGGATTATTTATATCACGTTATCAAGGCTATGAATCCGACAATTGATCCTCCCCTCTATCAGTTAAAGATGTACTTCAGCAGATACCGCCTCCCCTGAACGGATTCCTACTTGATTGACCTCTTGTTTCCTTGGCGGCTCCAGCCTTCCATATACTCTAAGATTTAGTGACGAAGCTAAGAATTGCAGAAGATAAGAATTGCTGCCTGGAATAATCACTAAAATTTCATTCAGACTTGGCCCGGCACTTATCGCGTATCCTTTGATTTCTTAGGATTTCCTTCTTGAGAACTTTAACTACTGCTTTCTTGTAGACTTCCGCTGATGTTTGGTACGATAAAAAAAAATTATAATGGAAGAGAGGTGTCTTGGTGCGCGCATCCGTCCGAATTCAGACGGTGCCAGGCACCGGTTTCGATTTCGGATGTGGGCACCAAGAGACCGCCACCCCTACGCCGACACGAAGAGAGACGTCCTCCCTTATCACACCCAACCAGGAAAAATTAGCAATTCATTTTATTTAACAAAACCCTACAACAAAAGGAAGAAAATCTAACCACCATAGAAGTGGAAACCCCAAAATCTAGTAAGGGAACAAAATCAAAAAAAAAAAAAAAATAAACCGTCTATAGAAAAATTTAAGGGGCGAGACCAATATGCAACCCGGTCGTGTGCCCGACCACCAGTGTGGTACGCGATTACAAAAAAAATTTATATATATTTAATCAAAATCAGAATTTAAAAAAAAAATTAAAAATAAAAAAGTAAGACTAAAAAACGTACCTTAATAATAAAAAAAAACTGTTGAGAACTTGGTCGGTCGTCAAGCCACAGGTGGTGCCACACCCGGACCGTTACGGTGCCTTTCACCGTTACCAAATACAAATGGCCGGTTGGCCACCCGTACCGTTGCGGGGCCTTTCCCCGATACCAAATCGAATAATGAATACCAATAATGAATGCAACCCGCTACAATTGCGTCACTGTCGCCGTCATTTAAATTCGTAAATAGCCTCGTGGTTTGCCACCCAGTTGCGGCACACACTTATTCATAACAATTATCAACGCTCGACGAGTTTTCTTATTTGTTTTAATATTTTTATTCTACTACAAATTTAATAAAAAAGTTCCATTATTTTTTTTTGTATCATCAATTGTTATAAAAATTTTATTCATACACTTTATAAATCAAAAGGGACTTTCTACCCCAACAAATCAAAACTTACACGTTTTGCATTCTCAACTTGAGTTATCCAAAATGTTTATCCAAACAGGACTTTAAAATATTTTTTTTTTTAATTCAAAACTAGACTCTACCAAATCAAAACTAGACTCTATTTTATAAAATTCTATTTTATGAAATAGACCATTTTCCTCAAACGTCAAAATAACATTATGACAGTTGAACGTGTATGGCAAACCATTAAAATAAAATTATATTTTTTTATTTTATTCATAAATTCTCACAATGCTATTAAAATTTAACAGTACAATTGTTTGTGGTTATGTTATAAACATTAAATTTTAATAGTTGTGTCATAAACTTTAAAAATTACAAATAAATTTTATTTTGTTCTGGTTTGCCATACAGCTTTAGCTTTTTTTTTTTGAGGAAAATGGTCTATACTCGACTGTTTTTAATCACAACCAAAACTCGAATAATAATAAAATCAATTCGCTCACCACATAACGACGCGCAAAACGTTCTCGAAGAATTTTTTTCCTTCTCTGTTTTTCGTTTGCATCAATTCGCATTGATGCAAATGAGAAGCATATAAGAAAAAATATTCTTCGAGAGCGCATTGCATCATGGTGGGTGCACATTGGTCTCGCTCTCTCACAATTTAATATAAAACTGACAACCCCGCATATGAGCATACTTGTACTAAAACTACAGACACAAACCACACAACCGATTAAACAAGAAACAAACCGAGCGGAATATAACATAAAGAAAATTATGGTTACGATCACACAGACGTAACATGCTGTTATTTTTCACACGCCCCGACGAAACCGCATCTATGCAGGTAGTAAAGTTCCAAATTTTTTCTCAATATCCCTTTATGGTCTGAGTTGATAATAATAGCTGTGTTTCTTGACGCTTGATCTGATCTAGCTCAGTTTATTTTTCATGAAACAACACAAAGGCGCTTGCTAGATTTGAAATCAAAATTTGTGATCTAAAATTTGGATCATGTTTTTTTTTAATTTTATATGAATTTGAGCTGATTTGGATCAATGTGCGTCAATAAACACGGAAATAATGTCATTTTATTATTATAATGAAAACTAAAACAGTACAAATCTATTTTTAATACATTTATTAAATTAAAATTAAACACAAAATAAAATAGAGGTTGGCAGATATAGCGGTATACGACTAATTATTGCACTAACCATCAGCATTAAGCACAAAAATGCTCATTACGTTACAGCGGGGATGAGGGGCCTCCCCAGCTGATTTAATATTCGCATCTCATAGTTATCGGAATTTTGCTCATATATCACCAGAAATTTTTCCGTTCACAAAGTTTGGCAGATATAACGGTATGTTCCTAATTAATGCACTGACCATCAGCATTAAGCACACAAATGCTCAACACGTATATTGTGGAGATGCATATTATGGTGTTTGTTATGTAGCTCTTCAATGTTTTCAATTGTCCAATTATGCATTGTATACAGGTTGATGTCTGGCAATACATTTTCCATATGTACATCGCTCCATGGTAACTGTTTTAGAATGTCTGTAAATGCTTTTGTGTCCTCCACTTGTACAATTTGCTCGTTGATTCGGATAAAACAAGATGTTAGTGTAATAATCGATGGTTGGCTGATTCTGCATTTCTCGTGCAGTTCGAAGTAAATTCTAATATGTATATTTTTTCCTGTGGCACTATTCTGGTAATTCCCTGGGAATAGGGAATTGGGGAAAGATTTTATATGTAAATTCTATTTTGAAATTTTTTTCTGGCATACTGAGGTAAAAATATAGTGGTATTTTTTTTGAAAACAAAATAAAATTGGGAATAATTTTCCCTGATAATTTAGATATGGAAAAATTATTCCCAATTTATAAATATTTGTATCAAACTTTTCTTCTTAGTAGGCCGGAAAAAAAATATTTGAACTGAAATTACATATAAAATCTTTCCCCAATTCCTTATTCCCAGGGAATTACCAGAATAGTGCCACTGGTGATATGAAGAAGTTTGTTTCATCTATATTTGATATGACGACGTCAGGTTTGACCGTTGTGTAGTTACAAAAGGCTTTTTGTAGGTTAATAATTGCTGGTACACAAGTATTAGTTATTGGTAACAGTTTATCCTCTTGGCAATAATATGTTCCATATATGGCTTGGCATGTGTCCAGTGATTGATATTTATACTGATAGGAATTTAGGATTACAAATTGGGGGGGTATGGGAAATATTATTTTGTTATTGACTGGAGGAATGGGAATTATCTTATAGAGTTGGAATATCTCTCTCTGAAATTTCGGGATATTTATTAGGAATATTAATTGTTTATCTTTGTTGATTAAACCTTTAATTTTTAACAAATTTAGGATCGCTGACTCATGCGGGATAGATATATTATTCTCATTCAACATGTTTTTGATGTACTGCATTTCATTGTCGTTGAGCAGGTGTCTGGATATAATTCTATTTTTTGAGAAGGTTATAATGTCTAAGAGGTCTTCCAAATGATGGTTTAAGTTTTTTGTAGTGTATTCTAATCTATATAATTTGTGGTGTTCACTCGCCGGATGGGGGGTTCGTCTTGATCAGCAACATAAATGGGTGTTCAACCAACAAATCAACTTACGTACGGAAAATTTCTTCGAACTGAACAAAAAGAACCATCGATGCACGTCTCACACCTAACTCCTCATAATCTAAAACACCTCAATTAGCTTTCATTACAACTTTATTTGGATCGATCATTATTCAAACATAATCAAAAGGTTCGATGCTACTTAGAACCCAAAAATATAATGATAATGATACTTTACTTATAATTTTTTATACTATAATTGTTTAATAAATATAAAGGCGAATTCGTAGGATAAATTTATTCGAACTATATATACAAGTATATATAGTTGTAAATCGTCGATTAAGTATATAATAAAAAAAACTTACAGTTGGTATATCTTCCGTAAGGCCTTGCGGGATCGTTGACTGTAGCTGGAAATAGAAGAAAATCCAAATATGGACGATCGCGTGCACGCGGCTTTAAATTTATCCAAACTTTCACTGAACTATGCTATCAAATTACAAAAAAATATGCTATGAACAAAAAAAAATGAATTTGGAAATTAATGCATGAACTTCTAATAAACTGATATTGGAAGCTTTAAAGCAGTTTAGTGTAGATTCTAAATAAACCATATACAGTAAATTATCATTGTTCTTTTAAAACAAAGGAGTCGCAACACCAAAACAAATTATTCACAGGTATACGTAGGCGCGATTGAGCACTCAATCGGCATTGCACCCAGTTTCACTGATCAGGTTCTATGAACAGGTTCTATGAACACAATCCTCTAATCATCTGGCGATCGCAATGGCGTTGATCAGTCTAACCTCCGAACTGAATATTTTCCGGGCAATATATACCTATCTTTACGGGCCAGTTACACTAATAGTGGTACTCAACCTTCATTGACGCAGCAACAAAACTATGTTAATTAGGATTACTTACAAACAATCAATTATAGATAAATAGCTTACCGCGCATCTAGGTTACAAACGTAAATAATCACTAATCTTCTATTAGATTCTCTTTGTTCGAATTTATCGCTATAGCGGCGTTAATTGTGCAGTACACTGCTCGCCCCTTCGATATTATCGCGCACACGCGGTGTTACCAATGTAACAACAACCACTCGAACAACCAAAATTTATATATTTTTATATTTTTTTTTTTTGTTTTTGGTGTTTTACTTAAATTCACTCTGTATACTTAATGATGTCGGCACGATTCTAGATAATATAATGATCTGCCAAATAATTATCCGTTATTAATATAATAACGAATTTAGGTATAAGAGGAGGGAAAGGAGAGCGTTATGCTATTTTTCTCTTGCTAACTGTTGCCGTTTCATATTATTATCGTTTTTATTATTTTGCTTGGGTGTGATAGAAAATTCGGTTTACTATAACAACTTGATTACCAGGGTTACCCGACGATGCAACGCCTAGGCGTTGTTTGACGTCACTCTACAAATTGTTGATCATAAATCATGAGGCTAGCGAATTCGCTAAGCTTACCTATAGTTTTATGTATCGTTGTGTTAATGGTTTTTAAATTGATTTCTAAATTCGTTTTTAGGTCGTCTACGGGTTATCATCTGTTGGTTAATTATTACTTGTTTATTGTTATTATCTTGAAATTTGTCTTGAATTTGTTCGAATTCATAAAGCGTGTGTTGAATGTCTTGGTTGTCCAGGTTTCCGGTAATGTTTTTTATGATTGTACCAAGTCCATTGATTAAGCCTCTCTTTATTCTGTTTGGTAAGATGTCGTTTAAGTTGCGTTGACTTGTCAAGTATGTTCCTACTATCGAGCCCCATTTGCTCTTTTAAAGTTTTAAGTATGTCTAGAGTTTGCGAAATTGTTTGTTGATATGGTTCTAATGGATTATGTGAACCATTTTCCGGTATGAGCTATGTAGATGTACTGGTCCCTGGTGTACTGGGATTAGGCCCTTGTTGTCCGACAGTGGTGTTATTTTTAACTCCTGACCTATTTTTCTTGTGAACCTGGAATAGATGTTTAATTTTATTTTTATGTACCTTACCTATGTTCGTTAGTATTAAGGGACTATTCTTTTCTTTTACGATTTCTTTCCTAAATTGGGGTTTCGTTTTCCCTCTCCTATACTTTTTTACGTATACCCCGAGGTTTACATACTGTTAAAGTTAGCCGAAAATTTCCAGCCGAAAGATAATGCAGATGGTGTCTTGAATACAGCAAAAATCAGTCATGAACTCGAATTTAGGAGAATTTAGGATCGAATTTCATCATTCGGGTGAAGGAGAAATTATTTCAGTTTATAGGAATTTAAAAATCGATAGGAGCGAGAGTATAAAGAGAGTTTAAAAATAGTCAAGACACTATCTGCATTATCTTTCGGCTGGAATCTTTCGGCTAACTTTAACAAGGTGAGGTTTACTGGGATATCGATAACCTTTCTTCTCTTTTTATTTAATTTCTGTATGAGTTTTTCTTTTCTAATTTGAGTTTTCTCGTGTATGTTAGCGTAAATTAGTTCAAAGGTGTTTCTATGTTCTTGTGCGTATTCTAGTTCTGTATCGAACTCAGGTGTATTTTTATAGTAGTGCCCATTTAATAACTGAAACGGTGTCATTCCAGTTGAGCTATGAATGGAATTGTTATAAGCGATAATTGCTGACTGCATGATACTCTTGATTTCTTCGTCCGGGTTTAGTTGTTGTATGATCGAGCATAGTTCTTTTAAAGTCGAGTGGAATCTTTCAACAGGTGAGTTGCCCGTAGAGTTATAGGGTGTCGTAGCGTGAAGAATAATATTGTATTTTTGTGTTAGGTCTTGTATCGTTTTGGGTACACAAAGTTCGTTATCAGAAACTATTTTGATTGGTATCCCGTGCGTCCCTATGTAAGTTTGTATAGCTTCTTTGATGGATTCACCTGTTTTTTCAGTTAGATGGTATGCAGATCCATGTTTAGTAAATTTGTCTATTACTGTTAAAAACATTACGTTATTTAATGCAAAGATGTCCGTATTGTTGTTATGAGTACCTATGTATCCTGCATCTCGAATCAACATCTACTTCAACTATTGGTTGGGTGTTGATCGGATCTTCAACTTCATACAGTTCTTCATTATTGTCCTAGCTTCGGTGAGATTTTCTGGCCGCATTGATCGAACATGCGATCCCATCGGTTCTCTCAGTTTACACGTGAAAATGTTGAGAGCCATTTTATCGTACCACCCATTTTTCTGTGTAGCGGATAAGGGTTCATTTAGTTTGGCCCAATTTTTCAAACTATTTATTATGACACTAATTTTCGCGAAAAATATTTCTACGCTATCGTTGCCCTGGTGGATGTTGTGTAACTCTTGAATCAAAACACTTTCATCTATTTTATCAGCAAAGTGTGAGATTAAATTATTTTTTATAGAGTCCCAACTGTTAGGGGTATTGTATAAACCTAATGCGTCATTTGCTTTATCCTTAATCCGATCCCTGATGCTACGTGTTACAATATTAGCATACACGGATTCGGCTGGCTCAGCAATTACAAGAATATCATCGACATGTTGCAGAAGACTATGAAGTCCCGCTGAGCCACCATTAAAGGTAGGGATATCTTTAATAAGTTTTGTTATGCGACCGGTTTTTTCTAAGCGCTCTTGTGCCATTTTAGAACCGTGTTTATCTTTTGGAATAATTTTGTATAGAATGTTTATTCAACTTTTGTTAGTATTTATTTGTTATAAAAATTTTCCTTTTTTTTTGTTTTTTTTTTTTTTGAAATTTAGTAATAGAGATCACTTTAAGGAAGGGGAATATCAGTATAATCAAAATCACTTACGAAAGCTGTTACTATTAAGATGAAGAAGCGATAAACCATCGTCTCTTGTCGTTTTTACAATTTAGGAAGATTGTCTCTTTACCTGTTTTTCGTTTAGCACTGTTTAGGTATCTACCCCTAGTGGTATTATTATATTTTGGTGTATTAGGGCGAGAAAAAGGTGGTCTTGGGTAGAGCCAGTTTCTCTTCTCGAAAAAAAAAAATTATTAATTTTAATCTATTATTTTCACTAATATGTTTCTTTTATGTTATTTACACTTTACATTTATCTCCTTAAAATTCTTTTACTGAGATAACTGTCGTGGCACTATAATCCAATAAACCGTTGGATTAGTTTTAGGATTACTCAATTAATATTCCGTCGGATTTTTTCTTCATTAAGACTTCACCACTTTTGTGTAAAACTTTTTTTTTCACTTTATTTATCTCACTTTATTTATAATATTTTTTTTTTTATTTACTGGGATGCCGGTAGATATTAATATATCGATTTACCGTGATCCCAACAACTGCGCCAATCATAATTTTGATTGTTATTATTTATTTTTTTTTTTTTTGATACAACTCAAGAGTTGAGTCTTTTCTCTTTATTTATAATTTCACAAAAAATGTTACAAAAATATAAACTAATGGCCCTATTCCATGGAAATAATCTGCTGTCAGCAAAAACAAAAGCGAGAAAAAAATATAAATATTACTGGTTGTGTACGAAACAAAACATTTTGTCAGCAAAATTTTACTGAGAGGGGAAGTGTGATAGGGGAAGTTTACTGCCATAATGCTGCCATAAAAAATGTAAATTGGAGTATTTTTTATGGCAGCATTTTTCACACATCTACAAAAAGTGTATGTAAAGATAAGAAATTTTTCTCACAGTCATACAAAATAGATGTTCGCCATTTTTATAGTCAAATGACGATTTAATTTTTTTTTTCGAGTTGAAATTTGTTAACGTTAGTGGTTTTTTGTGGTACATATATAAAAATTAAAACATATAAAAGAAAATCGAATTGTACGAAAGTGTACAAATTAAAAATTTTATTGAAATTTTTAGGTTATGCCAAAATGTAAAACTATAAAATTTTTCTATAAAATGTAATAAAAAATATTTCTTTTCTTTGTCACTCTTATGAAAAAATTTTTTGCGTATTACCATCAGCAAAAAAATTGCTGTCAGCAAATTTTATCCATAGAATTAAAGCATAATAAACTTAAATGTTGTGCGTAGTGATTTTAAAAATACAATTCCATATTTTATTTCATTTTACTCTACTTTATACTTTTTACTTCATAATAGAAATTGGTGTCGTTTTCGTGGTTTTTTCCATCGTTTGATGCAAATTCAGCAGTTTAGTTGTTATGTTGAAATCCGATTAAAATGTATGTTCGCTATGTAGATTGTCACGTTTCTCACCATGTGTCTTACTGTTTGATGATTCAGTGCCTCGTGTATGTTGATCGACAATCTCACGCTGATCATGAGGTTCCGTGTTATATTACAGAGCCCAGGGGTCTCCCCAGCTGATTTAATATTCGCATCTCTTAGTTATCGGAATTTCGCTCATATCTCACCAGAAATTTCTCCGTTCACAAAGTTTGGCAGATATAACGGTTTGTTCCTAATTAATGCACTGACCATCAGCATTAAGCACAGAAATGCTCAACACGTTACAGCGGGGATGAGGGGTCCCCCCAGCTGATTTAATATTCAGTAATTAAATCAGCTGGGGAGGACCCTCATCCCCGCTGTAACGTAATGAGCATTTGTGTGCTTAATGCTGATGGTCAGTGCATTAATTAGGAACATACCGTTATATCTGCCAAACTCTGTGAACGGAGAAATTTCTGGTGATATATGAGCAAAATTCCGATAACTATGAGATGCGAATATTAAATCAGCTGGGGAGGCCCCTCATCCCCGCTGTAACGTAATGAGCATTTTTGTGCTTAATGCTGATGGTAAGTGCAATAATTAGTCGTATACCGCTATATCTGCCAGCCTCTGTGAACCGAAACATTAAGGTCTTTGAAAAATTTTCAACCTATTTTATTTGAATTTTTAATTATTTTATTTGAAGGATTTTGTTTTGTTTTGTTGTTTTGTCTTAATTTTAAGTGTGCTCTTCTTGTAATAGATTTCCAACTTAAATTTTGTTTTGTGTGCTGAGACTGTTTTTATTTTTATTTTTTGATGGAATTTGATTTTCTTCATATATTTTTTAATTTTTCGGGCTGAAGAGTCTTTTAATGGGTTTAGTGGAGAAACGCACCTAAATTGAAAAGGCGTTTTCGGGATGGTTTTCGGGCCAGTTTCACATACGTCCTGTTCAATATGAATTCCAAGAAAAGTATCTGCCTTGCCTAGGTCTTTCATCTCGAATTCTCTCAACAACAATTGTTTAATTTTTATAACCGTTTTTATATCACTACACAAGATCAATAAGTCATCAACGTATAGCAACATGTAGCATGCTATCCCATCCACGACCCTGATGTATAAACAACGATCAGATAAGGAGCTTTTAAACTCAATACTTTTCATAAAATTATGAAATCGCTCGTTCCACATTCTAGAAGCCTGCTTTAAACCATACAACGATTTCTTCAATTTGCAAACTTTAGTTGTTCCATCATTGAATTCTTCTTGGTGATTCATATATATTTCTTGGTGATTCATTCAATTCTCCATTTAAAAATGCACATTTGACGTCCATTTGATGTACATGATAATTATAATGTATCGCAATCACCAATATTACACGAAATGTTATCAGTTTTGCAGTTGGTGTATACGTCTCATTATAATCTAAGCCCTTTATCTCTGGCTTTGTATTTATCTATATCACCATTCGATTTGTGTTTCAGTTTAAAAACCCATTTATTCGAAATTAATTTTCGACCTTTCGGTAAATCACACAATAACCATGTATCGTTTTTAATTAAGGATGCATATTCTTCATGGATTGCATCCTTCTGCTGTGGCCAATCTGGTTGTTGTTTCGCTTCTTTAATTGAAGTTGGATCATTTTGTACGTACTCCTGAGCTGACAGAGCAAAATGTGCCGAGTATTCCCAATCACCATAATCTTGAAATGGCTTTCGTTCTCGATTGGATTTACGTAGTTCAATGTCACCGGTGTTATCAGTGCAGTCCGTACTAACTCTATTGTCTATTGATATATTTTCCTTATCGGTGAAATGTTCATCAGTTGTGTTAATCGTACCAACTAATGGTTCGTCATTATTTTTATTTGTTTGTTCGCTTACGGCCTCTAAATCTGGGATTTCAATAATTTTTGCTTTGTTCAGAACTGATCTTTCATCAAATGGTACATGTCGACCAAGAACTAGTTTATTTGCATCCAGATCCCATAATCTATATGTATGATGCGATGTGCCATAACCAATCATTATACACTTCGAAGATATCGCATCCATCTTCTTACGGTAATCCGCCGGAATGTGATTGTAACATAGTGATCCAAAAATTCGAATGTCTGATAAATCTGGTTTCGTACCATACCAAAGTTCTGCTGGCGTTTTATCGATTAACTGTTTGTCTAATGCAGACGTCTAATGCAGGATTGTATGGAACCGTATATATGATCTGAATTCCTTTTTTTGCAATACTTTTTAAATTCGTTCGATGTGCATTCATCAACATTGTCAGCCTTTACTTTTGAAATTTTACAACCGTGACAACCATCGCTACATATTCTTTGAACTTTTCGAGTACGTCACGTTTTCGTTCAATATAGAAGACCATATTGTTGCTCGCGTAAAATCATCAGTAAAAGTAACAAAATATTGAGATCCATCTCAAGCTGGTTCATTCATTGGTCCACAAACGTCTGTGTGGATTAATTCCAAAATTCGACTCGATCGTAATTGCTTATTCGGTGGGAATGACATTTTTGTACACAATCGACATGAAATGTTGTCTCGTACAATTTTCCTTTTTTGTTTGCAACAAATTGTAATTTCTTATCGAAAGAAATGTACGCACAATCTTTGACAAAATTTACTTCAAATACCCGATTGCTCAAAGCATTCATTGAAAGTGAGTTGTGTTCCAAATTATTATCATGCACATCAACTGCGCATATGAGATTCGTTTCTCGTTTCGTTGAGGTTATGTTTCCCGCTGCGTCTTTTGTATTACTCGATTTTTCATTTAATTTTTCCTTATTCTTAAAAGATTTGGAGAAACACATACATAGACTTACGTGTCCCTTTTTTACCTCATTTAAAACACACAAGGTTTGGATTTCGTATGTGCATTGCATATGATCCGTTTGATTTACCACTCGAGCCGCCATTGTTCCGTTTCTCATGTTCATCAATCAGACGAGTCTTGACAAATTCCACTGTTAAATCATTTGGATTTATTGTTTCGATCGCAGTAACCAAGTTATCGTAGCTTCTCGGTAATGTTAACAACAAATGGCAAATGACGTCGGTATTTTCCATTGTTGCACAAATTGATTTCACAAATTAAAATTAAAAACAAAATAAAACGTTGTTTGTCGAAAGGATACTAGACGAGAAGTGAAGTAAGACAAAGTTGAATTAAAAATTACTCAAACCTACATGAGTTACCAACATGAGTAACTCTCGGTTTTATTTTGATTAAAATATACCTTTTTAATCTTGTTCCCACGAATGTCGGAAAACAGAAGATCCATCCGTGCAGAGACTTATTTACTAAGCATGGCAGATCGTTGGCGCGGGCTTTTTCCATCTCGATCCATAACTGGCTAGCATCATATTAAATACAAATTTTGTGTACTTGCCACAAGCAACTATTTAATACCCTTGACAATATGCGAATGTTCATCTGAAATGTTCAGACAATCCTTGTGAATTTTGATTTCGTCCACAAGCGATTTAGGTTTCCCATCGAATCGTGCTTTATAATACACTGAAAATTTTCCCGAGTTATGAGCAGAATGAAATTCTGTAAGAGAGAGTATTTTGTTTTTTTTGACGTTTTTTTAGTACCAAAAAATCGAGAAAATCAACTTCAGTATATTTCGCCAATGCCAGTATAGGTGGCCAATTATGAGTATCGCACTCGTGCGTGGTTGATTACGAAAGTTGATGTCGGTTATCAAATATCGAATTAATTGGATATCATACGGTTGAATGTCGCGTATAATATGTCGTATTCGTCAATGCTTGTAGAATCAATTATTTTACGAGTAATTGAGTTGCTACACATTCCTATTTCTCGATTAAACTTTAATATTTGCTTACACAGTATTTGATTGGCATAAACCAAATTTTACTTTTTTGTTATTTATTTGGCTTGAAAAACAGAAATACACAATACACACACCCTCTTCAAGTAGGAAATGCAAATTAGACAATTAACACTTAACCTTTTCACAAACTTATTCTTTTTCACCAAAGCAACGTATAGTAATGTCAGTCCTATTCTGAAGAAAATAATTAATAGTTGGAACTAATTTCAATAGGACTGGCATT
This sequence comes from Nephrotoma flavescens, assembly GCA_932526605.1. Taxonomy (NCBI): domain Eukaryota; kingdom Metazoa; phylum Arthropoda; class Insecta; order Diptera; family Tipulidae; genus Nephrotoma; species Nephrotoma flavescens. Next base: position 205,621,326 of record OW052221.1, on the reverse strand, counting down.
ACGATTTCTTTTATGTTTGTATGTATGTGTAAGTGTGCGATAATATAACATAAATTTACGATATTGAGTATTCTTATGATTTTAACTTATGTTTCTCTTATACTAACAAAATTAATGCTTGATTAAATTTTAAAGTTTTATTTACAGATTTCCAAATATAATTAAATAATAAATAATTAAAAACTAAATATTCTCTATATAACAAAGTACACCACACTGTTTGGCTTTTATAGTGATAAGCTTTTTGCCTATATATATGATATACCAAAGTATATTAACCTACCTGTCTGCACCTAACTAAATATTCGTAAAACTGCCTATAAAATTTTCACATCCGACCTTAATATTAAACCTTACAGGCTGTTCAGTAAATAGCGCACGTAATAATATGAATTTCAACATTTGTATGTGTTATAGGTTCGATAGAAGAACAAGAATACTTTGGTGAAGTGTTACTAGGTATTAAACAGGTGATACAAAATCATCTGCGTGAGGTGCAGGGAAAATTTCAGGAACGATTTCAAGATTTGGAGCTGGAGGTGAAGCGGCGCGATGACATAATATCACAGCTGCAGTCAAAAATACAAGAACTTGAGGGTCAGCACAGTGAACGCAGTCTAATGACCAAAATTGAGGAGGTGGAACGGGAGAAACTCGGATCATCGGGCACCGGAAGTACTGGCTCATCTGTCGAGCTACCGTTTATGGTGAACAACATAAACTCTATAGTTTTAAAAAAATTATTTAAATAAAATCTTTTATTTTATCTATATATTTTTATAGCGCGGTGATTCACTGGATACAATATTTGCATCCTCACCGCCTTCAGACTCGGGTCGGCCACGCTCAAAATGTCGGAATCGTAAACGTAATTCACCGCGACATCGAGAACGTGATTCAAATAATCGGACCTGGGAAGAGAGCAGTGATCAAGAAAGTATGGAGATGCAAGACCTACCGCGCTCAATAAGTCCTTATCGTGGTATGCTGGTAGCGGATATCACGGGAAATTTGACCCGTGTCAAAGACAGTGTCGTCCTGGACATGAACGATGACGAGGAGGAACATTCAAGTGCATCGTCATCGTGCGATTCACAGCTTGATGATGATCCGGGCGATTTACATTGTGACGATTGGGAAATCAAAATGTTAGCAGCTGAGCTTGATCGACGCGAAAGTAAAAAGGAGGAATTAGCCTCTGGAGCAATAAGCGAGGGCGATGAACATGCTGGCCTGCTACGACGGCGGCGGAAACGTAGTGACACGGACACCGAATGCAGTGAAATCGAAGCAGAACTATTGACAAGGCCGCGAGCCGCAAGCCTGGACCAACACAATCCAAGGCGGATGACACCAAAATTACGGGGCGTATTTAAGGCAATGAGTTTTGATCGTGACAAAGATAGACTCTGAGAATTAAGATGTGAAATCTGTATGTTCGCTAGTATTCAATAAATAAAAAATTTATATATATAAAAAAAAATTAATAAAAAATTAAAAAAAATATTTTAAAAATTTAAAATTAAAACAAAATCAGCTTTATTAAAAACCCATAAAATAAATTTGTAAATATTTAAATTAATTTAAACAATAACAAAAAATTATTTTTATTAATAATTTTATTCTATAGGTATATATTTAGTTATTAATCCTACAAACAAACAAAAAAAATCCTAAAATTAATTAAAAATATTTTAATTTTGTAGTAATTTTTAAATCAATACAATTAGTTATAAAATCTATGATTACAAAACTCATAATAAATTAACAAATAAAAACAACAACAAACCAGATTTAATAAATTTAATTAATTAGAGAGACATTACACAATAAAATATATTTTGCCTATTTAAAAATTAATTAAATTTATAAAAAATAAATTATAATATATATTCGATTGACATAAAACAAAAAAATTAATAAGGAAAATTTAAAAATGAATTAATTTTTATGTTCATTTTTTGGTTTTTTTGTAAAATAATTAAATTATTTATATTAAATATAAAACAAACAAAAAATTAATTTATTTAAAAAACCATATATATATACATATATAAATATAAATAAATTTAAAAAAAAAAATCTAATTATAATTATTAAAACAAATTAACAAATTTTGTTGAAAATTTAAAAAATCTTTTATTATTTTATTTCATTTTTGCCGAATAATGCAAGTGAATTTTTATTTTATTTTATTGTGACGTTTCATTTTGTTTTTCAAGTTTGTTCGACGCTGAGAAGGATTTGATGTTTCTCCTCTCTAAATGAATTTTTGTTTTATAAAAATAATTTATTTTTTAGCTTTTTTGATTCAGCAAAAAGGAGCGCAACACGGTGGGTGATAATTGTTGTAGATTAAATCAGAGCCTACTAAACAAATCAAGCCTCCCTGAAATTGCTTTGTGTTAAAGATAATATTACGTTTGATAAATAAAACAACAACAATTAATAAAATACAAGATAAATTTCTAGGTCCTAAGCATGTGAAGTTATCCCAGTTTTTCATTCCGAGGCCCGGGCGATATCGAACCAGGTAAATTCTGTACACACTTAACAACGGGCGGCACTGTACTGCTCACCATTATTTGTTTCTTTTTAATATTTGCAATCTGTTTTGGTATCGAAAAACTCCCAACTCTTTTAAACATCATTTGTTATTTCCTGTCCAGGAAGGTTTTTATATGGAGCCATATCGAATCTAAAAGGTTGTCCAATCCCAACATACGGCTGGTGCTGGCCACTTGGTCCACCATCTAAAAAGAGTATTCGCTATTCCCGGCCCAGGTAGGTTTTGGAAGTTATAAACGATTTTCTGGAAGATTGTGCCAATCCTAACATTCGGCTGGCACTAGAGAGCTCACCATTGTTTGCCCTTATCATTACCAACTCAAAACATAAAGAAACATTTCCGGCCTAGGAAGTTCTTAAGAGATACAAATTTTTATTTAACTTAAAATAAACATTTGAAACTTGGCCATTTCCTCAAATTTGAACATACGTCCGGTGCTGGCCACTTGGTCAGCAATTACGCACCATCTCAAAACATCATTCGCTATTTCCGGCCCAGGAAGGGTTTGGTAGTTAGAAACGAGTTTCATATAAATTTATATGGGCTGGCACTGGGGAGCTCACCAAAGTTTTCACTTATCATTACCAATTAAAAACATAAAGAACCATTTCCGGGCTAAGAAGTTCTAGGAGAACGAAATTTTATTTAACTTAACCTAAGATTTTGGAACTTGGCCATTTCCTCAAATTTGAACATACGGCTGATGCTGGCCACTTGGTCCACCATCACAAAACATTATTCGCTATTTTCTAAGGAAAGTTTTGAAAGTTAGATTCGATTTTCATATAAATTTATATGGGACCATATCGAAGCTGGAAGATTGTGCTAATCCTAACATACGGTTGGCACTGGGGAGCTCACCATAGTTTGCCCTTATCATTACCAACTCAAAACATAAAGAACCATTTCCTGGCTAGGAAGTTCTAAGAGAACGAAATTTTATTTAACTTAACCTAAGATTTTGGAACTTGGCCATTTCCTCAAATTTAAACATACGGCTGAAGCTGGCCACTTGGTCCACCATCTCAAAACATTATTCCCTATTTCCGGCCCAGGAAGGTTTTGAAAGTTAGAGACGATTTTCATATAAATGTATATGGAACCATATCGAAGCTGGAAGATGGTGCTAATCCTAACATACGGCTGGTACTGGAGAGCTCAACCATTTCCAGCCTAGGAAATTCTTAAGAGATACAAATTTTTATTTAACTTGAAATAAAATTTTGGAACTTGGCCATTTCCTCAAATTTAAACATACAGCTGGTTCTGTATTCCCTATTTCCTCGGCTGGTGCTTTATTCCCTAACATTATACCCTATTTCTGGCCCTGGAAGGTTTTGGAAGTTAGAGACGATTTTCATATAAATGTATATGGAACCATATCGAAGCTGGAAGATTGTGCCAATCCTAACATACTGTTGGCACTAGGGAGCTGACCATAGTTTGCCCTTATGATTACCAACTGAAAACATAAAGAACCATTTCCAGCCTAGGAAGTTTCTAAGAGATACAAATTTTTATTTAACTTGAAATAAAATTTTGGAACTTGGCCATTTCCTCAAATTTGAACATATGGCTGGCACTGGCTACTTGGACCATGGAGTGGAGATAGTACACTGATTCGTCGTTTAACAGACCATAAACACTTAAAATTAGGAAATTTTAATTCCTTTAGGAAATCCGCTGAACTCTTTTTCCAACTTCTGCTCAATGACGCGTTCTCATTTTTCGCATGGACCTCTTCACATAAACTATTTTTAAAGTACGCGCCTTATAATTTTACGTCATTTGTATTTGCGGCCATATCCTCGTGGTGGTTGTTAAAAGAATTCCATGTGTTTGTTAGCTGTTTTATTTTAAGATCACAATAACGCTTGTTGTAGTTCCCAGCTCCGTATTTTGTGATCCTGCTGAGTTTTTGTTTCAGCATTTTTGATTTTACCATTTGTATTTTGTTGCGCTTCTCCTGATTTTATCTTCATTTTCAAAATTATCGTCGTCATCTCGAATCTGGCAGGAGGAGGTGTCTGCTACCTCGTGCTCTAACTTTTGAAGTGATTAAGTTTCCTTCTTTGATAACATGACTTTTTTTTAATGTAGCAGTGCTGGACAAAAATAAGTAATGTCAGTGCGGCGAGACTTGAGGATTTGTTTATTGAGTGTCAACAAGATGATTTCAAAAGTTGGTAACAAATCGTAATGAAATGGTCCAAATAGAGATGAACTTAAGCGCTTACGGACTCTGACTGGTTGAGCCTTATTAAAAACACATTACCCATAATTTCCAAAAAAAAATATGGAAACTAATTCAGAAAATTGCCAATAGAGGACCAGGGATTGTTTGTTATGCAAATACGGAGCTTTTCTATTCAGTAAGTTCGAAAAGAAAAGAAAGAATGAGGGAAATGATGTTTAAATAGACACATTGAAATTTAATTTTTAGGTTAGGTTCAACAACAAATTTAATTTAGTAAAGAACGGTCTTAATTTTCAATATTTTAGAAAACGTCAATTTGAACTAGAAACCTGTAAGAAGGTAACCTCGTACTGAAAAAAGAATGGAAACAAAAATTGTTTGCATACTCTACAAATTATCGTCGGCATTGTCGCTCTACCTCGCTTTGAAAAAAGGCACGTTGTATCGAAAATATTATCCTCGCAACATTTTTAGTTAGATTTGTTCATCGAAATCAAGGAGAAATTTATTGAAATCTATGAACAATTAAAAAATATATACACCTTTCCCAACGATCGAACCTTTATCATGCATGCCTATACGAGTAAGAGCAATAAAAATTCACGAAAAGTAACAATTAATATTGCTGATCTTATTGCTACGTAAATACCCAACGATTGATTTTAATTATTTCTAATATTAATTAAAAATTAACTCAAACAAATTAATTAAAATTTAGTTGCACGTTAGTTAGCCACATTTTGCACTCAAATCCTTTCTCCACAATATTCTAAAGTGCTGTTGTTAATTTTAATAAATATTAATATTTTTTTCAAGCCCCATACAAAATTATATCGTAATATTTAGTTAATTAAATTTTAAAAAATTTGGTTTTAGCATCTAGGAAAAATATTAAATTGCAGTTGCGTATAGTTTTAAATACAAAATATATAATATGAACCTCAGCACTTCCGTCCGTTATAACAAAATATATATATACATTATAACAAAAACTGTTCACTTAAAAATTTTAAATAATTTGTAATCCCCTATAATTAATTATAATTTAAAAATTTAATTAATGATTAGTTTCTTGCAATAAATATTATAATATTTCTGTGATACCTTGAAAAAATATAATTAAGATAATTAATTAACCTTGTATACATATTTTAATTTATTATTTTATAAATATTAATTAAATACCAAAAATGTGGTGAATAATAATTAAATAATCCAAAAATTATAAAGGTTTAAATACTATAAAAAATTATTAATCACCACACAAAATTAATAGCTTTATCGTTACACAATTAGAACAATAAAACATTGCTCAAAACTATGTAATTAATGATATGATTAATTAAAAAAAAAAACTAATTACTTAATGCTAAATTTATTTTACGTATTTTTATTTTGTTATATTTTTGGGTGCCAAAATATGATACATGCGAGATTTATTATAATTTAAGATACAAAAGACCTTAAATACCAAAAATTAAAATTAAATTTAATCATGTACTATATAAAATAAATAAACTAATTAAAATTGATATGTATATAATTAGATTATTAATTATTATATAATATATATATAAACTAATAATCTAAAATAAAATAAATAAAAAATTTATCTTAATTAAAAATTAAACAAAAAATCAAATATTTATTAAGACTCTTTAGATATATTGTATATTTAATTAAAATTTAAAAAAAAATTATTAGATAATTAAAATTATATAAAATAAATTAATTCAAATTAATTCAAACCACAGAAATTAGATTTATAATAAATTATATAGAATAGACAAGTAAAATGTGACAACAACAACAAAACGTCTAATCGAATCTCAAACAATTTTTTTTTATTTTTTTTTTGATTTTTAATTTAAATTTAGGGTCCCGAAATTTTAATTTTTAACAAAAAGAAAATTAATAAAAATTCATTAAACGTTCATAATTAAAAATTTAACTTTTATTTTGTGAAGCGTATTTGTGATGGTAAGTATTGTCAATTAATTTGTTAATTAAAATTGTTAAACGGAAATATGATGTAGTATGATATGAATACCGAGCATGGGTATCCCCCGAAAAAAAAGTTCGTTAAATTTGGCGGGCTTGTCATAATAACATTTACAAATTTTTGTCGATTTGTGTCACATTTATCGAGCACCCAAATTCGGATTTGATGAAAAAACTTATTGTATTAAAAACCAAGAGAAGCGATTCTCGTTAGATGGCTGAAAAAAGCCACAACTAATTTAAAAAAAGACCGCAAGTAAATTTTTCATGGGAATCGGTTGATTATTTGCTCTCCTTGTATAAATTTTGCAATTCCGAGTAATACGAGTGGCTTACATATTTTTTGCGAAAAATATTTATTGTCGCGGATTCTGTAAATTTTGCTCGATCTGACGAAATTAGGCGATTCTGAATTGATATACGTTTAAACTGTTAAATTATGTTGCCCACCGTCGCCTCTATGCGCGGTTCGATTACCAAATTTCTAAAAACTGAAAATATGGAAACTTCGAATAACCGCACTTTCAATCGGTAATTTTCCGTTTGATTCCGGTTTAATTCGCAATTCTTATTAGACAAAATCATTTTCAACCGAATTTATCGTAATAAAGTTTTATCAATGTTTTGCAAAAACCCCTGACGTCTGCTGATTTTTTGGGGATAATATTTATTGGCATTGGTTTAAACAGTTACCCCGTAAAACAATTTTCGTCCAATCAAAATAAAAATCAATTAGTAAATGAAACTTGAGTTAAATTAGGAACCAAAATTAAATAAAGGGCGAAGACGACTTCAATTGAAATACTATTGCTGAATGCCTCAGGTCAAAAGATGACCTTACGCTATTTGCCGCCAGGTTACAAACGAAAAGTCTTCTCGCGAGGTAACTTTTCAATTTAGTTGTCAAATGTCATTATTGGTATTTAATGCAGATGTGTTATCGTGTACAAACTTTAATTTAATTTAATATGTCCTTTATCCACGAAAAGTCGACAATTTAGTATTTTGAAGTCAGGCACAGCTTGTTTTGTTGCTGTTACTGCCACCTATGCATGTATATTGTGAATTACTGAGCAATTTAGTTTAGCCCATAATTTAGTTGAAAAAATCAACCTAAGGCACACAGCATAAATACTATTCGGCATTTGGGAATATTTTTGTACAAAATAAAGACGAAACAGATCATTAAATGAAATGTTAAATACGAAAGAGAGATGAGACGCAGTTATTTAATTCAAATGAGACGAATTCGAATTTCGACTATAGTTTGAAATACGACTTACAAATTAGGGATATTTTCGACTTAGAATTGTTCTAAAATTTTATAAAGTTGAAAGTATTTAGTTGTAATCATTTTTATAATTTAAATTAACATTGTAATTTAAAAAAAAAATAAATCGAATAATAAAACATTGTGTTCTAATTAATACAGATTACTAAATTTATACATACTGTTACGGTGACACCTGGATTAGAATAGAATAACTTAATTTCATTAATTGTTCAATTGCATTTATGATTTATACTCAACATTTAGGCGTCATTTCTATACTAACATATTTGCTCGATGCGCATTTAGGATTATTCTAGAAACAAATATTTTGGTATAGAAAGACGCGCGTTGACGTGGAATGCTGAGTTTTATTTTAAACGTGATACAGTGAAGGTAAAATAGAAAGATTATTAAAGTGCGATTATAAAAGCGATTATTAAAGTGATAATTAAAAAGTGTGTTATAATTGTAATAATTAATTGTTAATTTTGTGTTGTATAATAAATTGTGTTGTGTAAATAAATTGTGTGAGTTCAAATTTGAAGCAGTTGTATTTATTCACAATCCAGTGATTCGAACCTTGAGTGGCAAGGCAAAACCGCAAATATTTTTTTTTAATTTTCAATTTATGTTGATTCGTAATAAAACTGGTAGAAACTGGTAATGTTAAAACTGCTTAGAAGGTAAAAATCTGTTATGGCCAACCAACAAAAATATTAAAAGGCTACTAGAGACAAATGCAGCGGGAGCGGCATGTATTTCCTCATTTCATATACTCTTAGCTACTAAACCTTCTAACTCTAAAAATCGCCTAATTACAAAATCTCCTAATTTTATAATATCCTTATTACAAAATCATTAAATCGTTTTTTCAATAAGTTAGTTGTTTTTGGAACGGCTGCCACACATGCACAAAATCTTTATTTGATTCTTTAGACTTGAACTAAGTATCGGTAAATCAGTAAAACTATCAATAAAACGAATTGTTTTTTAAAGTGTTTTTCTCTCGGCTTTTAGAAAAAATATTATTTACATTACATTCACAATGTTTAAGACTATTCAAGTCATCAAGATACAAAGAGGTCATCTACTTATAATATATCTACTACAAAAAGTAGAAAATTAGCGGAAAATTTCCCACGTCGCTTTTCGTATGTTTAGTCACTTTGGATCTTAGACAGTTCAAACAATTCCGTGCCATCCTGCGTACATCACCATTTACTGACGTCCAAATTAATTTTTTCGTTTGGCGACCTGTTTTACCGTTGCGGCAGTTCCCGGGTGCGCCAACTTGTGAATGGAGTCAAACACTGCAACTCGAAACGCTTCGGAGGTGTACGGCCGATTAACTCCTGTAGAGGTTTCGCAGACAATATATTTGTTTGAACTGGGTAACGGAATCTTCTGGAATATCAAATGGGTACTTTTTACCATCAAATTTTTCAACTCATCATCGTTTTGCTGTGCATCAGCGATCGGCTCGTAATCCACTGTCGGTGGTACAGTGTTTTTATTGATGCGTGATAGTGTGTCGGCTACAAGATTTTCCACTCTGGATACGTGTCGTATATCAGTGGTAAATTGCCCTATAAAATCCAGATGCCTAAACTGTCTCGGGAAGCCTTTCCAGGGTTCTGCTTGAAGGCGAACACCAATGGCTTATGATCTGTGAATAGGATGAATAGCCTTCCCTCGAGTAGATGCCTAAAATGCTTAACAGCCTAACTGAAAACCTAACTGAAAAAACTCAACTGCTGCCAAACCTGTGCGACTTTTTGTCGCACAACGGATGTACTAGAAAAGTTGCCTCTACCAACTGTTTTTTACTGGTTCTAAAGGCCTCAGCCGCTTCATCTGTCCACACAATGGCTCTTCTGTTATTCTTCCTGCTACCTCTAAGATAATCATTTAGTAGAGCCTGATTACTCGCTACATGCGGAATGATTCGCCTGTAAAAGTTTAACATACCTAGGAATCGACTGAGCTGTTAATCGTTTCCGGTTGTTTATAATTCAAAATAGGGTCAACTCTCTCTCGAACAGTTCGGATACCTTGCGCGGTTATGGTATGTCTCAAAAATTCCACTTTGCTTTTTGCAAATTTACATTTCACGTCCTTGATAACGAGTCCTGCTTCCACATAACCTCAAATAGTACAGATGCTCTTCCTGCGTACGTGGTGCGACTAAAAGATCGTCGATGTACACGAAACAGAAGTCCAATCCCCTGACGATAGAGTGCATGAAGCGCTGGAACGACTGCAAGGCGTTCGGTAAGCCATACGTCATCCTCGTAAACTCGAAGAGTCCGAATGGAGTGGTACCCGCTATTTTGGGAACATCATTTGGATCAATTGGTATTTGATGGTACGCCCTGACTAGATCCATTGTGGTGAACACTGTACACCCATCCAATTGGAATGCAAAATCCTGCAAATGAGAAATTGGATACTGATCGGGTTGTGTCATGTTATTAAGGGCCCGATAGTCTCCGCACGGCCACCACTCACCATTTTTCTTCGCAACCAAGTGGAGTGGACTTGCCCATGGGCTATTAGAAGGTTGGCAAATTCCTTGTGACTGCATGAACTCAAACTCGTTCTTTGCAATGGATAGCTTCTCGGGAGAGACACGTCTTGTCTTAGCGTAAACGGGTGGTTCCCGGGTTTCGATGGTATGCGTTACTGCATGCTTGATTTGAGTCTGGTCAGTCGCATTTGCTTGCGTGATTTCTTTAAACTCGACTAGAAGCGAAATAATGTCGGAACTCATTGAATGATAGTCAACAGTAGTTACTGTACTGACTGACATGTTTGAAATTTTACCAATTGCGGGAATCGATGTCGGTGGATCCAGTATAGCCGTTTGTGTTTGATGGTATGCGTAAACCATATTTTTTAAGGAAATAAATATTTGGGAAAAGGTACGTCTCAAACCTAAATCCAATTTAAGTATCCTTGTTCCGTACGTAGTAACCTTGGTAGCGTTTGCTGCATACAACGAAAAATCCGATTTCCCTCTGGATGTATCTTTATTTGAGGCTGGAAGTACTTAAATCTCCGCTCCAGTATCTATTAAGTATTTAGTGTTGGAAGATCTATCAGCAATTATTAGGCGACATTATGTGTTTTCGTCATAACATGAAGCCAAGTGTGATGACTGCACTACATTTTTTTTCGAATTTGGTAGGGTCGTATAATTTACAAGTCGGTGCACATTTGCGCGCTTTAACACTGAAACGATAGTGGTACCAACAAATTCCATTTTTAACCGAAGCATTCGAACGTGATCTGGAATTATCTCGTTGTCTAACACGTGAACCTGCACTTGTAGAGTTACTTCGACTATGACCATTAAAACCCGACCGCTTCATTGTTTGTGTCAGCTCGTTAATTTGGGCCTGTAAATTTAAGTTCCATTTCTCCAACCGTTCGTAACTCGATTGTGGAAACTCATTTGTCCGATTTGTATTAGTACTGTCTTGTTTATGAAGACTGCGAGAAACCGCCATGAGATTCGACTGCGAACAGGCCTCCAATACTCTGTCGGTTAATTGTGCCACGTCGTCTAATTTACCGACACTGCCTGCAAGAATCGTTCGCACTTGCATCTCCAGCAAGAGCTGTGAAGGTTTTTTTCCCCAAGATCCATCTCACTCAACACCTTTCGAATTCGGGCTGTCGATGAATCACCTAGTCTTGTGATTAGCGATTGCTTAAGAAGATCATAATGATCTTTGGGTGGAATCACTTTTACCATATCCGGTACTATTCTAGCCAAGTCCGGGATCAATACGCTTAAAACCGTGAAATATTTTGTCACTTGGCTAGTAATTCGCGCGTTCACGAATTGCGCTTCCAATGTGCCGAATCATAACTCGACATCGTGCGTCCAAATCGGGGAAGGCTTAGGTGCAACCAGATGCAGCTGCCTAGACATCAAATCGCCTTGCGATATATTGTGTGTTTCCGCCACCTCAGTCTTATGGGTGTCTTCACCATATACCGCCTCTTTGAGTGAGTGACCTGGTATTGAAGCACCCTGCGCCGCGAGCATTTTCGTCATCATATCGTCTATAAGCGCTTTAACCTACGACGCATCCATCATTTGCGGCTGTATCGACACCTTGCCACAAACGTTCTCTTCATCAATCGTATCGCGTGCAACTCAACATAAAAATACCGATCGCGAAACAGTGAATCAATAAAAACTTTTTTTAAACTTTCGACTAAACAAACGATTTCCAATACTAGCTAAAATCAATGATCTTCAATTTTGAGACAATACAAAACGTTCGGGAAATAACACAATACACCGTGTAATTATATGAAAATTTGTAAGAAAAATTCACTCACCTGAATACATAACTCTCGTGTCAAAATGATGTAATGACTATACAATATAATTACTAATCAATACAAAATCGGCCTGTTGATTGCGGTAAGCACCGGGTATACCTGGTTGCGGCCTTGAGGTGCCGTCATGCCACAGGGTCGCCGCCCCGGACCGTTGCGGTGCCTTTCACCGATACCAAAAATTAATAAACGGTTTGCGGTCTTGCGGTGCCGTCATGCCACAGGGTCACCGCCCCCGGACCGTTGCGGTTCCTTTCACCGATACCAAAAATTAATAAACGAGTTGCGGCCTTGCGGTGCCGTCATACCACAGGGTCACCGCCCCTGACTGATGCGGTGCCTTTCACCGATACCAAAAATTAATAAACGGGTTGCGGGGTCGCCGCCTCGGACCGTTACGGTGCCTTTCACCGATACCAAAAATTAGGCCTTGATCGGCCGCCAAAACCAAATGTTGGGCGTGTGTTGCCAAAAACCGTAAATATCTTTTTATACACAAATTCCAAAATAATAATATAAATCTCCCTTGTGAAATCAGTAATGAACTAATTTTGTTTTGTATCTCAAGCATCTTCTATAATTTTGACGACAACATCAAAAATCAGCCTTTACATTTCGAACCACTTTAATATTTCGATCCCGTTCAGGAAAGTTTGAAAATTAAAAACGAAAATTCACTTTGCACTGCGGAAAAAAATTATAAAAAACACCAAAATTCGATAAGGATTCCATCCGCAAAGAAATTTCGAGAGATAGAGCAAACCACAACTGTTTTTTCAGCACTTTTAATAATTCGCTTGTTTTGATAACAACTTATATATTTTTTAATTTCTTTATTTATATATATATATCAAGTTATAATCATCGTACATCAATTTTGTCACCATAAAATTTTAAAAGGTCTGAAACACAGAGGGAAACTTAAGATTCCCCACAAGTTAATGCGCACGGACACGCTCAATTGGTAGAGCAAGATAGTAAACTGGGAAAGGAAGAGGAACACATTCAAGTGCCATAAAGGTATTAAGAGGTCCCAGTTAAATTAAGCCTTCGTATAACTCAGTTGGTAGAACAAGAACATAAGAGTAAAGAGGAAAGGTTGATGAGCTCTACTGGATACAAATCTACTATGCCGCATGGAACAAAAAAAAACAAAAAATCATAAATAAGTTCCATGGATCAATATGAACAGAGAACGTGAACACAGGGTGCAAGAATGGTCCGAACAGTTTAAGAAAGCTTTTAATGTAATGCTAAACCTCGATAGATCAGTAGGTGCGGTGTTGGGAGTAAAACAATTAGACGCCGATGTCTTTGACATGAAAAGTACCCAAAAGTTTACCATTCAAATCTTGAACGGAGTAAGCGACTTGACCTACTTTACTACAGTAATGACCGCGGGTTTAAATTTTACTAGCCATTTTAGTAGAAAATTTCCCTACGCAGATTGTAGTGTCGAGCTCCCTTTTCATGTGCCACACGCAAATAATGAGCTATACGATCCTTTAGGAGATTGACTCGATCTGGCTTAGCCTATACCTGAACTTCGCCGGGATCATGTCATCATCAATCTGAACCGTTTAGCGACAAATGTTGACCAAACACGATATAATGAGGGGAGTAATGTAAAGTATCATGAATGGCATTACGTAAAGCAGCCGCAATTTCTTGTAAATTTTGTCCCACTGATTATAATCGTGGTCGCCCAAATATGATCGGATACTATGGCAATCAAAGTTCTATTAACACGCGGATGTGTTACTCTGGGGCGAATATAAGGGCGTACGAATATGTGTTACCCCGTATTTGGACAGTAATTCCTTAAACAAATTGGATGTAAACTGCTTCCCGTTGTCAGAAGTAATGACTTCAGGGACCGAGAACAATAAAAATATTTAATTTTCTAAAAATCGACAGAGCAAAGATGCAGAAGCTTCACGTAAAGGTTTAACGACTACAAACTTGGAGTAATTATCCAGAATGATAACGGTGCAGGTATTACCGAGTTTCGAACGGGGATACACAAATTAATTAAAAGCAATACTTGCTGTAATTCTTAAAAGCTGGTGTGATTTTACCAAGCTTATTCGTCCGTAATTTGTTACCAATTGTATTGGTCAAATGCCGGTGGAATCAGCTGCGACATAAATGTCTTTAAATATTCGACCCTTTTCTTAGACGCACAACTGATTGAACAGTTGACCAACAATTGGCTTATTTCGTCTCTTGTGGACGAATGGTCAATTTTTGGTGAATCCAAAAATTTTTTACGGGACATGATGTTGCCCAAGTCGCCTTTAATCACGGTTCGAATACCAAATTTCGAAAATTTAAAATATGAAAACTTCGAATAACCGCACTTTCAATCAGTAATTTCCAGTTTGTTTCCTGTTTAATTTGCAATTCTCATTACCCAAAATAATTTCCAAACGAAATTATCGCAATAAACTTTTACCAACTTTTTGCAAAAATCCCTGATGCAGGACTAATTTTTTGCGAATAATATTAATTGTCTAGGATTCTGTAAATTTTTCTCGATCGGAAGAAATTAGGAAATTCTGAATTGATTTACGTTTAAACTGTTTCATTGCATTGGAAGGGCTTAATCCGCCGCTCATTTTATGTCTGGTGATTTTCGACAAACTCTACTACCAAACCATACCACGTTTAACACCTGCTGTTGAACTTGTCTCAAATCAACAGTTTTATGGTAATACGTGCAAAAATTGACTTCAATCAGTCAATCGAAGATCAATATGCGTGTACAACTACAACATATGATGCATCCGCTGAACGTTTCATAAAATAATTGTTGGATATTGGAAATGAGAATCGATGAATCCACACATTGGACGCATTCGGGTCTCCTATCATATGCTTAGTGAAATCATCACCAATTTGTTTTGAAAATTTCATAGTGCGAAACATTTTCATAACGTTGGCTTCTATTTTACGCAACATGTTGCAACAAATTGCAAACAAACTTCTGTAAAATCATAGCAACCACAGATTTAATGATCTGCAAAGTTTACCAAATACCCAAGAGAATTACAAAAACATCAGTGGTTCAGTGTACGTGCTATATATTAATTAGCAGCCTAAAACAACGATGTGAATGCCGTCAATTTCATTATTCAAAACGGAATACCAGCCGAAGCGACAACGTCCATCGATACTGTAATGAATCAAAACGAAGTTGTTAATTACCCAACTGGAATCATGAATTCACTTGAGTTGCAAGGCATGCCACCGCACGCTTAAGCTTTGAAAATTGGCTTGCCTATCATTCTTCTCTGAAACATTAATCCACCACGACTTTGCAACGGTACCAAGCTTTAGTTAAAATGATGTATACTATATCATTGAAACTACAATTTAAAAGGGAAAATTTAAAGGAGATGTCGCATTTGCTATTACCATCAATAAAACACAGGGACAATCGCTACAAGAAATTTTATTGTTTCTAATCAAGAGCCGCAAAATTGCCGGCATTACTTCTTGTTTTATGATATCCACGGCAACACACCCCATATAAATACAAATCCAATTGACAATTCCACAGCTGATCAATAATAATATTTCTTTGTTGTTAGGCAACATGCATTATTTGTGAATTGTATTTAGACACAGTCCATTCAATTCAAAGCGTGAACAATGAGTATAACAAGCAAAACTGGCCTAATTGCCAGTCCAAAGAAAAAAATATCATTTTATCGGTCACAGGTAACAGTTTGAACATAATTTATAAAACATTGCGGTTAAAATAAACAATCATTTCCAGATTCAAAGACAGTACCAATATTTACCTCAAATACCGAGTCCCGTATCTAAACAAATTGAATTTTCGCTTAGACCGTTCGGTGGCTTGTTTAATCCATATTCACCTGGTTGCTCTATATTATGTAACCATCCGGCATCACTTGAAGTCAAAACAATCGTCAAGAAAGCCAAAGAGGCATGGGTAAGTGTCACTACATTAGAACATTAAATAAAATGATTTCAATGGTAAATATATTTTCAGATAGTTGAAGGTAAAGCATTTCTTCAACACGAATCTCATATTCGAAAAGCCGTTGGACATAAAGATAGCCTCTCCGATTATCGTGATAGTGTACCCGACGAATTTATACGTCGCTACACCGACACCGATTCTCGTCCACTCACGCCAACTCCAACGATAGCAAGTGGCCGAACTCGAAATAGTGCCGTCAATTCGTTAAGAAATTCACGTCGATGTGTAACGCCTGAACCATCGAGTGACAACATTAAGGAACGTAAACAAATTATACTCGATCTGCGACGGAGTCACAGTCAAGAAACTTTGTTTTGGAACGCATCTTCAGAATTATCAGCTGGTGCAACTGGAACTGAACCATGGGTTCAAGCACCAAGAAGTGGTGGCGGAACTACATCCAAAACCCCAACGGATTCGGGTAAAAATGTCAAAATATCGGAAAAAAGTCAAGCAGCCGCTAAACAACAGCCGAGAGTTGGGAGTACGGAATTAATAATTCCACCGCTAATGAGTCGTGAAAACTCTCAAATTTGCATTAATGCAAGAGATGATTTCAGCGTCGAAGAGGAAGATAATCCCAGGAGACGCGGTAAAAAGCGTAAGAAAAGTAAAACACAATCGGCCGGTCTACCCACTTTCCACCAAACGCAAGATCCTGAAACGCAAGTTAGTGCGCTCGGTCCGGACTCACCGCCAAATTTTAGTAATCGTCCGTCATTGATTCCGACCGGTACAGGCACCGTACAATTTGATCGAGTGCAATCGAAATTTGGAAAATTTAATTTACTCGACGAGGATGACAGTAGCGGTAAGCCGTGTTATTTAGACGAAGATTGTTTAAAAATTTTACGGCGTGGTCTAAATCTTGACGTTGTTGAGAATTCGTTTGAGAAATATATGCACCGTGCACTGCAGGAGGCATACCATACAATACCAAGTGAAAAAATTAATCAGGAGAGTGAAGTGGTGAAAAATATTCGAGAAAAACTAGATTTACGAGAAATCGATCATGTGAAATGGATAAATTTGCCCCGAAAATATACTCGGTCTCTATCTCGTTTTGAACTACCAATCGATTCCCATGAATTATCAACGCTCACGCCTCTCAAATATCTTAGCAAATATGTTGTAATTTCAAAATCTCAAAAACAAATTTTTCGACGCATTTTCGTTCGCAACTGGTTGACGGTTAACATTCCCGAAGAAACCACAAGTCCAATGAAAAGCTTAAAGCCGAAGATGAATCGGGCGATAGATGATACGGACAGTGAAGACGATAGTTATGGAACCAAAAATGATCCAAAAAGTCAGCCCATGCCAGAGGAACGTGTATTACCGAGCAGTTTGCTTGAGACTACTATGCACGAGGCGCTAGGATTCCATGGTACTATGGAAAAAATTTCGGAAATTAAACAAATTCTACAACTGAGTTTTGTGGAGAACGATGCTCGTTTCAAAGGATATAACTTTCGGTCACTTTGCGGAATCTTGGCATTTGCAGAACGGTATTTAAATAGATTTGATCGTCTGGTTGATCCGTGCGATGAAATTGAAACAACCGATTTTGAGTCGTTGGAACGGAAATTAAAAATGAACAGTGTAGATGAAAACTTGGCAAATATATTGAAAATCATAAAATATAATTGAACAAAAATTGAACGACAGTGTATTTATTATACGGCATCGGCGATTTGTTGCATTTCTTCCATTGCCAAACGTTTATAATCATCCGTATTTATGAATGTGGCTTCAACATCTGGGAACACTTCTTTAAAAATATAGTAATCTTCTTCGTTTAAACCTTCAGGCGTAGCACACAAGCACTTTTCATCCTCCCTAAAAGCCCTATAAAATAGTTTAAGCCTTCTATCCACTTGTGGAACCGGAATGATAACCTTCTTTTTACGGCGAATCAAATACGAACGAGGTAGTTTGCCCTCTCGCTTGGGTTTTTTGTACGGTGGCTGTAAGTTACGCAACACGCTCTGCATAACGAAGTGGATGCGATTCTCAAGGGCACAAGCATTTTCTGATATTTTCATCGTTCGCGTTTTTTTACTGCGAACTTTCTTATCGATATCCACAAGCATTTCCAACGGAAATTTATCCAACTGGCCCAATACACTTACAACCATATCCGACACCATACCAAATTTATCGATTATCGTAAAATTCAATTTCAATTCGTTTCGCACGGTTAGCGGTACAAAATACTCGTACATACATTCGCAATGTGCTACAATTTGTCGCATCTCGCGATTTGAAAACGAAACCGTTAAATCGGTGTCAAACATGCGATAACCATTTTCCTCAAGATTCTGGGATTGTTTCTGTAGGAAATTTTTTTTCTTACTGCGATGATTCACATACTTTTCGCGATTATCAAGAAAATCTTTCGATTTTTTAACAAATTCCTCGAAACCTTTCGTCAATTCGGCCAAAGTCCAAATCTTAACGTGCATATGCACCAAGCTGATGTACAACCGTGTTTTTATATTAACGAGTCCTTGATCAAATTCGCTCGGTGTTTGAAACGGGTAGAGTGGCGGTTGAGCGATACGCTGAAACACAGTCTCGTAATAGTGTTTAATCTCGAATGCATCGTCCCGATCCCGATTCCGGATATTAACGATGAAACGGTTTTCAATTGATTTGCGTGAATTTTCCATAGCATTGGTCTCAGGATCAAAATGGATCCAATCGTGATCGTGCCGCCATGTTAAATCGGCCAAAAGATAATGAAAATTTTGATATCCAATGCACGTGATCCAATCATTTTCCATGTATACAATTTTCATATTCAATCTACGGAAATTTGCCCTCAGTTTATCTAGTTCGATTTGCATTTGCCGCGTTATTGCAAATTGTGGCTCCAAATCCTGGAGTGCTTTCATAGAACTGCGATAATATTCCTCTTTCCACGATGAAAAAAGCTTCTCGCACACATCACGAAAACTAGAAAACTCATCAAATAACCGACCCAAAATTTTTTGTGCGATTTTGATTTGAGTAATTTGTTCACTCGAATATAACGCGACGAAACGTTTACGCAACGCTGCACGGGATTGTGCCAAAATTTGGCCACATTTTAAATTACAAATGCGGGGTCGATTTTTTATCTCGTGCTGATAGTAATCGTCCCATTCGGTGATCAATTTAGAAATATATTTTTTACCTTTGATCCCGATTTTCTCGTCGTTAAACGATGGTAAATCCACTTTAAGGCGGGCACGAATATCGGCTCGAGTACGCACTAAATTCGTGTAGAAATGATCTTTAGGTTTTGCAATTTTCCGCATTACTTGCTCTTGACCGCAAAATGGTGGATAGTAGTAGGGATGAAAGTATTCATTCAGTTTTGTAAAATCTTGTGCTCTTACACGAACCCGGTTTACTTCATAGAATGGAACTTGGTTTTTGGTCATGTATCTGTTAATACAAAATAAAAATTTAGTAGTGATTTAAAATGTTCGTGCATCCCATGAATTTGCTTACCGTAACGGAACTTTAACATTTTGAATATCGAAAAAACTTCCGCTATCTTGTGTGAAATTTGTCACGTCTGAACTTGTGTTTGAGGAACAGCACGATATAATACTTTCCAAATCTGCTTTTAATTCTTCAATTGTTGCATTCTGAAATTCTTCGTCATAGCCACGATCGATGCCCAACGATTTTTGCCCCTCCAAAAGCCGATCGTGCAAATATGCCACAAACCGTTTGATCAACGGTGATTGTTTTGAATTCATGATATTTGATATAAACTCCTTAACAACTGGTAATGGATATTGTTTCTCCTCTACACCAGTCGAAAGTTTCGTCTCTGTGTGTTCTTCCCCCTGAGCCTTATCTTTTTTCACGCCTAGTGATGGAACTTTGAATAAGTACTTGACCATGATCTGCTTATGTTGGGTATTATCGAAATGTTTATGATGGTGACGTGTTTCAAAGACCTTATTGTATTTTTTCTTTTCCAACATTAAATTTGGCTCCTTAACAGTGTCTTCCGGTACATTTAACACTTCGGGTAACTCCAGATTTAGATTATAATTGTTCTCTTGATTTTGTGCCGTTATGTTACATTCACATTTACCGACGACAGGTTCACGAAATTGTGGGGCTTTTATGCCAGACGTTAAATGAGGGCAAAATCGAGAACTCTTTACAAGGCCCCATTCACGCGCAACATCAGGCTTCTGTACACATTTTTCCGGTACCCAGTCATCATCGGTGGACGATTCGGCCACGTTTGGGTCCGCATCTTTCTTAGCGATTGGTTCAAGTGCCATAGTAATGCCTAAGACTTGTAGACGTTGAGCTTCCTTTTGCATTTTTAACCGTTGCCTCTCCTCGAAAATGTCATTAGAACGCTCGATCACTTCAAGCGGTATGCCGCATTTATTTAAGCCTTTCGATTCCAATCGCATTTTTGTAAACAAATTCTTCTCGGCTTTTACTTTGCCGTATAGGAAACCAGTCAAATTGAATTTCTTCACTTTTATCGAAGGCGGTTTAATCACTTTGGGTCTCAGCTGTTTCACTTTTTCATCAGCAACATTTGCGGTTAACATCTCTTTTATAGGGCTAATATCACATGTACCAACAATTGCACGTGGTGGATCAAGTATTGAATACTGTTCGGCATTCGGTTCCAACGTTGATTTTAGTGTTGATGGACAATTTTTAAAGAATAATGGGGGTTTATGTTTAGGCGCCATCACATCAAACCACTCTTCACGTGTGATACATGTACGTACCGGACGCTCGGCAATACTTTTGGGCATCTTGTCAATTCTGCCACGAGGTTCACGAACTAATTTTGTAAAAAATGCCCGCAATTCGAACTTGCTGCCTTTTTTACCAACTGCTAATCCGTCCTCGTCATCACTTGTTTGTTCACTTATTGCTTCGGCATCAATAGAAACGTCATCAACGTGGACATCTTTTTCAGGGAAATTGAAAAATTTATTTTCATACTTGCTATCCTTTAGGTATAATTCCTTTACCTCCGCCTTTTGTTTTGCCAACCGATTCTCGCGGTTTGTTAGACGTTTATAGTATCGCGTTTCCCGCATCGTACTAGGATATTTCTTCTCCTTATAAGGCGGTTTAAGTGATAAAAATTCTTTTAGTACCACTTCATGTTTATCCGTGAAATAATCCATGTACTCCCGCTGGCCCAAATTCTGATTTTTATTTTCTTCTTCTAATTTCTGTTTTTCCATTTCCTCTTCCTTCAATTTCTCCTCTCTTTCACTTGCTTTTTCAATTCGAGCGGTCACTCGTTTCCGCCGCCCCTGGTACTTCTGGTCGCGAATATCTTTATTCCTTTGTTTGTCCGTAGTTCGAATTAAATGAGACTGAACTTTTGGCTCCGGCTTATATGGGACACTCGCAATAGCTGGACGTACAAATTTCGGGTCATGTAAATCGGGTTGTGGCGCAAATTTGTCTGTCCAGTGGGGTTTATGTGTTGGTTCTTTGTCCAACTGTAATAAATGGCCCGGTACCTTTTTAATATCAAACATTTTTGCTAGCCCGAACTGTTCCTGGCGTTTTTCAAATTGTATCACTTGTTTCAGTTTCCTCTCATCATCCACTTTATGCAAGTAGTTTTTTTGGCTCTTGTACTCCTTCGCATTTTCTTCGGCTTGCTCGTCCAACTGAAATGTTTTTTTGTAGTCATATCCCTGGAAATCTAGTTGCAAAGGATTATTATAATCGAAATACTCGTAAGTTTGCTTTGGAGGGGCACGATAAAAATGTAACTGGGGTTTGTAGATCTTGGATACACAACAATTCACATCTTTTGGGTTTTCGGTAAATGTAAATACTGGATTGTTGCGAGTGCGCATATTATAAATGTTTTGTATGGCAGTTGGCCGTTCGATAAATATTTTTGATCTAGGATGCCCTTTTGTATCACCGATCCCACCTATGAAATTCACTTCATTGGGCGGTTTAGCATAAGGCAAATCATAGGCCCCGTACAAATATGGTTCGTGTTCACGGGGCTTTTCTTGATCCCATTCCAATAATGGTTTCAGTTTCCCTTTAGCGGATCTTAATTCTTTCGAACTTTCTGACCTTCCTTTATCTGGTACGGATAGTCGAGTGCTTTTCTTTTGGCTTGATGTCGCAGTTCTTTCTGGCTGTTTATTGATCCATGATTGAATAGTATCTTGAATATCCGTTAGGCGAATTCGTTTTTTCACAAAAACGTTTGCTTTATTAATCTGGGATCGTCGCGTGTGACCCGTGTAACCCATATAACCAGCTTCGGTCTGTCTTGCGCCACTCATGATGATTGAATTTTTAGTTTAGCTGGAAAAGTATTCAAAAATATATTAGTTGTATTCTAAAATTAAAATTCGGTTAAAACAAGTGAATTTTAAACATCGATCAATAAAATTATTGTAGTTTGCCTATGGAGTACTATGGTTGAACAAAAAATAAATATCTTGGATAATGTGAAAAAGCTGGCTTTCTTTCTAAAGCTAGGCGTTCTAAATAGATGAAAGATAAAAATTTTGGGTACAGAAATATTAAATCATTCAAAAGGTAAATTCTCCCCAACAAGATTTCTAAAGCCCGCCAGGACTCTCAGGGCAAACGGGATGTGAATGAATAAAAATTGGATACAAGATAAAAAGACAAACAACAATAGTGTGATCCAACTCTCCGTTTTCTTCAACTGCATAGCGACCTGGAGTTAATAAAATATATAATTTTAGGGAAGCTATCTACCAATGTAAATACAAGCCACATACTTTTTTCAATAATATTTTATTTATATCAACTATTTCTGACATTTATAAAGAACCATAAAAAAAAGATTTTTTGTTTAGTAAATTTAATTAATCAATAATAATAATAATCAATAAGTAAAAATAATACTTTTAAATATATATTATTTATATGTATGTAAATAGTGTGAGCTTAAATTTAAAAAATAAGAATTCGTTTCTCGACAGTTTTTCTACAAATTGGGCATCCTTCAATTTGATCACCACACATTTGACATGTTCCGTGTCCACATAAAAATATCATATTTTTGATACGATCAAAACATACTGGACACATTGTCTAAAAAAAAATTAATTCTGGATGTAATCGTATTCCAATTTTTATCCAAATTAACCAAACTCACCTGTTCTCGAATATCCCGCAATTGCTGCTGCAATTTTTGGATATGATTCATCGATACGTTGCTATTGTTGCTTCCACTGGCATTGTTGGTAGTATTAATATTCGAGGTTCCCGGCTTATTTACAATTGTATCGGGTGAAGTTGTATTATTCATAGCAACTCCGTGACCAGAATTATTAACACTCTCCAGTGCAACTTCCTTTTTATCATCGTGTGTAATGCTAGGACCAACTTTTGAGATTACACCTTCTCCGCCACAGCATACGCTTAATGGAACCGCCTCCTCGATAGGAGTACGGCATTCCACACATTTTTTCATAATAGTAGAACAACTTTCACACGCAACCATATGGCCGCATGGCTTGAAAAAAACACTAGCCCTCTTATCTGAGCACACAAGACACTCGTCAATTTTGTCTTTGGCATTTACAGTCTCGCGACAAATTAAACATTTTTTAACACGTGGTGCACACGATTCACAACAACATACATGGCCACATGGTTTAAAGAGGGTATCACGTTTTTTATCGGAACAAATAAGACACTCATCGAGAGGGCCTGTTGTATTTGCCGCAATTGAATCAATATCAACATTCGCCACATTTCCGGGAAGTTCCAGATCGTCAGTTTTACGTTCTTTGTAACATTTTATTAAAGTCTTACATAAATTAGGATCTGGACACAAGTCCAATGGAGTTTGTAATTTTCGGTTTTTGATAGTTAAATCGGCACCATTTGCAGCTAAGAAGCAGGCTATAGAAGCCGATGCTTTTTTATCGGTGTGCTATGGAAAATTCAAACAAGTTAAATATTTGATACAAGTATCGAATACTTACACTTACGTTTCTCAGTCCCATCAATAATTTACCAAAGCCTTCACTTTCTTGCAATTGTTTGATTTGCGACAATGTATGATGCCTTAATGCCTCGTGTAACGGCGTATCCCCATCCTTGTCCGGTATATTAAGGTTTGCTTTACCACGTACAAGTAGCTAAAATAGTATTAAGATTAAACATTTCGAAAAAATTTATGCAAATTAAAAATTGTATAATCCACTTACTTTCACTATTTGAACATGCTGACGTTCTACAGCTAAATGCAATGCAGTCTGTTGATTTACATTTTGTTTGTCCATATCAGCATTGCCCATATTAATCAAGAGATCCGCGATCTCTACGTGATTGTTTAGGGCAGCCAAGTGTAACGCTGTATAACCGTCATCTTTCTTTTCTTCAACGATCCATAACCGATTAGTTTTAATTAACTTCGTAAGCAGAATTTTCATCGCTGATGGATTTCCTTTTAACGCAGCATGGTGTAATGCATTGAATCCGTTATTATTAGTTAATGTAATATCAGCACCATAATCCAATAAAAGAGATAACATTTCGTCTTGTTCTTTAGAGATTGCATCATGTAGTGGTGTATCACCTTCCGAGTCTTGAAGACTATGATGACAATGAAGTTCTAATAATTTACGTACCAATTGTAACTGACCCTTGTTAATAGCAATATGCAAAGCAGTTTGTCGCCTCTTGTTTCGTGCATTTAAATCTGCGCCTGCTTGCGATAGTAGCTGCATTACACCCGGTTCATCGCCAAAAGCAGCATGATGAATTGCACGGTCTCCATCTTTATCCTCAATCTCAACATCAGCCTTGTATTTGAGCAAAATTTGAATAACATCTAGATGACCATTTTGACTGGCCGCTTGAAGCGCTGTATGCCCTGCAAATACACCATTTACATCAGCTTTAGTTTTGGTGTCGCCATTTTGGTTTTGCTCTTTTAAAAATTCTTCACATTTCGCAGCATCACCATTTGCGGCTGCTTTGACCAATTCTTCGGTTACATTTTCCGATACTCTCGGCTCAAACAGCTGTTTAAGGAAATCGGAAATTTTGTCATCGTTTCCAGGAAGAATAGCAGAATAATCGCCAACTTTAGTAACAGCGAGCGGATTATAAGTCCAGCATGTGTTACAAACTTCAATTTTCAAATCATTGTCATGATAAACTTGTTGAACTCGGCCCACTTTGCCCAAAGTTGGGGCCATTGCTTCAGCCCATTCACCATGCCCACGCTGTAGTATTTTTATACGTTCTAAATCATTACAAATTTTGACATAGTCCCCAACACTGAATTGTACTGTGCCACTATCGTTAGGCATCGCAGGTGGAGATGAAATTTTTGTTAGCACCGCCGGATTAAATGTCCAACGATTTGAACTGTTCGGATAGGCGACCACAATATCTTGATCTTCATCAATACCAACAATGGTACCCGGATTGCTTAAACACTCGAACATCCCCTCGGTCCATCCGCCATGTCCATGTTGTAATGATTGTACAATTTCTAATTCTAAATCAACAGTTACCTGATCTCCAATCTGTAAACCGTGAGATCCTTTACCATGCACATTTTCACCTAGTAACGGTAAATGATCGCGATAAACAGTCGTTCCTTTGGCATCGTTCACAACTTTTAAATCAGCCATCCCTTCAAAACCAACGCGGTATAAGTTTTTCGCTCCATTGTCCCAAACAACATAGGCAGCAGATTTTGGGGAAGCCGCTGACCAATCTTGAATTTCATTGACTTTGCCGCGACGGCCATTCCCACCATCCTGATCTTCCCATTGCCAATCAACACCTCGAACAACTCGGGCACCGGGAAATATTCCACGAATAGCGATTTTCTTTGACTTCCGCCTCGGTTCCAATAAGATTCTCTCACCAGCCGGTGTAGCAATCCTATAAAACCGATGTCGCAGCTGATGTTTATCACCGTGATAGCAAGTCGAGCACAAATCATAATTAGCGCATTCAGCACATTTCCAACGTATCCCAAAAATGGGTTGCTGTCTGCATGTATCACACATTGTCCCATCATGTTTAACGCCAGTAGGAGCGCTGTCTAATATTCGCAAATCGTATGCAATGGCACATCGATAATTTGCAGCCGTTCCATTGTCCCATACAACAACAACTTCCTCGGCTGATTCAAAATTTCGCACAGTTCCAACGTGACCTTCACCTCCGTCCTACAATAAAAATGATTAAACAATAAAAAATTGATGAAACTTTCAAACTAAATTAATTGTTAGGTTAAAATGTGATAATAATAAAAAAAAATATAAAATTAGGTTCATAAATATTATTTCCATACAATAAAATATATTTTCATTTTTGTATCGACGAGGAGTTGATTTTTGATTACAACGCATGCAGCCACCCAAAATAAAAAATTATTGACTGTAAATCTTAAGACTTATCTATATATTCTTGTTTTATTTTTAATTCGCATACCAATATTATTAAATAAAACTTTAGTAATAATAAATTTTTATATTAGATAATGGAAAACATCGAAAATATATTAAATAAAAAATCTTCACCTGTTTGCCCCATTTCCAATTTGGTCCTCTTATGACCCGTGTACCAACACCTTCCATATGATATCGTGTGGCCCGGGCGTTTGCAACAGCGTTCACTGTGCTCGGAGATTCTAGTGCAGCTGTACCACAAGCCATTTAAATATTCTAATTACACAATAATTCGATATTAGTTAACTAAATTTTCGCCTAATCACAAAAATATTTATACACTACTTTGACTTTCTTCCATTCCATTCCAATATTCCATAAAGAAAAATGAATAAACACAAAATGTCATATTTTAGTGTTTGGTACGGGCACATTGGTGCGCTGCGGTCACAATAAATTATAAGTTTCGTTAAATCAGAGATTTTATTATATTAGAGATATACAGAGCTATATACGTTTTTCTATTATGGCATTGTTGTTGTAAATTATCCTGACCCTGGTAATGTATTGGTATAAATTCTTTATATTGTATCTTTGCATATATGTAGTATACAAGAGAACACACATTTACAAATTTTAATACTATTTTTCTCTATTACCCTTTCCACGCTATATTTTTCAATTGTTGCAATAAAAAAATATTTTTTAGTTTGTCTAGAAAATTCATATGGTGTGGATGAGTAACGCAAACAGTGCAACAATAATTCGTTTTATTTTAGTATGAAATAATTTAATTTGTTATATTTTAGTTTCTAATAACGAAAATACAAATTAGAATAACAATTTAGTTTGTTAATTTTTTAAATACATTATTTGATGAATCGAGTTTTTCGATAAATGTGTAACAGAAAATAAGTTCCTGTTCATATTTTTTAGAAACAGTTAATTTCTCGTCACGTAAAAAATTATTTTAGTTTATTATTTGATTTATGCATTCCTTTCTATAATGGCGTTTTTTGAAAAAGAAAATCACATGGTTAGTGGAATCCCATGCGCTGTTGTGAATTGTAAAGCCACTCGACGCAGCCATCCTTATAGAAAGTTTTATGGTTTCCCGGAAGAAAATTCTTCATTTTTTCAAATTTGGGTTGACAAATGCTCATTATCACATGATAGTTTAAAAAAAAAATTAATTATTTGTGAAAAGCACTTCGATGAGATCGATAAAGGAAAACGAAAATTAAAAAAAAATGTTATCCCAAAATTATATTTAGGTGACCCTGTATTGATGGATGAGAGTGTAGTTGTTGATTCAATGCCAATGGCCGGTAACACATCTTCGGATTTAAATCTGCCCGAAAATTCATCAAAATATAAAAATATAAAAACATATGGATATAAAGACAGTGGGACATTGCCCGAAATGAGTATTTTCGACTTTGAGAACATAAAATCTCCTAGACATTATTCAAATACATCTTGCAGTGTCGAAGCAGATTGCACTAACTGTATAAAATATATTAAAATTAGTGAATTATATAAAAAAAAATATTTATCATTCAAAAAACATTACGACATATTGAAAACTAAATACATAAAAAATCGAAAAACTTTAATTTACCTACAATTTCAAAATAAAAGAAAATTAATTCCTAATAAAAAAGTACAATTACAACACACGCGGAAACAGATTGATGAATCAAATTTAAGTTTGGCTGCAAAATATTTTGCAAAAATGATTTTATGTCGAAATTCAAAAACCTCTAAATATCTTCAAGAAGAGCGTAACATAGCCCAAAACGTATATTTTATATCTCCAGCATGTTATAGATTTCTTCGAGACAACTTAAAATTAAATTTACCATCTAAGAGTTCAATTATAAATTGGATGCCAATTAAAAACCTTGCACCCGGACTAAATGAAAATGTCGTCGAAAATTTAAAAAAAAAAACTGCGAATTTATCAATTGAAAATCGTTACGCAGTTTTGATGTTCGATGAATTGAACATCCGACGAGATTTGGAGTATGACATAAAAAATGATTTAATTCAAGGATACACAGATGATGGAACTGAAAGAAAACCTGAAGTGGCAAAATATGTGTTGGTGTTTATGGTCCGTGGATTATTTTCTAAATACAAATACGTTTTATCATACTACACTTCGGCCAAAGGAATATCTGGTGAACATTTGGTAAAATTAATTAATGAAAACATTAAACTATTAGATCATATTGGATTTGTTATACAAGCTGTAGTATGTGACCAAGGATCGAACAATAGAAAGGCGTATAAATTGTTAAGCATAACTGACGAAACCCCATTTTTTAAAATGAGTTGTGCAGACAGACAAGTATATGCCATGTTTGATGTTCCACATCTAATGAAATCATTTAGAAATAATTTAATGCAAGCAAATATTGAAACGCCTGATGGAGTAGTTAGCTGGGGAGTATTAAGAGAACTATACGATACGGAAAAAAATAGTTCTACAAAACTGTGTCCTAAGATTACTTATCGCCATTTATATCCAAATACGTTCGAAAAAATGCGAGTTGCATTGGCAACTCAAATTTTCAGTCGGACTGTAGCTGCTGCAATAAGAACAATGTATGAGCTTGATAAATTTTCTATCGAAAATAAAAAATATGCTCTTGCAACAGCCAATTTTTGTGAAAAGTTAGATAAATTGTTCGATAATTTGAATAGCAGAAATTTGTATGCAAAAAATATTAACCAATGTGCTTTGAAGTATAATAATCACGTAGTTGAGAATTTGGTTTCTATGAAACTATACATAGGCAGTTTAAAATGTCAGAAAAAAAGTCCCAATTTCTGTTTCAAAGGGTTAATAACAACAATAAATGCAATTCTCCAGTTATCTAATGATTTATTTAAAGATAACTGTGATACATTCATAATAACTTCAAGATTTAATCAAGATCCGCTTGAAAATATGTTTTCGGTTATTCGAGGGAAAGGAGGACATTGTAAAAATCCATCGGTTTTGGAGTTCAGCAGAACGGTTGCCCAGATAATGTGCTTAAGATTATTAAAAAACACAAATCTTGCAAATTGTGAAAATGATGACGAAGAAGATACATCTAGTCTCAACGAAATGGAGAATTATGAAGTATACACAACACCTGCTTCTAGAGACATAAATGAAAACTCAATACCATCCGATGATTCAAACCAGATTGAAAATTTTGAATTTGAAGATTTACTTGTGCTCCCAGAGCCTAATTTAAATGGAGATGGAGATATAGACGATGCTTCTCTTAAATATTACATTGGGTATGTCTTTTTTAAATCTAATAAAAATGTAAAATGTAATTCGTGTGAGCTATTACTTACTAAAAGCGAAGAAACAATAACTCTTAAAAATGAGCGTTTCATCTATTTTAAAAATTATTCTAAAAATTCTGATTTTGGAAGCTTAAATGCCCCATCTGAAATATTTTTTAATTTTTCAAAATGTTGTGTAAACATTTTTCATAAAATCTTTAATAACACTGGACATATCAAAAATATTAAACAATATATTAAAAAAAAATGTATTGAAATTACGAAATCGCGATTTGAATTTGAAACTATTTTAAATCATAACAACGGATGTTATGATCACCATAATGAAATATTAGATTTTATGATTTTAGTATTGTTGCGAAAACATTGTAAATGGGCAGTAAAAAAATACATTTCACAATCAAAACTGTCAATTTTAAATAGTTAGTTTTTTAATATGTATCTACATGTATTTTTAAAAAAATAAAATATATATAGTAATTTAAATTACGTATCGATCTTTTACTGAGTTTTAATCTCGTTTAATCGCTTAATGGATGATATTCACCCGTAAAAACCTCAACTGTTAAAAATATTAGCAGAAAAAATAAAATTTGATAAAGTCGAACTCCCGTTTAATCATGCATAAGAAATCAAGGATCACAACGAGGAATGTGCTGTTACTTAGGAAACTATATGTTGGCCGTGTTGATCCACGTAAAACTTCCAAGTTAAATTGATATCAAAAGGTTCTGTTGATTTCAAAAGAACGGACTCGGGGTTTGCAAGACATAAGAAAATATCAGTACACAACTATGATCGTCAACCAGTTTATAGGTTTTGCACTTCAAATTCACGATTTTGCAAATCCTATTCAATTATTTTTATTTCAATCTCAACTTTTTACAAGTCAACTTCAATTTTTACAATTCAACCTCAATTTTTTATACTTCATTATCATTTTTTTCTAAATCAACCTCAATTTTTTGCAAAGCAAATTCGTGTTTTTTCAAACTAACTTCAATTAAATGCACAGCAAATTCAAGTTTTAATATTTCAAATTCGTAAATTTTTGCAACTTTTGGCAAAACAAATTAAGTGCTCCAAATTCTTAACCGATTATGATGGGGATTGGGTATGTTGGATGGAAATAGGATTTTTAACTGATTTTTGGAAAAAATTCTGGAATATAGTCACCTGGGATGGAACTCGATCAATTCTTAAGAATTGATCGAGTTCTGTCGCAGGTGGCCATATTCCAGAATTTCTTTCATAAATCATTTAACAATCCCATTTCCATCCAGCATACCCAATCCCATCATAATCCGTTAAGAATTGATCGAGTTATGTCCCAGGTAGCCATTTTCCAGAATTTCCTCCAAAAATTCTTTAAGAACCCCATTTCCATCCAACATACCCAATCCCATCATAATCGGTTAAGAATTGGGAGCACTTAATATGTTTTGCAAAAAGTTGCAAAAAATTTACGAATTTGAAATATTAAAACTTGAATTTGCTGTGCATTTAATTGAAGTTAGTTTGAAAAAATACGAATTTGCTTTGCAAAAAATTGACAATGTAGTATAAAAAATTGAGGTTGAATTGTAAAAAATTGATGTTGACTTGTAAAAAGTTGAGATTTAAATAAAAAAAATTGAATATGATTTGCAAAATCGTGAATTTGAAGTGCAAAACCTTTATTCGTCATAAATTGGCTTAAATTTTTAAAAGATCATAAAAATATATTCTTAAATGTATGTATTAAAACCAAATTAAAACTAATGAAATTCCAATATATTAATTTACGTTAATACAAAATTTAAACGTTTTCTTTAAAAAAAAATAAAAAAATCAACACTATCAAAATATTTTAAAATCATTTAAAACCCAAACAATAAAAATATGTCCAAAATAATAATTTTTCTCGTTTATTTCTTTCCACCTTCGAGCTTAAAATTTCATACATTATTTTTGTTTTATTTTTCATTCTATAATGTAATTTCAATACATACTACATCTACAAAAATAAAAAAAAAACCAAATGAAAAATGCAAATGTATTGTTTTCTCGTATATGTACATTCATCAATTTAAACTATCACACATCCAGGGTTTCAATGCAATTTTACAACAATAAAAAATCAGTAGAAAAAATATATACGGCTTTGTATATCTCTAATATAATAAAATTTCTGGTTAAATAGAATGAAAAGTTTGAGAAATTTATCGTTAATTTTGTAGAGTAGGATTATAATATCGAAAATGAAATAAGTAATTTTTCAAACTAGGTTTTCACTTCCTTCTTGGCTTGCTCGATCGATTTTAACATTTCCAAAGGCATTTGCCAAGGGACAATCTTAACTATGAAATAAAAAAATATGTAAATACAATTCTACGAAAGTACAATTTACTACCCAAATTGGAGCAAGAACCAAGCACAAATCAAATTGAATTGAACCGGATTATAAAATGATTTTTAGAAGAGTTCTACGTAACTAATTAAGGCGGGTTGGGTATGGTGGATGGAAATGAGATTATAAAATGATTTCTTGAAGAAGTTCTGAAATATGGCCACCATTACTCAGATTATACTTTTTGTTTAGAAAAAGCTATGTAATATTCGCACCTGAGACGAAACTAGGCCATATCAGGATTGGTTTCGTAATGTTGAATGGAAATGAAATTAAGATGACGTTTGAAAAGGGGTTAAAGTAACGGAGAACCACAGGAAAATAGAAAAAATATAGTTATCCTTTTGATGACAACATCTTTAAGAGCCAGCAGAGAACTATATAGGTCAAAGCATCAGCGAGCAGGGTTGGTGCGGTTTGTGATGATATCCGTTCCGGGGTGATTCCTTGGCATATATTATAAAGTATTTGTATGCTATATTCTGTGTCCTTGGTCCATTCTGACGAAAAAATCGTATAATGAGGTTTCATTTTTAACAACCTCGGAGTTGGGTGTTAAGAAAATTGTTCAGAAAAAACAACACACAATTATGGACGATTATAAAAATAGCATTAACGCCTTGGCAAAAATATCTACTAAAATAAATACATATTTCATACAAATAAAAGAGGTAAAATTGAAATTTGACCACATTTTAAAATTAATAATTATTTATTACCAGGAAATATTTCTTATATAGTACCTTAAAATTATAAACAATCTATCTAGTAGCAAAGATTGGAATGCAAGAATTTGTCTCAGTTCAAAAAAATGAAATCTATGATGCTATACAACCGTTGTTGAACTATTTTGTGTGGACGGCCCAATAGGCGATGAAAAATGTGATATAAACGACACCGCCTAAAGGGTTTTTGCATCAGGAAATAGATGTCAGTAGTGGCATTTATGTTATTTAAACATATCGGTATATAAATTAGGTAAAAATTAGTCAAATTTAAAAAATTACACTAAATAGATTTAATTTTGAAAATGCTACTGGAATTATTTTGGAGAACATGAGAAATAGTATTATTCAATAGATGGTGCACCTAAATCTTGTTATGTGATCTTATAATTCTTGCGTTGTAAACGGTTTCTAATTATACTAAAATAGGTCACTATTTAGGTGTCAGTCTGAGGTGACTATCTGAGCATCACGGATTCCATCTAGCGGATGTTCAATAAACTTTGATATCTACAAATTTTGACATGTATGCATCATGAATAAGGAAAGTAAACAATGGTTGCATTTGCGATAATTTATTCGTTTTATCGTGCTAGCTTTGCTATGGGCTCTTTTTTTAATGACCCGGGTTTATAAGTTCTGCCTTACCAAAACTGATCAATCTATATGGTATGGCGACTCTGATCCTCGCATTGCAGACCTTTTAGTTTTGTCCCCGCTGCAGCCATTCATTCTTGGTTTGACTGCTCCGCTGCTTTCAGACGATGGTGAGTTGGGGCCTGGAACAACTGTGGTTTAATTACAGAAATCATTGTGGTTAATGACAAACTGTTGCCCAAATTCAACTTCGATAATTCCTTCTCCGTGTCTTAAGAGTTTATTAATCGGGTTTCTGAGTCGCCTTGTGAACCTACTGTTTTTCACTTG
Source organism: Nephrotoma flavescens (assembly GCA_932526605.1). Taxonomy (NCBI): domain Eukaryota; kingdom Metazoa; phylum Arthropoda; class Insecta; order Diptera; family Tipulidae; genus Nephrotoma; species Nephrotoma flavescens. Next base: position 205,587,153 of record OW052221.1, on the reverse strand, counting down.
ATCTAAGTTAAGGCAGCCTAGGTTTCATCTGCACGGTGTCCCAGACCGAGTTAATTGCTCTCACGCTGTGTGCGTTTATTTTAAATAAACCACTTAAATTATTTGATAAGTATCTAAATTTTTATCTCAAATGATAGCACAAAGGTACCTGGAATGATCGGTGAGGAATTAAAAACAAATGAATCGCAAGAATTTATTGGAAATATAATCCAACTTGAAAAAAAATAATATGTTAAATGAACGTTTACTAGATTTTCAAATGACGATTACAAATTAGATATGCAAAATTCAGAATGTTAAACCGAAAAATCGATTGATAGGACAATGACCAGCATTCAACTGCAATGAACTCACTGGCCGTGTTGAAAAAGCGTTACGCGTTTTATTCACATGTTTAACTATCAGAGCCGTGCGTTTAGAGATTTCATCAAAACTTGTTAAAGATACTTGCATAAGGCCATAAGAAGATTTGTCACTAAGATCTCTAAGAGTGTTAGGTAATATAACTAATTTAAGAGCTTTCTATTGTTTAACCTAACCTAAAAATTAAACATCATTGTATCTATTTCTAAGCTATCACAATATAAAATAAAATAGGTTTTAACTTGGCCATTTGAGTAGCTCGTACAATGAATGAATCAAAAATTAATAACTAAATTTAAATGGAAACCAACTTCGTTTTATTTATTTTTTCAATACTAGTGACATTTTTGAAATTGTGTTTAATTTCAGGATATGTTAAACCCTGCATTTAATACAATTTGTTTAATAAACATGACTTATGGGCTTCCAACTCCTAAAAATGTTTAAAAGTATGAAAAATGTCTACCTTCTAAATTCATTAAAAAACGAGAGGTTTATTTGAAGTTAACTTTGATTTAAAAAATTCTCTAGTTTATGCCCTTTCCAATGGTATTGCTACATGCCATAGAAATCATTTTGTGCTCAAAATAAGAGATACCGTTTTGCAGGGGTCCTGTTTAAGAATGTACCTTTTAATTTATTGATAAATTTCTAATCAACTACATTTATTAGATTTTGCTCTTCTGTTTTTCTTATCTCTCTCTTTTTCTTCTTTTTATCTTTTTCTTATCTCCACGGTTGTTGTTGCGCGCTTACATTTCATTTTACATTTTTCAAAAGCGGCGCTTATCATTTCAATTAAAATTTCTCTACCTCGCCTGTTGCGTACATCAATTCCTCAGAACGTCCAAAAACGTAGGAATCCAATGGTGTGAGGTCTGGGGACCGTGCGACGAAAGGAATAGGGCCACCCCTACTAATCCATGAGTTGATGAATCATCCAAGAATTCTCTAACCGTTCGTTGGTTACGTGCCGAACTTAAGTTAAATTGCTAAGAACTTTTTATTGTGTTTGTCTTCGCTGTTGTTACGATGCCTAACTTTAGTAACAAAGAGTGTGTGCTGACATGTTGTTGACGTATGGCAATGCTAACTGCAATGCGCAAATGATAGCCTAATAGAAGTTTACCGCACCACGAAACCTCCTTAACAACCACGTATCAACGTCTGAGGGAGACCGGCGGCTGTTCATTTTCATGAGCCTTAGGTGAATGTTAGGCAACATTTCATGTCAGATTATACCATATCATATCATATCATATCATATCATATCATATCATATCATATCATATCATATCATATCATATCATATCATATCATATCATATCATATCATATCATATCATATCATATCATATCATATCATATCATATCATATCATATCATATCATATCATATCATATCATATCATATCATATAATATCATATCATATCATATCATATCATATCATATCATATCATATCATATCATATCATATCATATCATATCATATCATATCATATCATATCATTTTGCCGCGGGGTCAGGGTTAAGAAAATGCCTTTCAAATTATTTATAAATTTTTACTCAACTTCATTTATTCGATTTTGTTCAAAATGACTTTCTCCGTCCCGTATACAAAAAAAGTTATTTCGTGTCTTTACGACGCGAAACAAAAAAGTTATGACCATTTATGCCCCTATTATGGTTCTCGCCTCACCGAGCGAGTCACCTCACCAATCCAAGTCGTGTGAGTTAGATTTTTGTATTATGGTCGTCGCTTAAAGTAAGATGTGTTATATTGTGAAAAATGTTTGTCCAAAACGCCAAAAAATACAATATTGCCAACTTAACAACTAATGGATATTGTCATAATAAACATATTATGACAATGTCTATTTTATGTTAAGTTGGCAAAATTGTAATTTTTGGCGTTTTGGACATACATTTTTCACAATATTGACGGTTTGAGTGTTATTCATTAGAAATTTTTATTTAATGCCTAGAAATATTTTTTTATCATACAATAATTTTATAAAATGAAATCCTATATCCCTTTTGCTGCCCGGTAACATAATTGTGTGGGTACGGTAAAAGTACCATGTCAAAAATTTATTTTTGTATGTGTCTCCAACAAACTTACACATTTGTGTTTTCCTTTCAAACTTATTTTCGTCCGAAGAAAAACACTATAACTATACTCACAATTGTGTTAGTTGAGTTCAAATCAAGCGACATTTTTTATCAAAAACGCCATTACATACTATGATTTCTATCCGCCTTGATTTTGTTTGTCGAAAAATTACTATGAACTCACCAGTATATTGATGGTGAGTATAGTTGACACAAGAGTCATCTCACTGCAACAAGTACACTTGGATGCAAGAAAATCGCACATTGCCTCAATTTTCCACAAAAGTTCAAAAATACCAAAAAAATTCTATATTTGTTTAAATTATTTTAATGCAGATTCAAAGTCTATTTCAATACATATCCAGTGGTACCTTTTTTGTACTTATACCATGCCAACAAAGTGATTTTTTGTCAAATGCATATAGCAGGCTTTCGAATTAAATTCTAAAAATAATTCAACAAGATACAATAGCATGCCATGAAATATCTCGCTCGGAATTGCGATCATTCGCATATCGACGCCTTGCCTGAACGATCCTCTATTGATACGATACCACACGGGAAGTAGCCGCACAAGTGGTTGCACTAATTTATGCGGGGCAGCACCAAAGTGAAGTGGCTCTACAACTAAAAAATTGAGCCGATTCTCCGTTCGTCGAGTATGGCAGAGATATCAGGAAACTGGTTGCAACAAGGATCTGGCTACAGCAGAGCGTAATGACCGCTTTCTCGTAACAACTTCGTTGCGAAATCGCCGTATGAATGTAGTTCAACAGGGACGGCGGCTCCAAGAAGTTCGTGAAGTCAATCGGTGGACTAGAAAGACGGCTTTGAGAAGGTAATCTGACTGCAAACAGATCAGCAAACGTGAGAGAGCATTTGAATTGGACAGAAGAAGAATGGAGAACAGTCCTGTTCTCTGACGAGTGCAGGATGTGTTTATATGGCACCGATGGACGCGGAAGAGTATACCGAAGACAAGGAGAGCGATATGCACAATGTTGCATTGATGAACGTGTCTGTTGTATGGCAGTGGACCGTGCATGTTCTGGGGATGCATATCATTAGAGGGGAGGCGAGGACAGATCTTGTACTCATCACACGAGCCAACTGGCTGTCGATCAAGAGTAATGAATTCTCAACGGTACATTGAGGAAGTACTCGAGGAGTACGTCGTACCTTTTGCCGGGTTTATTGGTGAAAATTTTCTGTTTATGCAGGATAATGCGAGACCGCATACGGCTGGTGTAGTATACCAGTACCTTCAAGAGGTGGATGTGCTTGTTATGGAGTGGCCAGCTCAAAGCCCGGACTTGAGGCGATACCTCAAGATTTTGTGAAAACTTTAGTGAAATCAAATGCAGCATCGAATGGAAGCTGTCATTCGTGCCAGGGGAGGGAATACTTCTGGTTAATAAAACTGTTACTTTTTTTGTTTATTTCCATGTTTTAATTCGATTTTTAAACCTAATTTTCATGCTGGCAAATTCACAAAAACGTGTACCTCAGATGTTTACCCCCAAAAATCAGTTTGATGGCACGTATAAATACAAAAAAGGTACCACTGTATACTTATTGAAATAGACTTTGAATCTGCATTAAAAAAAATAAACAAATTTTGGATTTTTTTGATATTTTTGAACTATTGTGGAAAATTGAGCAATGCGCGATTTTTTTGCACCCAAGTGTATAATATCAAATATTTCAAAATGGTGAGTTCCAAGTCACTATTATGACGTATTTCTCGGTGAGTTGAGGTGAGTACCATAATGGGAGCATTTTGGATAATTAAAAAAAAACTTAAAAATAGCACACCTCAGTTACCGTGACACTTAGGACATCTTAGGACAGTTCTGGAATGAAATCTTCCAAATGATCCCCCCAGTCTGCTAAAAAGAGTTTTGTCGGTCCTATTCGTATCACTTAAAAATAGTAGATGATGAAATATCAACTTCATTTCAAGTGACGCTTATAATTTCACACGACTAAGAGAATATGGCGTCTAGTAATAGTTATCACACCAAACGATTACACGTCACTTCAGTCGACTAAGAGAATACCAAAATACGATTATCACGACTATGAGAATAGGGCTGTTAATAAATCACCACAAAATTTTATTTTATTCATCCAAAAAATTGTACATTTGTTCCTTTTGTATAATTTTCATTTTTTTTTTGTTTTTCTTTATTACAATAGGTATCTTCTATAAATTATTCATCTATTTATACATTTTTATATTTTAATAATAATATTTTTTAAAATTGTATTTAATTTTTACATCCTAATTTCTCTCGACTTTAGTTAAATTACAACAAAGACTTATTTATTTATGTATAAATATATTGTTATACCATATAACATAAATTTTAAAAATTTGTTTTTTTTTAATATTATTTCATACGTAATATTTAAAATTAACAAAAAAAATCATTTTTCATATCACGTTACAAAAATAAAATAATAAACTATATTATCAATGATGATGAATATAATAAAAAGTGTTGTTTAGGATATTTAAAATTTATAGTTTTACCATTGTTATGTTCTAAACTAGTTTCACGAACTGTTATATAATATTGTTCTGTATTTCTTTATAATTAATTTGGAATTAATTTTTCTTTTAAATTAATATATGTAATAGACTTTTATTTATTTAATTATATATTATATGTAGTTAACAAAATTTATTTATAAAAAAAAATATTAAAATATAATTCTCTTTTTGTGTAAAAATGATTTGTCAAAATAAAATAAAATAGAATTTAAAAAATAAGTGTTCGACATTTGTTTTTGATTTTAAAAAAATAAAATAAAATAAAATAAAAATATCTTTTGCTTTTTATAAATTATATAATAAATAATATTCATTTATTTATTTGTTTTCGTCTGTGATTTTAATCGCACGATTTACTTGTGTTATTATTAAGATATTGCAGGCGTTTTAGCTTCGGTTACCTCCTGAGGTGCTAGTTCTGGATTTGCTTGCAATTTATCACGTTCACGTTCTCGTCCTGGGCGAAAAGCTTCCAGTAGTGCATCAACACGTAGTTCCGTTGGGCCCCATCGGACAAAGCCAGCGTTATTTTGTAACCAAACAACCATTGTGGCATGGGTACATTTCACGTTCACTTCAGATCTGTAATAGAAACAATGATTTTTTAAATTAAATAAAGATAAAATTAAATTTCCTTTTTTTGAAATTTGAATATTTCTATTATTCTCACTTTTTTGTAATAATTCATTTCTAGATTAAATAAAAATTTTAAAGCATTAAATTTCTAACATTCAGATTTAGATGTGGGAGGAGTTTTGGATGACACGAAATAAAGGCTTAGAGTATTTGAAAAGTAAAAAGAAATAAAATAATTTTTATTTTATAAAGGAAGAGCCTTATATTAAATTATTACTGTACTAAGGGACTTTGCTCTGGTATAGGAATTCGTGCCATTTCCGGCTAGAACTGGATAGAAACAAAACAAACATTTGAAGTAACTCGCAGTGTAGTCGCAGAACAATATCTAAAAAATTAAAAGTTTTGTTTATGTACTAACAATAATTATAATAAAATGATTTGCAATTAATTTCTTTATGAACCAACATTTTAGTCCCAACACGCATGTAATGTGTAACCCAATTTTTGCAATACTATCGAAATGAAAAATTCCTTTTGTTTCGTTCTCCGTGGGCTAAATGTCAATTAAGCGTAAATTGGTTAATTATGGGATATGAAGTATGTGACATCTAGGTTTAGGTAGCAATAGCAATTTTTCTAGCATAAGTTGGGAATAGATCCTTTACGAACAATCTGGCAAGTAGCATAATGATTCACCACTTAAAATAATTGTATATTTTAAGTTTAAGTACATTTCAAAAACTATAAGGTAAAGTTACGATCAGTGTAGTTTTAATTTCTATAAAATTTACAGATGTTTGTAAAATTTGATAATTGGTTTTAATATCCAGTAAATATATACGGAACAATCACAATAAAAACCATTACAATCGAAATAAAAAAGTAAAATACAAAAAATTCGTAAACACGAAAAGTTAATTGTACGGTAATGAAACATAGATGAAAAATTTGAAAGAATCGAATTTCGTAGGCAAAAGAGTAATTCGCTAGTACTACAACTACATGGTATTGTTCTATATACAGGGTGTCCCAGAATGAATGGATAAGCCTCAAACACCTTATAGTAGAGGTATTGGGCGCTCAAAATAAAATACAAAAAAAATATATCCCAAGTAGTACCTAAGATATATCATTTTTTTTTAAAAAAAGTCCATTTTTTCACGTAACTTTACGTTTCCGATCACCATGACTGCAAATAAATTAAGTCCATCAGTTTTTTTGTGTTATTATATTCTTATTGGGCTATTAAGGGCTACTAAGAGATATGCAGTAAATAGTATGAGTAGCTGTTGCACTTTTATTGAAAAAAAAAATCTAAACTTCAATTTTCAGCATGAATGAGGGTAAATATTTTTTTTTATAAAAGTTTGAGCGTCTTTGGTGAAAAAAAATTGTCTGAGAACCTAAGTGGCATAGAAGAATATATATTCCTCGATGTAAGTGGCCAACTATTTTCAAAATATTCGTGTTTAATGCAGATTCTAAAATGGTATAATACATCCTTTTATCTAATGTAAATACGAGGTTATTGCTATTAATATGCAGAAGGGGTAAATTCGATTAAATAACAAAATTTTAAAAATTGGATTATTTCTTGTCTTAAACTGTACCTGATGATAAGGGATTTATAAGCTTGATATTTGCTACCTAAACGTGATCTGCGCTACCCATCTTTTGTTCATAAAATGTATTAAAGGTTGAATAATTAAAAAAAAAACATTAATTGAATGCGTCACTCGACTTGTTCGATATTGCATGTGTTTATTCCGTTTTTCTGGCTTGTATCTGGGTGGATTTTTGTGTATCAAAATACCACGTAATCAGTATACGTCACAAGAATACGCAAACATGTATTATATTTATAAAAACAGTTAATATTGAGTGATAAACATTTTTTGCAATTATTCTATGCAATCTGTTCTGGAGTCGAAACACAATCGTTCGCAGCTCGCTTATCACAGTTTACCTTACGCAGTATCAAGAACCATCTACTCATTACACAACTCCATGCCAGCTTACAGTACTGACATGGAAGATAGGTTGCAAATGAGTTCTGGACTCCGACAGGGGATCATAATTGTGTTCATTTTCATCACTGATCTGCCCCTTTCAAGATCCGAACCCGGTACTTCCCGAACCAATCATCAAAGCTTTCACCACTGTGCCGTTTGGTCGGTAGTGTGATAAATAATTAATAAAATTGAGATATGGGAGACATTAAAGGGTGCCCTTTAATGAAAATTTAACAAAATAAAAACGGCTTATTATATTTCCAAATTAATTGAAAGTACAATCCTCCTGGTTATTTATGGAAAATGATTTCATTGAACTGGGAGCTGCGGCTGGCCTTGGCATACTCCATTCGGTCGGTCCAATTTCTGAACACATTTTGGATTGTGTGCGGATCTATTTCGGCAATGATTGCTTCAATCTTGGCTTTCAAATGCTCAATTGTTTGTGGATTGTCCGTATAACTTTTGTCCTTCAGGGCACCCCACGAATAAAAATCCAAAGGCGTCAAATCACAGCTCCTTGCCGGCCAATTCACGTCACCATTTCGACTGATAATGCAGCCATCGAATTTTTGAAGCAGTTTCGCTAACGTAACGCCCGATGTGTGGCATGTCGCACCATCTTCCTGGAATCAAAGGCCGTCCAAACCAATATCTTCAAGATATGGCCACAAAAAAGAAGTTAATATGTGGCGGTAGTTGATTCCGTTCATCGTAACAATCGCGGCGGCCACACCTTCGAATAAATACGGCCCAATAATGCCGCCACACCACAAGCCGCACCAAACAGTACCATCCAATGGATTCATTGGCTTCTCCACATATCCTTGTTGGTTTTCCGATCCTCAAATGCGACAATTTTGTTTTTTTTTATGAACCCACCGAGATGGGAATGCGTCTCGTCCGAAAATATGATTTTTTTGAGTAAAATCCTCATCAATTTCGAGTTTGCGCATCGATATCCACACAGCGCATCGATATCGAAGCGGATGGTCACGAGGCTTCAATTGCGGTAGTTGATTCCGTTGACGTAACAATCACGCCATTTGATGGTGTTGTAGCTGACCTTTCTGGGTGTTCAGGGTCTGGTGAAATTTTCTATCTTGCATTTATATATTCGATCAAAGCTGTTAGGCTAATTGAAACTAGAACTCTTTTCGTTGTATTTTTATTCCTGTTGTTTCTTTGTGAATGATCCAAGCCTTTATAGCTAATCTAAAACATTGAAAAATATTTGTAAGGGCCATCTACGAGAACTACTTCTTTTACTAGGGCCTATTTTTTAATTAAACCCGAGCAAGCAGTGCGCTGTCAAAAAATACTCTGTGTAATTTTACCCTGCACACTGTGTTTTTATTTGTGAACTGTGCTTACACCGGGCATACTCGGTTTTTCACATTTTACTCTGAAATGAATGCCAGTGTACGAAGAGTGTGCAAAGTACAAAACAAGTTATTATTCTATGCACACTGGTTCATTTGGCACTGCACAAAATGTGCTCGGTGTACAATACCCAGGGCAAGCCTGCTTGCTCGGGTTTAATTAAAAAATAGACCCTATATATTTTCTGGATATATCAACTCGAAATTTTGTGCTATTATAAAAATGAATAGATTCCGGTAAAAGTTTTTTATTAATTTCATCAATTTTCATAAATTTATGCTTAGAACTTAGAATAGCCACTCTTTTATTTGGTTTGCTTATTATATTGTAAGAACACGATTATTTGATTATATATGTAGCAGAGTGAAAAAACGAGGCATGTTATCCTTATTTTGCTCAACTGCTTTAGGTAGTTCGTTTTTGTTTTCTCCAATAGTTCCAACTAGAGTTGTTTTTTTAGCCAATAATTTTGTCGCTAGCTAGTGAAAAAGTTATCGGTCGTAACGTTTCTTCCACATCCCGTTTATGGCTGCACAAGTTTCAGAATACCGTATTCACCTAGAAGCATTGACGATGGTCATTGCTCAGTTTTCTCCAAATAAGGAAAACCATTCAAAACATATTTAATGCTGACATCTGCTGCAAGCCAGAATTTCAGGTAATGATATTATCCAATTATTTTTTAAAATTCGGCGACTTTGTTATTTTGTGCACATTCTTATATTCTTCATAATATGGTTATTTATTATCCACGAAAATGCACTGATAACACTAACACCCGTAATATTTCCTTTTGCGTAGCTTGTTGGCCCTTACAATTTCAGCCGGAACCATACCCTCTACAGCCAAACTAACTATAGTACTTGTAGCACAATGCACTGTGCATTATTGTGCACTGTATAATTTTTCAAAAGGAACCTAATAATTAGGCTAAAACCTGAGCCAGAACCATATTACAGCCAAACCAACTATGGAATAAGTAGCACGATACATTGTGCATCATTAAGCACTATATATTTTTTAGCCGGAACCTTATAAATCCGGCAATATGATATTTCGGGAAAAAATCTAACAATTTCAGCCGAAACCTACAGTCATAATATTTATGGCACAAGTAGCACAATACATTGTGCATCATTGTGCACTATATATTTTTTCGGTCGAAACCTTATAATTCCGAACAACCAACTATGGCACAAGTAGCACGATGCATTGTGCATCATTATGCACTATAATATTTTTCAGCCGGAACCTAATAAATACAGTAATTTACGATTTTTCTGAAAAAAAAACCTTACAATTTCAGCCGGAAAAATACCTTCTACAGCCAAACTAGCTATGGTGCAAGTAGCACGATTCAATATGCATCATTAAGCACTATAAATTTTTTCAGCCGGAACCTTATAAATCCATAAATATACGTTTTTCGGAAAATACCTTATAATTTCAGCCGGAACCTACAGCCAAACTAACTATGGCACAAGTAGCACTATGCATTGTGCATCATTGTACACTATATATTTTTTCGGACTTTTTTAAATGTTATTTAAACTGTTTATTTAATTAACATTTTAAGCGGATCAAGAATTATGTCTCCAAATAATTCCACTTGGAATTTTAGCTAGTTTACAATGTTACTCTTTATTGCTCCGAATGGTTCACACTGACTTCATACGGCTCGTCTTGGTGGTTCTGGTTGGGTTGGCATTGTAGTGCATAAAGTTTTGATCGTTCTGAAAAATCATATGTTGCACTATTTATGTAAACATTTCGTTTCAACTGAATTTTTATGGTTCTGGATGGAATTAGTTTGGCTGCGAAAACATATAGTGTACAACATATTGTCCTACTTGTGCCATAGCTAGTTTGGCTGAAGAGGATATGATTCCGGCTGGCCTTATTAGACTCCGGATGGGTTTATAAGGTTCCGACTGAGAAAACAATTAGTGCTCAATGATGCTCAGTACATCGTGCTTCTTATGCCATAGTTGGTTTGGCGGTAGTATGGTTCTGGCTGGCTTTAACAGGTTCCGGATAGAATTGTAAGGCTCCGACTGCTGAAAAAAGTTAGCTGAAAAATAATAGAGTGCACAATGATGCACAATCCATTGTGCTTCTTGGTTGATAGTTAGTTTGGCTGTATATTATAAGGTTTCTACCGAAAAATCGTGCAGTGCAGGACTTATAAGGTTCCGGCTGAAAAATTATATAGTGCACAATGATGCACAATGCATCGTGCTACATGTGTCATAGTTAGTTTGGCTGTAGAGGGTATGGTTCCGGCTGAAGTTGTAAGGTTTTTCCCCAAATAATCTTATATTACTGGATTTATAAGGTTCCGGCTGAAAATAATATAGTGCACAATGCAACGTGCTACTTGTGCTATAGTAGGTTTGGCTGTAGTACGGTTCTGGCCGTGTTTATCAGGTTCTGGCCGGAATTATAAGGTTCCGGCTGAAAAATATATAGTGCACAATGTATTGTGCTACTTGTGCCATAGTTATTTTGACTGTAGGTTTCAGCTGAAATTGTAAGGTTTTCCCCAAAAATTGTATATTGCCGGATTTATAAGGCTCTGGCTAAACAAATATATATTGCTTAATGATGCACAATGTATCGTGCTACTTCTGCCAAGTTGGTTTGGCTGTAATATTGAACTGGCTGGTTTTATCAGGTTCTAGTCGGAATTATAAGGTTTCGGCTGAAAAACTATACCGGGTGTTTCTTTTAAACTGAGACGATCAAATATCTCGAAAAATAGCCACTCTACGGAAAAAAAGTCCATAATCACAATTTAATCATACCGCGGGGGAAATACATTAGTGCAAAAAATAGTACCCCCACCCCCCGCTTTGTAGGTGGGGTGGGGGTAACTTTTAAACTAAGATAGGAAGCCATATTTTTTATTGCAGATACGGATTCTGCGACTAAAAGTACGTATGAATTGAATGAAATATTTTGTTCGGTTCATGATAGATGGCGTTGTAATCGACGAAATTCAATTTTTTCAATTTCTTCTTCTTAGAACACACGCATTCGATTCTGCAATACAAAACTAAATAAAAAACAATAATAATAAAAAACATAATAAATGAAATAAAAAACATCACGTTTTCATTGGAAATACTCGAAATTCGTCATCAAAACAATTTATTCAGTTTTGTAAATCACATTTAACGTTTGTGTTATTTCTTATCTTCATGTTTTTCGTAATTGCAAAATAAACGATAAAATACTTTAGAATGGAGCGTTTAACTGTGCCAGAGAAAATTCGAATGGTTCTGGTTTATGGAGAAGCTGACAGAAATCTTGAAAATGCTGTTGCTATTTACGCTCAACGTTTTCCGGATAGGATTCGTTCACGTGCTTCATTTGACCGTACTATCAAACAATTTATTACTGATGGAAATGTTCAATCGAAAAAGAGGACCCGTAGAGCAACAGTCACTGGAGAAAATAATGAAATTGCTGTATTGGCAGCAGTGGCTTATAATCCTCATGTTAGTACACGAGAAATAGTTCGCGATTCCAGATTGTCCCTCACCAGTGTTTGGAGAATTTTAAAACGGCACAAGTATCATCCATATCATGTGTCTTTACACCAAGATCTTCATGGCGCTGATTTCCAAAATCGGGTAACTTTTTGTCAATGGGCACGTGAACAAATACAACAAAACCCCAATTTTTTTCGTTGCGTAATGTTCTCTGACGAATTGTCTTTTACAAACCATGGAACGGTTAATCGACACAACATGCATTATTGGAGTGTTACAAATCCGCACTGGCTTCGTCAAATTGAACATCAGCGTCCTTGGACTGTCAACGTGTGGTGTGGAAAAATTGGCAACAAACTCATAGGCCCCCACATTATTGAAGGCAACTTGAATGATCAAATATACCGAAACTTTTTGGAAAATGAACTGCCAATATTAGTTGAAAATTTGAACTTAGAAGTGAGACGGAACATGTGGTTTCAACAGGATGGTTGTCCTGGACACTATTCGGTGGTGGCACGTGAAATACTTGATCGTGATTTCAATGGTCGCTGGATCGGTAGAGCTGGTCCGATAAATTGGCCCGCCAGATCACCATATCTTACTTCGCCAGATTTCTTTTTGTGGGGCTATCTCAAAGACAAAGTTTACAAACAAGAACCAACAACACGTGAGAACATGATTGAGCGAACCAGAAATGCGTGTGCTGAAATTCAACCAAACATACACTTCTCAGTTGTGTAAAATCAATGGAAATGCGTATTAATAAGTGCATTGAAGTCGCAGACCATCATTTTGAACACTTATTTTAAGCTAAAATTATTTTATTCACCTGCCATTTACATTAATAAACTGTTTTGATGACGAATTTCGAGTATTTCCAATGAAAACGTGATGCTTTTTATTTCAAACGTATTGCAGAATCGAATGCGTGTGTTCTAAGAAGAAGAAATTGAAAAAAATGAATTTCGTCGATTACAACGCCATCTATCATGAACCAAATAAAATATTTCATTCAAATCATACGTACTTTTAGTCGTAGAATCCGTATCTGCAATAAAAAATATGGCTTCCTATCTTAGTTTAAAAGTTACCCCCACCCCACCTACAAAGCGGGGGGTGGGGGACTATTTTTTTGCACTAATGTATTTCCCCTGCGGCATGATTAAATCTTGATTATGGACATTTTTTCCGTAGAGTGGCTATTTTTCGAGATATTTGATCGTCTCAGTTTAAAAGAAACACCCGATATAGTACACAATGATGCACAATGCATCGTGCTACATGTGCCATAGTTAGTTTGGCTGTAGAGGGTATGGTTCCGGCTAAAATTGTTTTTTTCCTGAAAAATCGTGTATTTCTGGATTTATGAGGTTCCGGCTGAAGAAATATATAGTACTTAATGATGCACAATGAATTTTGCTTTGTGCCATAGTTGGTTTGGCTGTAATATGGTACTGCCTGGCTTTATCAGGTTCTGGACGGAATTATAAGGTTCCAAGCTATAAATTATACAATGCATCATGCTACTTGTGCCATAGTTATAGTATGGTTTTGGCTAGCTGTTTTAGGTTCCGGCTGGAATTGTAAGGTTCCGGTTGAAAAAACATATAGTGCACAATGATACACAATCCATTGTGCTACTTGTGATATAGATAGTTTGACTGTTTATTATCATACCATCGTTTCCGGCTGGAATTATAAGGTTCCACCGAAAAATCGTATATTGCTGGATTTATAAGGTTCCGGCTGAAAAATTATATAGTGCACAATGCATTGTGCTGCTTGCGCCATACTTAGTTTGGCTGTATATGGTATGGTTCCGGCTAAATTTATAAGGTTATTTTCTGAAAAATCTTATATTTCTGGATTTGTAAGGTTCCGACTAAAAAAGTATACCGTGCAAAATGATGCACAATGAATCGTGCTACTAGTGCCATAGTTGGTTTGGCTGTTGTAGGGTTCTGAATCGTTTTATCATGTTCCGACTGGAATTATAAGGTTCTGGCTGAAAAAGCATTTAGTACACAATGATGCAAAATGCACCGTGCTACTTGTGCCATAGTTATTTAGTTCCGCCTGATATGGTTCCGGCTGGCTTGACGGACACTAATTTTCATGCTGACAAATTCACAAAAACGTGTATCTCAGATGTTTACCGCCAAAAATCACCTTGTTGGCATGCTACAAGTACAAAAAAGGTACCACTGGATAGGTATTGAAATACTTTGAATCTGCATTAAAAAAAATTAAACAAATATTGGATTTTTTTGATATTTTTGAACTTTTGTGGAAAATTGAGCAATGTGTGATTTTTTTGCACCCAAGTGTAGAATGCATTGTGTTAACAAATCAAACGAATATATAAATAAAAATAATAATTTTCCTGCATACGTCCCCTTAAAAAAAACAATCCTCCATTCAGGTATATTCGATAAATTGTAGTTTTTATTTTATTTCCCTCATTGTCTGTTTCAAGTTGTTTAATGTGTTTAAGTAGATAAGACAATAATAAATTGGTTTCAGCAGTTTTGTTGTTCGCTGTGTTCGAAGCTTGTGTTCAAAGCTTTTGAGTCTACAGAGAAAATTTTCTATCATGATCCATCACTTCAAAAATCAATCGACGTTCACATTCGAGTTCATACGGAACCTAGTTTCCTTGTTTCTGCACCATACCCATGGCCTTGAGACGGTTTTGAATCGCTGTTGAGTCATTTATTGGCATAAATTTTGGTTCAATAACGCATCCAACGCAGCGTCTTCATACTTTACTGGTCTCCCTTCGTGTTCTTTGTCACTGATGTCAAAATCGCCACTTCTAAAACGTCGGAACCATTGTTATTGATGATTTATGTTCCCCATATGCTTCGCACACCAATCGATGTCCATCAGCTGCAATTTTCTTCAAACTAAAACAAGAAAGCAGCGCTTCCCGCAGATTGTGTTTTGTTGGCACAAAGGTTGACATGGTTAGAGCACAAAAAAAATATGTTGTTTACAAGTCAGCGAAATGACGCGTACTGATTTTTAGAGGAAAATGGTGACGCTTTAACATGAATATAGTTACAAGATGATCCGACGCGTCCAATATGTAAGTTCAAAGTATTTTCAAAACTTTTGTACTTCGGTCACTTCTTTGATTTAAAAAATTCAATGTTTCATTAAGTCGAAACCAATGGTCAACGTGTTGGTAACCTCACATCGATGTGAAGCAGGTGTGTCTCTCGTCCACAGTAACCCAAAATTTCACATGTAACTTTATTAATTATCTGAGATGTGCATTTAAAGAACAAATTATCCAAATAGGAGATTTACCACGGATCAACTGAGGTTTTAATTATTTCGATATTTTACGTTAGTGCGATAATGCCACAATGGATGGGAGCTGTAATACAGATATAGTTTCACGAAAGGGTTTGAAGTAGATGTGAGGCTAATGGCTTCTGCTACATTATTATTTTTAAAAATATTATCCTATTTGATAAAATTAACAATTCTAATTTAATTTAAACTATTTACTTACTTTGGAATTATGTGCTGATATCCATGCCGATATTCGTGCATCATAGCCGGCAGTACCACCTGTTTCCTTCGAAATTGGCTTTCCTCTATTCGTGCCAAGCACTGTATCGGAGGATCCTTCCATTCCGGCAAAAACACAATAAAACTTAATGGCTCCTGTGACTCATTTAGTAAATTATCAATGTGTTCCAATGTGGCATCAATTAATTCCTCACAATATGGTGGATTCACCTCAAATGATCCGGAGATCGGTTTGAAATCAAGAAATGACCTATAATTACAAATAGTTTAATAAAAAAATTAAATATTTTTTCTAATTTAAACAAAATTAAATTACCCTCTTGATCCAAAAAATGAATCTGTATCACTAAATGCCGAACAAAATTGACGAAAATATGAATTTAATGGACTCGCAAAACATTCAAACGTAACACCAAAGTGACGATTTAAACATTCGAACACAGTTACGGGTAGTGATTCTTGTGTAGCTTGAGCTTCTTGTGATGTTGTCGTTAAATTTCCTAGAAATGTGTTGTATCGTTTTAATAAGCACCATATTCGACCAACGAATAGATCAAATTTTTTGTCATCGTAACAATTATTTCGATAGAGTTGTTCCTGTAAGATAAATTGACAAGCATTTAATAAATGTACATTCTTATTCGAAAAATCTAGTATTGTGATTCCAATAATCAAATATCTAAATATTAACAATAAACAAATTATTAACACATCTGCAGTGGAATTCTCAATTAATTATTTCCAGTTCCCAAAAAAAAACAAAAATCAGAGAAAAATTATTTATCTTGCTGTTTATAATCTTATTTCGCCTTAATTATATGCTTAATTTATTTTTATATATAAATTTATTATATTTAATAAAATTAAAAAAATATATGAAACACGATTCCCAGCAAGGAGAAAAAAGGCACATTCGATTGAACTGATTTAACTGAATAATCTGAGTTAGCTGAATATATCACATCAGTTTACCTCAGTTAACTCAGATTATTCAGTTAAATCAGTTCAATCGAATGTGCCTAAATTTACCTAAAAATTGCTATAAAATGAAATTATTTTCTCTCAATAAAAAAAAAAATCCCAAACGCTAAAATAGACTTTGGGGAATAAAAAATTCTGGTTTTCCCTGGGAATAGAGAATTGGGAAAAATATTTTCATATAATTTTTGTCTAAATTGCATTTTTCTGGCCTACTGAGGGCAATTTTGATTAAGCAATATTTGGTTGTGAATTTCCAGTAACGGAAAATAATTGTTCATCATAGTTGGCGTATTTATCAGTAGTAATTAAAGTAGATTTTTATAAAACCGATTCAGGTTATACTTATAATTACTACTGACATAAAAGCCAACTATGATGAACAATTATTTTCCATTACTGGAAATTCACAAAAAAATATTGCTGAAACGAAAATTGGCCTCTAATATTAAAGCTAAGCGGGCTCTGCGAAAGCAAAACAGCCAAAATTAGGTAGGTAAACGCGCATCCCCAATAGAATTCCTTATGACTTTTTCCTTACAGAAATGTATAAAAAAAAAATTGAGGAAAACAATTTTTTTTAGACATAATTATGATCATTTAGCCATAATTTGTTTATATTTACTACTATTTCCCATGAAATAAAAATGCGCCTGTATTATTTATGAACACAATTTTATCTGGGTTATATTTGATACCTAAGAAAATTATTTTTGAATCTTCGCCCATTTCCAAAGGAGATTTTTACCCGGAATGTTTTTTAATAATGATAGTTATAATGGTAGTTTAAATCTAAATCACTCAATCAAGGAGTTCCTCTTGCAGCAATGATGTAGCGAGGGTTTTTTCTCCAGACAGAAGTCATCCAAATTTTAAAATCCGATTAACAACAAATCATCACTTAACTAGAGCCACATGACATGGCCAATCAAAATTGGATAAAAGAAATATGCTTAAAATCTATTCAACATGACAGTATTTCCTAACGTCCCCTAGAACCAATCATTATAACCACACGGATCAATTCATAATATGAAATCGACTTATTGTTTAGTAACTGCAAATTGTTATGTTCTTATTGTTGTACTCAAATCAAGTCAAACTTCTTACGCTTCTACATATAAATATTGGCAGGCATTACATTTAGAAAAGTAAATTATACATCTAAAAATGCAAGAACAACAAAAATGATTTAATTTTTAAATATGTAGTATAAAAAAATGCAATCATCAGGCTCGACCCTAAATTTTTCTGTCTAATAAAACCAGGGGTGGGATGTTGTAACATCACTTTTTGAAAATTAGATCTCTTTCCTCACTAATAAAATTAATCGTTTTATCTTTTTCAATTCCATTATTTCTATTGCGAACTCTACCTATTCGAATAAAACATTATCTCGTTCTACTCTTATTCTATCACCTACTTATGACAGCATTGCTTCAAGCAATTGTATTTTAGGAAAAAGAGATACAATATTCGATAAATATCGGAAAAAAGTGATGTTACAATATCTCACCCGTTTCAATTAGATGGCACTACTGTACTTTCAAAATCAAACTATGGTTTAGATCTTCGATAAAAAAATGATTAGGGGTTCCTCGAATTAGTATGGGATTTGCTCATACAAGATTGTCACTATTGCCAGTTTATTTCATTAAAACCGCAATACTATTACTCAATAATTGATCTATTCAACAAGACGGCAAAAGAATTTAAGCTTAACATCAACAATTTTCAGAAAATTTAATCAGAATTAATTTGCGAATCTTATAGTGATGAAATTCACGACATGTTAAGATCTCACAGGAAACGGAAAAACGAAACAAATAATATTTATAAAATGTTGAAAATTGGTAGTCGTGGTGATGTTAAGGACACCACTGTCCACACAATAAAAGGAATTGATAACGTTGAACGAATTAAAGTGATACTATGGGGATCAGAAAATGTACGTGACATCTAATATATCACATGCCAGAATAAGCGCCAAAGCTGAAGTCAGTAATCACAGGATTGAACATATTAAAAAAGAAAAAAAAACCTTAAGGACAGCGGATCGTTTTAACTGTGGTTCAGACCATCATCTGTAAAATACATGTGCCGACATTGCTATAAAGTTATTTTTTGGCCATGAGTATCGTAATGATTCTTGAAATTATCAACTTGTCGAAAATAAACGAAAGCTGTGTGAAAAATGTTTGGATCGTAACACTTGGAGTTCTGGCAGAATATCCCTGCGCCAGGAAAATCAGAACCAAATTCCTCTGACAAAAGACGCGCGAATACATGTGAAAATGCATCGATAGCATCAGGTTTCAAGCAGAAAGCGAAACTCGACAGGGTTTGTTAATGCCAGGAACCTAACTAAACACTTACATCCAATATCCATAACCCTCAAAAACACGAATGGAGGGAGAGCTGAGAAGTAGGCTCCATATTTGGACCGTTGCTTTTAATTTTTTACATCAATGATAAATATAATATACCATTGCATGGAGCCCTTCAAATGTACGCCGATGACGCAATAATTGTTTATAAATCATTATCTCGGTCAAAGCTACTAGAGCGTATGTCTTCAGATTTGACAATTAAACGTGATGACCGCTTTCTTGTAACAATTTCGTTGCGAAATCGCCGTATGAATGCGGTTCAACTGGGACGGCGGCTCCAAGAAGTTCGTAAGTCGAAGTCAGTCGATTGACAGTTAGAAGACGATTTCGAGAAGTTAATCTGACTGCACACAGATCAGCAAACGGGCCGAAATTGACCGCACCCCACCGACGAGCCCGTCGTGAATTCGCTCGAGAGCATTTGAATTGGATAGAAGAAGAATGGAGAATAGTCCTGTTCTCTGACGAGTGCAGGATGTGTTTATATGGCACCGATGGACGCGAAATAGTATACAGAAGGCAAGGAGAGCGATATGCACAATGTTGCATTGAAGAACGTGTCTCATATGGCGGTGGATCGTGCGTGTTCTGGGGAGGCATAACATTAGAGGCAAAGACAGATCTTGTATTCATCACACGAGCCAATACTGGCTGTCGATCAAGAGGAATCAACGGTACATTGAGGAAGTACTCGAGGAGTACGTCGTACCTTTTGCCGGGTTTATCGGTGAAAATTTTGTTTATACAGGATAATGCGAGACAGCATACGGCTGGTATAGTATACTATACCAGTACCTTCAAGAGGTGGGTGTGCCTGTTATGTAGTGGCCAGCTCGAAGCCCAGACCTCAATCCCATCGAACATTTATGGGACGAGTCGAAAGGAAGGTTCGAGCCAGCGATGTTGCTCCAACGAGTCTCCAGGACCTGAAAAAGGCGATCGTAGAGGAATAGGAGGCGATACCTCAAGATTTTGTGAAAACTTTGGTGAAATCAATGCAGAATCGAATGGAAGCTGTCATTCGGGCCAGGGGAAGGAATACTTCTTATTAATAAAACTGTTTTTTTTTTTGTTTTTTCCCATGTTTTAATTCGATGTTTACCCCTAATTTTCCATGCTGACAAATTCACAAAAACGTGTACCTCAGATGTTTTCCCCTAAAAATCAGTTTGATGGGACGTATAAATACAAAAAAGGTACCACTGGTTAGTTATTGAAATAGACTTTGAATCTGCATTAAAAAAAATAAACAAATATTGGATTTTTTTTTGATATTTTTGAACTTTTCTGGAAAATTGAGCAATTTGCGATTTTTTTGCGCTCAAGTGTATTAATACACTGTGTGGTGTTCTTGCTAGTTCCGTAGCTGAACTCAATTCAATTGCGTAAGACACGTAATAAGTAAGCAAACTCGTTCGAATTGAGTTTACATTAGGGTGGTCCATGTTTGTATGGGGGGGGGGGGGGGGGAATGATGTTTAAATATCTAACAGGACACCCCTAGAAATGTGAGGTTATGCTACAAACTTAAATAGAAAAAATATTGTGTCAATCGCAGATGGTTTAGAGGTCACCTTTCCAAAACATTAAAGATATTGAAAATCGGTTAACAAACAGCGAGATTATTGCTTATTAATTATTTGAAACTAATAAAAAACCAAATAATATAAACGGTTTTTTTTTAAATCTTGGAATTTATATTCAAAATTACGAATAAATAAATAAATAAGAATGATGTATAACGAATAAACAAATGGAATGTTTTATGGTGTCATAACAAACTGTATGAGTCATTAGCTGTATTCCAATGGAGAAAGCACTCATGCTCAAACGATGGTGTAGATGTTGTAAGCTGTTACGTATAAATTTGACGGTAGGTATTTTATTAACATTTTCACTATTAAAACCTCAATACTCCTTTTTCCCACCAGTGTGTGCACAGATTAAGGCTTTGCCTTCATGATATGTCCAATTTTTGACATTGATTATTACCAAATTGTATGCAAATATTCAAACAAATTTAATTTTGTATAACAAAATATGTTGCTGTCATAATTTTGCCCGTTCCTTTAGTTATCTACTCACAAGTATGTACTTGTAAGTAGGAAATTGTTACCATTGGAACACAGCTATTAGGACTTTTATGATGCCATTATCATAAAACAAAATTATGTTGTCCTTATTACTCAGTCGTCTCATTAATGTATTTAAAATTTAAATCCGCCTAACGCATTAGTTATGACCTGGTATGGCCAATATATTTCTTTGTATCATATAATATATAAAAAAATAAATGCAAATTAATTTCTGTTTAAACCCAAATCTCTCGAGAATAAGACACAAATTTGTAATAATTAAATCTAGTCCTAATCTAGTAATATTCTGCGAAACAAAAAACAAGTGATTAATAAAAATGTGTTTATTAAGTATAAGTGTGTTTCGCCAAGTGCCTACGGCAAATAGCGTAAAAAGTAAATCTAGTCCGTTTATCAGTTTTATTATTATTTTTAAGAAAGTGCTACTACAGTTGATAAAATGGCAGCTAATTTAAGGCCCACTACAGAAATTTGGACATGAGTACTGTCAAATTATTGGTGCTAAGCTACCATCAAAAAAGCAAGTATTGTGTCCTTTTTTTACAATCACCGTACTGTAAAATTAACTTTTTGTGAATGTACAGCTCTGACAATCCAGAAAGGGTCTATATTTTGGTCAAAAGCACGAATTCCAGTGAAAAAAGGACAACATTCCATTGAAAAATTGCATGATGAGTGGAAGAATCTTCTCTAAAGAATAAAAATAAACTTTCAAAAGTTTACCGTGAAAGAGAAATTGCCTTTAATAGTAAACTGGATGATATTTTCGATATCGCACACACTAATGCCTTGTCCATGATGACCCGTGAAGACGATAAGCGATTCCTCTTATCACAGCGTGAGAAAGGGAGTCCCGGATATTTGGCTGGTATAAAGGCAGAAAAAAATCGTAAACGAAGATAATCTTGAAGAAAAAGGTAAATCAATGCCAATAGACTCACAAGCATTATTTTCGTCATCGGAGAGTGACAGCGAAAGGATATACATATATAAGTTCAAGACTTTGGACATTCTATTGAGGAACTCATTTTGAACCAAATAACACTGAGGCGTTTTCGTGAAGCAAATCTGGAACGGAGACCGTGTGTCGTTTGGCGGTGATTATCTCCAATATAGATGGAGAACAATTATTGGCCGTTCCAAAAATATCAAGATCAACTGGTTTGAAAATGGCGAAGGCTGTTTTTCAAAGCTTAATCGATTGGAGGGCAGCTGACGGTGTCGTAGCGGCTTGCTTCGATTCAACATACTCAAATACTGGAAGATTAAATGGAACAGCTATTATTTTAGAGCAGAAACTAGATCGAAGTTTATTATATCTTCCTTGTCGACAGATTTTGTTACACCAATCATTGGCGATTTTTTAAAACGGTTCAAGATTTCCACAGCTTTGTTAAACAAAGACCCGTATATATGACCTCAGGATGATAATTTCATCCTGAGGCATAATGTTTGTTAATTATTTATTTTAATAAATTAATGATTATATTTGTGCAATTAAAAGGACTGAAGGTTCATACGACGGATAAAAATCTCGGATTTTTCTATCCCATCGTTATAAACAATTACATCACGGAAAATTTTACAAGAGACACGCCTCTTTTCATACAAAATAGTTGCAAAAAATTGAAAAAAAATCTCGGATGGAAAACCCGAGATTTTTATGCGTCGTATGAACAAAGCTTGATAGCAATTTAAAAAAGGAAAACTTAGAAACAATGTTTAAATCTACAAAAATGTTTGATTTTTAGGTAAAATTCGGCTTAATTTTTTGTATTTCAGTTTTCGTTTAGGCAATCAGAGGTTCGAAAAGTTAATAGAAAAATATATATTTTTTGTCTAATCAGTATTAATTGTTTCGTAAAGATAGAATATATTAATACACTGTGTGGTCTTCTTACTAGTTCTATAGCTGAACACAATTCAATTGTGTAAGACACGCATACATTATGTAATTCGGATGCTATATCTTTATGATAATCATTTTTTTATCTTAATTTTGATTGTAATCCGCAAAGATCCTTTCGTCATCTATAAATAGTTAATAACCAAATTATAAGTAATAAATTGTTATAAATAACATATATAAATAACAAAACAATGACAACCAATTTAAATTTTTCGACAAGAAAAGGGCAGAACTTAGGCCGTTTTCGAAACGGATACTTATTTCAAACTTCTTATTTGCCGCCATCTTTTAGTTTTTCATATGATACTTGATTTAATTTTGCTAAACCAGGGGCGGCATGTTGTACCATTACTATTTTCGACTGGTGTATGTCTCATTTTTTACGAGTAAAATGGCAGCCTATTTCACTTCGAAAATCAAGCATTTTCTAATGTGTTCTCAGCTTGCTCGAGTAAAACGTCACTCTATTTCTTTTCTACGATTTTTAGACTACTAGATTAAACGACTCTATTTATCATCAAATAATTTTTTCGTGATACGTTTATCGAAATGTAGAAAAGAGAGAAAGCTCACAATTATATCAAGACGTTGAAATCGCGATATAAAACACATAATTATTTACACGAAATAGAATGTTAATTGATTCCTGAAAATTGAGACATAAACTAAGTTGAAAATAGTGATGGTACAACATGCCGTCCCAGTTTAACTAATCTTCAATCTGTACAATCTATTATACAGTTCCAATTTCCCGTTTAGAATAGGAACCGTCCAGGACCTCGGTCCTCGTTTTTAAGAGTCATCATTCGACATCGGTACGGGGCAATCTTAAAACCAGTATAGGAGAATTCAACCCGAACAACATTATCGACACAACGATTTATGGCGCGTACTGCTGGAATAAAGTAAGAAAATAGCACAGTTCTGATGGTGCATTAATAAAGTGCAAAATATGAATTTTGTTTTAAAATAGGAACTGTTCTGAATTTTTAATTTACAATATTTATTATAATTTATAAAGTTAATTCCCAATGGATTTCGCGTCCTTTTAAGGGAAATTAACTTTTATTTCGAATTTACTTTAATATTTCCGATTGGTTCCGGATCCTGATATCATTTATTAATTTACATGTAAGCACGTTTTTTGTTCCCTTGATTGTTCCAATTTGAATGGATAACTTTGATTATTTGTATGGTCTCATTGTATATTGGATTTATTTTCACTTGTAGAAAAGTTAAGACTTCACTTGTGTTCGATAAGCATTTGTGAGAACATTTTCTTTCAGGGTGTTTTATTATTCAATAGGTATTATGGAAAATTCGGGGTTAGTTTTTTCCTTTTCTCGAAATTTTCATAATAGTTTGTTATTAGCTCTCAAACTTGAACAAGTTGTGCAAGCTCTATCGGATTATAGAAAAACAATAATAATTTAAAAAAAATTATGGACTAAATGTGTGTCTAAGAGCGATTTTTTCGACTAAATTGCCGATTAAACTAAATTAATGACTGATTCATATCATTCATTCAAAGGTGGCACTAGTATCTTTTACACCCTTATTCCGCTATTCGAGTCGTTTGTCTTTTCAAGTGACTATAAAAATTTGTTATTTGTATGAAAAATTAGCCAGTTGTCATGCCAATAAGTGACTTGAGGCGAGAGAAACAATTAAAAACTGTCATTCTGAGTCCTGTGAAATTTTGAAATGACTAGAAAAGGCATAAAATAGGTCGTTTGTCGCTTGGAGTGACTACGATAATATGCTTGCTAGATATTTTGGCAAGGCAGCCGCCTTTGGTGTCATACTAAATGACTCACTTGAGACGACAAACGACTCGACTAGCGAAATAAGGGTGTAAAATATGGGGCGGTATGTTGTACCATCACTTCGAATCGAAATTCGAAAAAAGACGAATGACGGTATGTTGTATCATTTTCGAAAAGCAAAAATGATACAACTTTCACTTTTTCGATTCGACTTTTTATCGAATTTCGACTTTTTTCGATTCGAAGTGATGGTACAACATACCGCCCCTGGTGGCTAATAGCATGACTACTCATTAATTTACTTTAGTCGGCAATTTAGTTGAAAAAATAGCTGAGGCACACAGTCTTACTCAGAAAATTGCAAATAGAGAGCCAGGGATTGTTTGGTATGCAAATACAGTTTTCCTATTAGGTAGGTTCGAATGGTAAAGAAAAATTTTTGAATACACACTGAAACTTAATTTTTAAATTGAATTCAACAATAAACCTAATTTAGTGAAGAACAAACTAAACCCTCAATCGGTGACGAAAAAACGATGTTTTCTAGATTCAATTTTTTTTAAACCTTGTAGTAATGGCTCTTATTTATGGATGATTTTCTTTGGTTAATTATTATAAAAACTTAATCTCATAAAGTTACACCACAAATAAGCAAGAGTAAAATGAAATTTAAAAACCACCGATCTAACAGATTCAACATAAATAGAACAATGACAATGGTATTCGCATTAGAAAAAAGTACACAATTGAATAACTTTATATTTGATTATTGCATGCATTGCTAATCTATCTTCCTCTATCAGCCAAAAGGAATTTTACTTACGAGCTTCTGTAAATGTGTCGCATTTATATATTGTGTATCTGGCTGCTGCTGCCCCGCTAACGTGTACTTAAAAGCCATCTGATCCCTTTCCATGATATACTCGATCACAGGCATCCTCGCCGGTGGCAGTAGAAACATAACAGGATAACAATAAACTTTCCGTTGGAGCGGTGGCGGCAAATCCGTTGGTCCATCTTGTATCCCGTTATCTTTTAAAAGTTTCGCATGTTGCTCCCGTATTTTTTTCGCACTCTCACAGGAAAAACGATACATTTTTCTACAAAGTGCCTCAACATTGTCTTTTACAGCTTCAACTAAGTGGGGCTGACATTGTCGTTCCATGTGCAATAATCGTTCTTGAAAATCTTCGTATGATGCGCCCACTGTTTTTCGCAACCATTGAAATGTTTCTTCAGCTGTCCATTTTACTATTTTTTTACTTTCGGGTGGTGCCGAAGACGATTCAATTAGTTTTTTAGCGGCCTCAGTGTACATAGATAGCTGTTTTCGAGCGTCTCCGGTATATTTTGGTCTCACTATTTTGATTGGAATATCGCTCATTATCTCCCGATACATTGATGGCGAAATTTCAATTGGTCCACAATCGCTAGGCAACAAAGGATCTGATCCTTTATCCGTCACTTTTCGTTCCATTAGCCATCGATGAAATGAATCTTTTGGCGCGTTAATCGCTTCACGAAGCATACATAAACTGTCGTATTTCTTAATTAATTTTATCGTTAGATCCGCTCGAAGTGCTTCAATTTCGGGATGTGGTTGATAAACGGAAGTTGGGAGGCGCTCAAAAACAATAACATTTGTGTGGACTTCGAGATCCCATGGCCCGGGTAGTACATATTTTTTTATTTGCGCGCCACCCATTTGATTGTGCAGAGTCATTGCATCTTCAGATGGCCGCCGTTTTAGCGTTTGATGTGGATTCGGTGTATGCGCTCCATTTGGCCCCGGTGGATTATGGCATATGCCCAACGGATCCGTGAGTGGATCAAATGGCCGATTTAAAGTTGGCGTCTCCCATAGCGATTCTCCGGTAATTTTATTCCAATAGTACGGTCGATTTTCTCGTTTCGACCAGAATTTCTTCCACCCCTGATTTACCAAATCGGGATGTAGCTCATCTCCATAAATACTCGTATTAAAAGCGGGTGAACTACCTTGCGGTGTTTGTGGGGGCAATACTTCAACCGTCGCGGCTGGTGTAGCTTTTGTGGGAGTACCAAATGATGATGGTGTAGTCTGATTTTCGGTATTATTCTGTGGATTTGTTAATTGTTCCCAAGCTGTTTGGGCCGTACTTTGAATCAAATTAGATTCTTTACTACTCGATGCTATGTCATTCATGATTGGTTTCCATATACAACACTGTTATTTTCGATCAAGTTTTGTTTGTGTGAATGAAATGCAGTCAATTTAAATGTTATTATAAAACAGGTGTCCCCCTATTTTATTAGTGTAATGTAAATATTAATTTAAAATTTTGTATGTTATTACATTACAATACGACGATTTGTACTATTGTCATTTCAATGGTTAGCGCGCGACTGATTTTGACGTTTAGTTTTTTCTTATTGTAATCAAATAAAAACAAATGAAAATTGATTCAAACTATCATAAATATAAAATAGTTTATCATTAAAATAATAACAAAAAATATGTTTTTCTTTTTAAGTTCTTCAAATACAATTCATTATTGTACACGAAATGCTTATCGGATTCGACTTATTAGTTATTTTGAATATTTTATCTACTAAATAACAAACAAAACTTGAAAATATAATTTTTTTGTGTAAAATTTTTGTTTAAAACCAAACCATACTCAAAATTTTTTTTTTACATTTTTCACTTTTTTCGAAAATAATGCACTTCAATTTTTAGCGAGAACGACTGAATATTTTTAAAAAACTGTAATTTATTTCACTAAACTGATATTTATTGTTATTTTATAACACAAATATTTTTATTTCTAAATAAGCATTACGATTTATGAATTGAAAAAAATTAAAATCCATTCACTTATCCGCCCTTATAAAACGCCATTTGCAATCTGCTTTAAAATTTGTAGATGAAAAAATTGAATAGATGAAAATACACAAATACCACTACACGCAAAATGATTTTTTTTTGTTAAAACGTAAATAAAAACATTTAATTTCCCCTTCTGTTAATTTAGTTTTTTATTTTGTTGTGTTGGTCAAGCAGCTTTCGTTAAAAAATTTTCGTCGAATTTTTAAATTATATAACGTTTCGTAAATACTTTTAATTTTAAGGTTACGAAGAAATAATTTGCAGTCTGATTTGTTCTCCCTCCGTTTAGTGAATTCAAACACAACGTCTTAATTGCTAATCAAATCAAATCGTACAAAAAAGTTAATATCCCGTTTTCTAGAAATATTTTTTTTCGTTTCAATTTAAGTCCAACCCACACAAATGTGTGTGTAAAAAACGACGGTTGTAATGTTTTCCGGATTTTAACAGATCTCAGTTAACCCCTTAAGGACCAAACCCGAGATACTCGGAACATACTACATATATGGTCCAAAACGACCAAACCCGGGATAACTCGGGTGGTCACATGTTATACGTTCCATTATGTATTTGCTCGAAATAACTTAAGAATATAATCTTATAACAAAACAATATTATTATATTAAATGAACTAAGTTAATATATTTTATTCTCTACAACCTACGCCCATGCTTCCAGGTTTACCAGAAATTTAATTAGACAGAGTTAAATTATTAATTATTTTAATTTTTCTACCTATTATTTTTTTATATATGTATTATATTTTTCCCATATGAATCTATCTGAGTATCTATATGTACATATTTTAATGATATGTATCATTTTTACATTTCTTTGAAATAAAAACCAACATATATTTATAAAAATAAAATTTATTTTTTAAACAGATTTTTTTTTTGTGCATAATATGTATGTCAAAATATTAGTTCTAACTATTAAAAAAAATTGATTTTTTTGGTGCATTTATTTGAAAAAAACATCGGTTCTTAAAGGGTTAAATCGGAATTATTTTTGAATAAAAGAATATACTTTGATAACATATAAATTATAAAACATATTTTATAAAACGAATTAAATGGATTACTCAAATGTGTATGTTGGTTCAAAATTGTACATACAAAAATAAATTTTTGACATCAAGATTGAGTAAGGCAAAAGAACTCACACAATTATGTGGGCAGGTAGGAAAAGGGATATAGTGTTGAAAATTGTATCCCTTTTCTTGACTGTTATCACAATTGTGTGGGTAATGCAAAAGAATCATGTTGTATGGATTTTGGACCAACATACCCATAGGCGAAGTCGTGACATGGTTGAAACATAACGTGGTATCCGTGAGGGATATCGCAATTTATGTGGACAGTCAAGCGGCGGTCAGATCGCTGGAGGCGGTTTCCCTGAAGTCACGGGTGGCGCTGGATTGCCGATCATCTCTTAACGAGATGAGCGAGTATTTCAGCATTCAGATAATCTGGGTCCCTGGTCACTCGGACGTCACGGGAAACTGCAGGGCAGACGAACTAGCTAGGTACGGCACGACTCTCCAGATGCAGCCGGGAAGATCTGGGGAGGCCTATAGCAGCACTCAAATTGGCGCTCAGTAAGAAGGCAATCGCCGTGACAGATGAGAGGTGGACCAACACTCTCACGTGCAGGGTAGCAAAACAGGTTTCGCCAAAACTGAACCTGCAGCGCTCCAAGGCACTAGTATCCCTGGGAAAACGAGAGTTAGGATTGGTCGTAGGGATACTGACAGGACACTGCCTTTTTGGGGAACATGCGAGAAGGCTGGGTCTAGAGACGAATGACTTTTGTAGAAGTTGTTTGGACGAAGAGGAGGAAGAGACGTTAGATCACTTCCTATGCTCGTGTCCGGCACTATCATGCCGAAGGCATAAGTATTTAGGTGTGTACAGTATGGACAGCCTTTTGGAACTCGCGGGCTGTAGAGTGCGAGGTATTTTACGCTACATAAGTAGCTCTGGATGGTTTCAGCGGGAGTAAAGGGGAGATAGGATCCTGTGGTATCACAATGGGCCACTACTGGCCTAAGTGTGCGATAGCAGCCACTCTAACCTAACCTAACCTATAACCTACCCATTTGTGCATTCCCCTTAATTCGTTTTCGTTCGAGAAATAACAGCATAACTCTATAATGTTTTTTTTTTAAAAATAATTCCTATTTAACTAAGATCCGTTAAAATCAGGAAGACATTATAACCTGTCATTTTTTAGACACAGAATTGTGTGGGTTGGACTTAAATTGAAGTAAAAAAATTGTTTATCTGGTAGGAAAAGGGATATAAAAATGTTGTATTTGTATGATAAATTACGATTTTTAAACCATTTTTGATGTGTTTTACAGCAATTACAAATAAATTATATTAATTCCTGTTTCTTTTTAGTGTTAGGATAATTAAAATTTAATGTCCTATTCCCGTTACTTTTCGAAAATGAATAAAAAATCTACATATTTAATTTTTTATAAACACTTCCTTAAATCTTTTCAAAATAAATTAAAACAGCTCCATTTTATTTTAATTGTTTAACTTTTCTGAAATCATTTTGAAAATTGACAATTTGGAAAAAAATGGGGTTGAACAAACCTGGTAGTTCTGGGGTTGTTTTCGAGGTCTTCCGGGATCAAGAAACGATAATGCATTAATAATATAATGAATACATATAATCTCTCCCAGTTCAAGACAGTTTGAACGGACACAGTTTCAACCGAGATGACCCTGTCTAGCATAATTTAAAGGACTGGAGGAAATAAATAGAAAAAGTAACCCAAACTAAAGCAAGACACGTGCGGTGCCAGGTGCTTGGCCACGAGAACACAATGGACTCTGCTGTGGCAGACCTTCTTCCCTTTCTTATTTCTTCATCAATCTTACTGCAAGAATAGTATTAAAAACCATGAGGGGTGGTACTCCTTCAAACCTTCAAATCCCGTAGGACTAAGGACCCCTTAGATCTTTCCTCCAAGATCTATCACGACAATATCGCTATACAAATATGGATGGTATATGAGAGTGCTGAATCTGTTGCAGCTCCAAGGAACCATCAGAAACGAATTGCCAGTTAAGAACAGGAGAGTAAGAAGAAAATAAAACCAACTAAGCAGATCCGAAAAAACGCTAGGATTTTTTTAAACAATCAGATGTTTCTTACTATGATGTCATGGCACATCACCAAGAATCAGGCTCAAGTGATGAAGCAACTCGTGAAACCAAAGAAAAACAGCCTCTTTACAATGACACCTTAAAGGTGACCAAGTGGTAATCACCGGTCAAAATTTTTAAGAGCTTCTTTAGAAACGACTTAAATGCTAGTAGATCAAAACCACATCATGGTCTAAAGTATCCGAGCTTCCCACGGCAGATGTAAGCCCAAACTTTCTGAGCTACTGGGTAAGAATTTGTTGTTAATCATTCACTACATGGACAAAGTTATAGTGACCACGATGGTTCCGACTTTAAAGTAATGGGACCCTGCATCTCTAGCCTAAAAATGTTCTAAAAATAAACCTAAAAACACGGAGTCGAAGATACTTTCAAGGAAAGATAGGGAAAATGGGTATTTACAATTAACCATATATACTTCATTCAAAATAGCGGAGAACCTAAAGAAATCACAACAAAGTATGTAAATCGTCGTTAACAATGTAATAGTGTGTATTTAGGTTTTTAGTTTTTTACAGGAGCACAACATTTTTTTTGATGTTACTCTAGCTTATATGAAAATAAAATTACAAAATTCTTCAAAATGCCTGAGTTGTGCTGATGCCACCAGGTTTATCGAATTAATGTTTATTAAATTTAGTACAGATTCGAATTGTGGAATTTTTGGCAGACGAAGAAGAATTTAAAAGTTGACCACGCACTCACAATGGGGTTCTAAATACAAGTTCGGCTGGAGTTGTTTTAAGTATTTCACTATTGGCTATGCCCTCAATTCAAGCATGGCCTTTTTAATAGTGCGATTCCAGCACAATCATTTCGTTTAACGTTGAATTGTATGATGTGGTCCGGCTCGTTTAAATCCAACTAAAGATGATTGTTATCAGGTTATCACTAACTAACTTCTATATTTGATTTGAATTGATATCCCTGATCCGTCACTATAACGTTGGTATTCTGCAGCGTTAAATTAATGTGAAGTACGGAATTAACCGACTCAACCTTTCTAATGTATATTGATCTATTAATGTTACGCAATGTCGCTGATCATCAGAAAGAATGCTTTTATCCCAGGATGAGATAAATTGTGTAAGGCTACAAAAGCTCTTCTCCGTAAGTCAATTGGAATAAAAGGTCTTTGAATAGTAGTCGAAATGCCACATAAATTGTTTTATAAGAATTGAAATAGTACATAGTTTTACAACTTTTCGACAATATCCATAATCCGGCCTGCCACCACAATTGTGTGGGGGCGAAAAAGAATCATGCCAAAAATTTATTTTTGTGTGAATTTTGAACCAACATTCACATTTGTGCATTCCACTTAAATCGGGTTCGTCCGAAAAATACCACTTTAACTATAATAATAATAATTATTATGTTATCAAAAACAAATAATTAATATGTTATAAAATTTATGTTTTCAATTTATAATGATTTTTTCAAAAGGAATTCCGATTTAGTTAAGATCCATTAAATTCTGGGACATTATAATCTGTCATTTTTTACATACACATTTATGCGTGGTGAACTTATATAGAAGAAAAAAATTCTGGTCGGAAAAGGGTTAAAGTAGGTACATATGTACTTAAGAAACATAATTTTTATGTAAACTGCAGCTCCCAATTCAAGTGCCCTGCCCTGGTTGTATAACAAAACTTTTCGTTAAGTTCGTTTCGTTATGTTGGTACTGCAATAAGTTGTCAAATTGCGATGACATTGACAGCAGCCACAATCAATAACAAAACAATGGAAAACGAAAATAAACCAAATTTGAGTCAATATTTTGCCAATGATCCACCCAGTTTTTTCGATGAATTATACGATAAACCAAATGGTGAGTGCCGATATTTTTCAGGCCCGTTGGTTATTTTAAATTTTCTTTTGTAGTACCCGCGGGAATGTTAAACATTTCCAATGAACGGATTGTGCTGGAGAAACAGAATCCAACCAATTTCTTAAATGATTATGAACAGCCAGTCCAAGTGGGAATAACAGTTTCAGATGATGTGAAAGATATGTGGAAACCTCCGTATATAGAGCCCGGTGTTCCACCACTTCTTACAATGCCCGGGGTTATGTCAATGCATGATTTAACCGATCCAGTTCGGGAAGCTGTTTCCGAGTTATTAGGTGAAGAGGAAGCCATGCAACGAAAACTATTATCGCCCGATGATGTAACCCAAGATGAACGGGGTTTAAGACAACTTATTGAAGCTGGTTGTTACCGATCGGCAATTAATTTAACAAGCAGACTGCTCACAATGTACGGACAAGGCCATGGAAGAACTGGGCAGCCAGCTAAACATACACCACATTCCTTACAGTTATGGTTCACCCGGTTTGCTCTACTAGTAAAACTTGGTAATTTTGATTTGTGTCAAGCGGAAACTGAGGCGTTCGGTTTGTTGAACCGGCCCGATATCTATTATGAATTCTATCCTGAAATGTATTCCGGCCGCAAAGGATCAATGGCCTCATTTTCATTTCGTTTACTGCTTGCTGAGCTACCGTTGTATATGGGATCGTTTAAATTGGCCATGGATCGATTAACTGATTTATCGGAGACATGTTCAAAAATTAAAATTTACTTTCAAAACTCTCCTGCTGCTAAAGAGAGTGGCAAAACAGAGGATGGTGTGTTATTTTGGCAGAAGCGACAAAATCGTGTGCTACACTCGTTAGTTAATTGTGCCCTCTCGATGAAGGATTTTAGTTTAGCCGATATCATTATGACGAAGATACTAAAACAAGCTCAGTTAGAGAACGAGGAACGGCGTGCACTATACTCGACTTGGGGTCGAATTTACTTGCAATGTGGCGATATATTTGGGGCGGAAAAGAAATTTCACGAATCGCATAAGCTTAATGAGTACGTAAGAAATTGTCTAAGATTCATGGGACCCTGACCTATTTAATCTTATTATTTTTAGATCCGAAACACAAGATCAACGCGAGTATATCGATAAAGGTCTAGTGGCTATTGCACAAAATGATTTCCAGGCAGCATTCATGAATTTCCAAAAGGCTTTTGTATTGGATCAAACTAACGTGATGCTCTATAATAATATGGGGGTGTGTCTACTCTACTCCGGAAAATTAAAAGAAGCAATCTCGTTGTATGAGACTGCGATAGCTACCATTCCACAAAAAGCACTAAATGAGAGTTTATTGCTTAACTTATCGACCTTATACGAATTGGAATCGAACAATTTCCGCAACAAAAAGTTAGAACTTTTGCGGCAGATTAACAAGTATAAAGCCGATTTAAATATAAGCCTAGAAATTTGTTTAAAATTGCAAACTGTGAAATAAATAGCAAGTCAAATAAACACGATGTATTACCAATTATGTATACATTTTATTGATAAATTTGAATATAAAAAATATTTTTGAAATATGGAATTGATAACCTTTTAGGATAATTTTGTTTTTGTCTACAAAATAATTATCTTATCTTTTCACCACGTACACCCTAACCAACTAAACGTAAAACATTAATTGTTACAATCAACGATCTTCTAATCTTATTCTAACATTTTCCGAATCATGTAATTCAAAATACCGCCATTGCGGTAGTACGTTAAATCTACTTCGGTATCAAAACGTGAAATTACATCAAATGAAAGGCCATTGTCTGTTTTCACAGTAAGTTTTTCGCCTGGCTTGCAATTTTCGGGAATGTTGATATTGTATAGTTCTTTGCCGGTGAGCCCCAATGTCTCAGCGTTCTGGTTTGGTAAGAATTGTAAAGGTACAATTCCCATCCCGATAAGGTTCGAACGATGAATGCGTTCAAATGATTCAGCAATAACAGCACGAACTCCGAGTAAAAATGGCCCCTTAGCTGCCCAATCGCGACTCGATCCACTGCCATATTCCTTCCCTGCAATAATGATCACCGGAATTTTCTCAGACTTGTACCTTTCGGCACAATCGAATATATCCATTTCGTCGCCGGACGGTATGTGAACGGTTTTGGGTCCAG
Organism: Nephrotoma flavescens; assembly: GCA_932526605.1. Classification (NCBI taxonomy): domain Eukaryota; kingdom Metazoa; phylum Arthropoda; class Insecta; order Diptera; family Tipulidae; genus Nephrotoma; species Nephrotoma flavescens. The sequence goes on along the minus strand of OW052221.1, from coordinate 205,551,935 downwards.
CCGTACTCATAAACTTGTTTACAATGCGAATATTGGCGAATGTTCCTCGCGCCATTACAGCATCGTTACCACGACGTGATCCATATGAATTAAATTCACGCGGTGTTAAACCATTTGCTGATAGGAACCGCGCCGCAGGGCTGTTACGTGCGATAGAACCGGCTGGTGAAATATGATCAGTGGTTACAGAATCTCCCAAAAATAAAAGTACGTTGGCATTTTCGATTGACGTTAACTTCGGTAGATCACGAGTCATATTCTCGAAAAATGGTGGGCTTTTGATGTACGTTGATTTTTCGTCCCAGGGATACAGCAAACCTGATGGTGCCTCGAGCCCTTGCCATGAACTGGATCCGAGCTCAATTTTGGCGTAAACCTCTTTAAACATAGCTGGAATTACGTATTTTTGTTCGCATTCTTGAATCTCCTGTCGAGAAGGCCAAATTTCACGCAAGAAAACAGGTTTGTTATTTTCCGTGTATCCAAGGGGCTCTTTCTCAAAATCGATATCGACATTTCCGGCAATAGCATAAGCAATAACGAGCAGCGGTGAAGCTAAATAGTTTGCCCGTGTATTTGGATGAATTCGCCCTTCAAAATTACGATTACCGGATAAAACACTAGCACACACGAGATTATTTTTTTCGATAGCGTTCGCAACGTTGTCGTCAAGTGGGCCTGAATTTCCGATGCAAGTCATGCAACCATATCCAACGGTATAGAACCCTAGTTTTTCAAGATATGGAACTACACCAGATTCATTTAAATAATAAGTCACGACTCCTGAGCCTGGTGAGAGCGATGTCTTGATGTAAGGTGCCACTTTCAATCCTTTTGCTACAGCTTTTTGAGCTAGTAGCCCAGCACCCAACATCACAGATGGATTACTTGTGTTCGTACATGAAGTGATCGCTGCTATAACTACCGATCCGTGTTTTAATGAGTATTGTTTTCCATCGCTCCATGAAAATTCAGCCGCATTATTAAGTTCGTTCTCCTTAAGCTCGTAACCCTTGAAACCTAATTTCCCTTTGAGACAAGAACGGAAATCAATTTGCATATCACTAACCGATACTCGATCATGAGGACGTTTTGGTCCCGAAACTGATGTTACCACAGTTGATAGGTCCAATGTAACCACTTTTGTGAAATGTGGATCTTGAGTTGCATCAGAATAGTTACGTAATTGGTTTGTGACTTCAAGATATCGTTGAATGATCGATATAACTTTTTCTGATCGATTTGTTTGTCTCAAGTAGTCAATTGAATTTGTGTCAACAGGGAAGTAGCCAACTGTCGCTCCATATTCGGGGCACATGTTTGAGACAGTTGCACGATCTGCAATGCTCAATTCGGCAACGCCCGGGCCAAAAAATTCGACGAATTTGCCAACGACTCCCAGTTGACGAAGATTTTTAGTGATGGTTAACACTAAATCAGTCGATGTTACTAGCGAATTTAACTTGCCAACCAATTTGTATCCAATAACCTCGGGTAGCAACATGGAAATCGATTGACCCAGCATAACGGCTTCCGCTTCAATACCACCAACACCCCATCCGAGAACTCCAAGTCCGTTAATCATCGTTGTATGTGAATCGGTGCCGACCACGCTGTCTGGATATAGAATTTTATTGCCCTCAGTATCATTGGAGAACACAACTCGCGCCAAATATTCCAAATTAACTTGATGTACAATACCGGATCCAGGCGGTACAATCAACATATTATTAAAAGCCTTGGCACCCCATTTTAAAAAACGGAATCTTTCTTTGTTGCGCTCAAATTCAAGGTCTTGATTCTTATTTAGTGCACTTTGCTCACCGCTATAATCAACTTGAACCGAATGATCGATAACCAAATCAGACGGGCATATTGGATTAATTTTATTCGGATCACCACCCATGCGAATAACGGCATCCCGCATAGCAGCAAAATCAACAACGGCGGGCACACCGGTAAAATCTTGAAGAATAACACGCGCGGGCTTAAATGATATTTCTACATCGTCGGGCTTAAACTTTTCACCTTTGATTTCATTCCAATTCAAGATATTTTCCACATCCTTCTCCGTTACATGAAAATTATCACAATTACGTATCGCGGATTCAAGTAGAACACGAATAGAAAATGGTAGCTTATTGTATTTCGCATCTATTTCTTTGATGTCAAAGTACTCGTACTTATCACCTTGGATGTCCACACTTTTTTTTAAGTTACTAAATGGATTCGCAGACATTTTTTAGAATACAATAATGGGCTTATGAGACACAACAGCACAAAACAACACTTCTTTCACAAATGAATTGAGTTAAAATTACTAGGTAACTTGTTTTGACAATGAAATGTTCAAGTGTATTTGAAAATCAGACGATAGCGAACACGGAACACGTCAAATTGTAAAGGTCCAAATAGACGGTGTTATTAAAATTGTGCTATGTATTACGCAATATAAAATTCGTAATATTTGCATTTTCATTACATACGTATTTTGATAATGGATTATTTGTGCAAAAAATTGTTATGGATTTTGCTTTCTGATTATATTTTTGTTTGTATGAATCTTAGATTATACTAGTATAATCTAACGTATGAATTATTAAAGTTATCTTGATTATTTAAAGAAATTTTGTTTATATTTAACGACTTACTGACATTTGGACCGCTCGATCGCTGCGCAAGAAGACTTGGGTTGGAGGTGAATAGTAGCAAAACAAATAAAATTTGTATCAACACCCAGGAACATCTCCATGGTAAATCTCGGAATTGGCAAACAAAACTTTGATAGCATCGAAAAATTTAAATACCTCGGGTCAGTTATAACATTATCGAATGTCATGCAGGCAGAAATAAAAGCCCGAATCGCTGCCGAACAACGAGTTTTCTACGCCCAGTCAAAATTATTGCGATCTAAACATCTATCGCAGTCGTACAAGCTCGCACTTTATAAAGCATTCATAAGACCTGTGCTGGCTTTTGGAAGCGAGAGCTGGACCATGACCACTAACGATTGTAGATTGTTATCTACCTTCGAAAGGAAAGTCATTCGTTCAATCTTTGGTGAAATTAAAGTCGCGAATAACAATATCGGATTCGCATGAGCCACGAGATAAAGCAACTTCTTGGAGGTTGCGATATTATCGAATTCATCAAATCCAATCGAGTTAGATGGCTCGGCCACGTTAAAAGGTCCCCACAACAACGGATGACCAATAAAGTGTTCCATCAACAACCAGCCGATGTGCGTCGTAGAGGAAGACCCCGACCGCGCTGGCGTGACGACGTCGAACAAGATCTACATACACTAGGAAGTCGAAACTGGAGGACGAGAGCGATGGACCGAGACGAATGGAGGACCATAGCGCGGGCGGCAAAATCCCTTCATGGGTTGTGAAGAAAGAGAGAGTATTAAGTCTATTTTGCACTAGAGATAAAATTTATATTTATACTCAATATCAGATAAATATTGTGTTGAGATGATAGCGAACACAATTTTATTAGGATTTTAGAAACCTCTTTTCAGGTGCTAAAGAATTGGCGGTAAGGCGGGCATTGCTGTGCATTTAAGTCATTTTCGCACTATGTTCCCCCACATAAAACACATAATATAATTAAATACAACGAACAATGAATCTGCCATTTTGACTCCACAATCGAACATTTCTTTTAAAATTAATTTCAGAAATAATACTCAGCATGAAAGTAAATGCCATTTATGAAGATACCTTATATTATTAAGAATTGTATCCGGATTGAGATTTTAACATATACGGGTCGACTCAAATCATAAAATTTGTAGAGGCCGTGTCTACTTAACTTAAATACGTAGGAACAGTGAAAATATACTTAACGTGTACTTTGGTACTTTAATTAACACATCGTTACTCGCATTTTATTCATCGAAAATACATAAATAACCTACCACTACGTCGAGAAACCGTTAAGAGAAGTTAATTCAAATTTTGGTGAAAATATGGGAACGCAAAGACACAAAAATTGAAAAACCTGCATTTCTTCTTCCCCCCTACTCATGTTATTCTATACGTCCACACGGGTTTCTTTCACCCTCTAACTATAATGCCCGGTTTACATGTAGAAAATTGTTTTCTTCTACAAATTTTTGCAGGTAAATAAGAAAGAATCCGCTATATAAAAATATTCAATATGCCAGAGAGAAATAAACATATATAGTAATGGCGTAATTTTTTTTTATAGGATCATTATTAATTTATTTTTAATGAATTAAAATGCGAAATTTACATTTTTATCTATGGCGTTTGTTTTTATTATGAATCCTCAACATTTATAAATACGAAATAATTTTTTTTCTGGTTAATTTTAAAAATGTTGCCATAAAAATACTCGGATCGAATATATTTTATGGCAACATTTTATTTTTATGGCAACATTTTGCTGTGTATTGACTAAAAAATCTCCTGCAAAATTTTGTTGGGGTATATTTCTTTTCTTGTCTCTCATGTGCAAAAAGTCAATGTTATATCTTTCTCATTTTGCAGGAGAAAAATGTTGGTCGCATGTAAACCGGGCATAAAACATAGAGGTAAAGTATAGGCTGAATGATAGCAGCTGTCAAGTGAGTCAAATTCGGAGGGTAAAAGAGAAAGCATATAAATCAACGGGTCGTATTTAGAATTTATTCAATCGAAATTAAAAACTGCACAAATTCACAATTATTTTTATCCAACAATAGTACGCATTAATTATTTTTATTTTCGGTAAAAAATTATACTTATAGTATTCCAAAATAAAAAGTAATTATGAAAAGAAAAGCACGTAGAATATGTACGTAGTAATAAGAGAAATGCGACACTGGTAATATAACATATGTTTACAAACACAAAATGAAAAACCCCACGCCGGCAATCAAAATTGTTTACTTAATTTTCTCTTATTTATAACTTAAATTAAGGATAAATTTACCACAAATCACTTTCTTCTTAACATAATTTACATTTTATTTTATATAAGCACTTAGTAAACTTACTGATGGTAAGATAAGCCTTTATTTGAAATTTTTAAGGCGTATTTTTACAATTTTTGACAATAAACTTCATTTCAATCAAAAGTTTGTAATTTTTTATCAAATAATGCACTACCACGCACTACTACATAAACCACTAAATATTTTTATTATTTTAATGTATTTTAATTAATAATTTTAAAAGCAAAAAATTAACTCGTCACCATAGGTTGCCACTGCGCACATAAATAAACAGCTGATTTGGTTTTTTTCGTTTTGAAATATGAGTAAGCCATATGCTTTTATATATAACCATCCTGCTCTGACGTGCCTCAAATGAAATAGCAAATGTTATATGGGTAAAACCCAAAGCCCTAGGGCGGTATGTTGTACCATCACTTCGAATCGAAATTCGAAAAAAGTCGAATAGCGGTATGTTGTTTGACTTTTAAAATTTCGACTTTTTTCGATTCGAAGTGATGGTAAAACAGACCACCCCTGGGAGTCAATTCGCGTCCCATGAAATAATGAAAATGAAAAGTTTTTTTCATTTTCAATCGAGTTGGTTTGAATTGCCCATAAGAAATTATGAAATGACACAGTGGAATTTAAAATTACGTGCAAATAATTCAAACTAAGATTGCAAAGAGTATAATTCTATTCTATAAAACTGAGTTTTTTCGTCGCAATTTAATCGGTTTTATAGGTAAAGGGAAAAGAAACGAAATTTGATACCGGTATCAAGATATCTCGTGTCGATGCATATATTATGCCTTATTCAGGAAATCTGGGAACAGGGTAGGATTAAATCTTAAATTATACTGTTGATAGAACACCGAGAGTATTGTTTTGAAGTATCAATTTTGTAATGGTTTTGTTATTGTTTTGATATTTTTTTGGAATAGAGAAAGCAGAAAGTGGGATAACAACATTATAAATTTCATAACACCATGTAATTGCGGTGTGAATTGTTACATAGGGCGGGGGCAAAAAATTAAAATATATTATGTTATAATAAAATATTTAAAACATATTAAAATATCCTTTATCATTAAAATTAATCGATTTATTAATAAACTATAATGAAAATTATTAATCGATTTTTTAATAAACAAAAATATACTTTTACTACTAAAATTCATAATTGATTTTGATTATTTGTAATAAATCAGATATGCATATTATTTTACTATTAAACGAATTAAAAAAATCGCTGCCCCATAAAATAATAAATCTAAAAATTTTAGCAACGCCACTGGATTTTAATGAAAATTTACGGTTTTTTATTGTTATATTTTCTAAAATGAAGAGCAATTTTTTTCGTTTCTGGTTTTAAATCCGAATGTTTTCACTTATTGTTTTGAGTAAAATTTAAAATAAATCACCTTTATCACTGAACGTATTTAATTATGCATATATGTATATGCTATAAATTTGTGTAATATTATTAAAATCAATTGAAAGGTTAATCAGAAAAACGCAATTAAACAGTTTGTAAACACTATCAAAAAACTTCTTGTGAAAATAAAATTCCATTTTTTTATAACTGCGTATTTTCACACTTGAACAAATTACACCTTGTCATTGTATTAAGATATAGCACTTATTTATTCAAATCTAAATAGTTTTAATTCAAGTTGACATCACACAAAATATACAGCTTAAAATAACTAAAATTTGCCATTTTCCACCTCATCTGTGTTTCTCTATTTTATGCATACACCCTCCCAACTAAAAAATGTATACATCAAATACGTAACAGAAATGTAGGCGATGCCACATACACATTTCTACGGACGACATCTAAAAACAGATTTCGCATTTACGAATTAATTAGAGCATATTTTTGACTCAAATCAATGAGATAATATGTAAAATATCTCAAGTTAGTAGCTAAAATAATAAATTTTGAATTATTTAATAATTTTAATTGAAAAATTATCAATTTACTATTTAGCCGTTCCTAGAAACGATTTTTTCTCTGAATGGTATAATTTTACACGTGAACGAACGCACAAAAATCTAAAACGATTTCCGAACTCATCAAAAAATTTTAAACGATTTTTTTCTCTGTTGTCTGTGAACTTCAACAAATGTCAAAAAATTCCAAACAAAATATATATTTTGCATTAATTTAATATTTTTATAAGGCTCATCATGAATATGGTATGGTAAACTTATTTAATTATAAAATATATTAGCTGATTATGTATTATGAAAATTTTATAAAGAATTGTTGTTGTAAAAATCGTCTGTATTGTTTTCTTGTATGTGGCGAGGCAAAATAAATTTACGCACGAATCGTCTGTTATTAAGGCGATGCCACATACACATTTCTACGGACAACATCTAAAAACAGATTTCGCATTTACGAATTAATTAGAGCATATTTTTGACTAAAATCAATGAGATAATATGTAAAATATCTCAAGTTAGTAGCTAAAATAATAAATTTGGAATTATTTAATAATTTTAATTGAAAATATATCAATTTTCTATTTACCCGTTCCTAGAAACGATTTTTTTTCTGAATGGTATAATTTTACACGTGAACGAACGCACAAAAATCTAAAACGATTTCCGAACTCATCATAAAATTTTAAACGATTTTTTTCTCTGTTGTGTTTTTCTTTGATTACTTGAAAACAAATGTCAAAAATTTCAAAGAAAAAATGATTTTTCATTAATTTAATATTTTTATTAAGAAGCTCATCATGAATATGGTAGCACCATGATTAAACGTATGATTACAATGGCGGTATAAACATTCAGCTCAAAACAAAATATACAGAATTGTTGTTGTAAAAATCGTCTGTATTTTTTTTGGTATGTGGCGAGGCAAAATAAATTTACGCACGAATCGTCTGTTATTAGATGTGTATGTGGCAACGCTTTTAGATGTGTATGTGGCAACGCTTAAACGATTTTTTCTTTGAATGGTATAATTTTACACGTGAACGAACGCACAAAAATATAAAACGATTTCCGAACTCATCAAAAAAATTTCGTTTCAATACAAATTTTCATTTCGTTTCAATACAAATTTTTAAGTGTAGTATATGGTGTATATATAGATTTTAAGGATATTTAAGTGTGTACGTATATATAGATTTTAAGTGTAGCTAAGTGTGTACATATAAACTACTTTTCGTGTAAATCGTTATTTTGAAGAAACTATTGCAAGTGAGTGTAATTTTAATTTAATTAATTCTAAGATGTCAAAACAAACATTGTATAGAATAATTCGCCGTGAGATTGAGTCCCTTGCGGACAGTTCAAATGTGGATGTTTCACTTAATGCTGTAAACAATTTTAAATCAAGTGCTTCCAAGGTCAATAAAGTCGAAGATGATAATGCGAAAAATAATTTCGATGAGAATGTCGAATCAGGATCAAATATTATGGAGAATGAACTGGTCAATTTTTCTGACATAACGGTTTCAGATACCGTATCAGAATTGGATGTGGATGAATCAGTTGATTCAGACCACGATGATCTTCAGTCCGAACTATCCGAATGGACCATAAATTTTAACCAGTCAAATGATGCGGTAAATAACTTACTCCAAATACTTCGAAAGTATCATCCAAATTTGCCAAACGATGTAAGAACCCTTAAAAAACACCAAATATAACATTAAACATCACACCAATGGGACAAGGTCGATATTTACATATTGGACTTGAAAAACAATTGAAAATTATCCTAAACAGCACGAAATTTTTAGAAAAATCGTTGACCATTGACATTGCGATAGATGGACTGCCATTAGTGCTCTTCAAATCAGTTGTGGCCTATCCTAGGACGAATCGTTTCATTCAAAGAAGTATTTGACATTGGCATATTTCATGGATACAAGAAACCAATTTGTGCGGATCAGTTTTTGAGGGAGTTTGTTAGGGAAGCAAACAATTTATTGGAGAATGGGTTTAATTATAACAACAGAAAAATGACTGTGAAAATTAGAGCGTTTATTTGTGATGCACCAGCAAGATCATTTTTACTTGGTAAAGTTCTCTACAATTCATTATATTTATTCAAATAGTTTGATTATGATCTAATTTGAATTTTGCTTTTTAGGAGTTAAATCACATTCTGGTTATTATTCGTGCACTAAATGCAACATAACCGGCACATATTACAATCACAAAGTTTGTTTTCCCGGAAGCATTGATGTGCTTCGAACTAATTTTGACTTTCATAACAAATCTGATAAAGATCACCACATAAGATTAATGTTGAATTAGAAAAATTATTATCTATGGATTGTGTTACTATGTTCCCAGTAGATTACATGCATTGCGTGTTATTAGGAGTTATGCGGCAAATGCTAACCAGCCTTATTAAAACGCGAAAACATAGTTTCTCTCTTTCGCGAACCCAAATAGAAACGATAAATACATCCCTGCATTAGCTGCGCAAGTGCATTCCAATGGAATTTCAAAGGAAACAACGAACATTAAATGACCTGGAGCATTGGAAAGCTTCAGAAATTCGTCTTTTTCTATGCTACACTGGCATGGTTGCATCTAAAGATGTTCTTAGTGAAGATTACTATGAACATTTTCTACATTTGGTTTGTGCAATAAGGATTCTAGCACATCCCGAAGATTGTTTTTAAAATAATGAATGTGCGGCAAATTTGCTTGAAATATTTTGCCAACAATTTTGTTTACTTTTCGGAAAGGATAATATATCTTATAATGTTCATAGCCTACTACATTTAACAGAGGATGTGAAAAAATATGGCCAACTAGACAACTACAGTGCATTTTCATTTGAAAATTATATGCAACAAATTAAAAAATTAGTAAAGAAAGCTGCTCAACCATTACAACAAATTTACAACAGATTAAAAGAAAAAGAAAACATAAACAAAAGTTTTAGGCGTTATCCGTTACGACCTGTATTTGTAGTTAGTTCCAGTTTTCCAAATAATTATTGCATCATAAAGAATCGAATTTTTAAAATATTACAACATAACAAAAATCAAGTAGAAGGGAAATTCCTTTCAAATTTAAATTTTTTTTTCGAATTTCCTATACCTTTACATTACCTGGGAATCTACAGTACAGAAGACGAACAATTTGAACCACATACTACATCATTTGACCGATTGGAAATAACGAATAAAATTGTATATTTAAAGACAACCAAGTTTTCTGTTTACGTACCAATGCAGCATTTATAAATTAAAATAAATTAAGCACGTATTTTTGATACTTTTGATATTTATTGTCATTATTTATATTTATTTATTATAGAAATGAATTTCTCAGAAAACAGCATTGAAGAATTTATATTTGATTCCGAAAGTAATTATAAAAAATGTTTAAAAATTGATGGAACGATGAAACCAGCTACATCAACCCAAATACACACATTGATTGACAAAAATACACTAGACAACAGGAACGAATCTCAAACCAACAAACAACTACCACTTCGAAAAAGCCGAGTTATTTATACACCTTATGAGAAAAAGCTTACAGTTTTGAGTAACACTGCTGCTACTAATTCAAACAACAACGTTTCGCAGCAAAACATAAGTCCACCTGAAACCCACAATACAACTGGTCAGTCTTCCTTAGACCCAAGAGCTAGTTTTGAGGCAAATGCAATGTTAATCATGAAAGCTACATTAAGAGAAATCAAACTTTTAAGATCGGAATTTAAAAGTTATAAAGAAAATTGCACATGTCATGCGGCATTAAATGTAAATCTAGAAGAGTTAGACCTACCTGCTGATTCTGTAGAAGCTTTCAATAAGTTTGAAAGTGATGTTCGGTTAGAAGTTCAAAAGGAAGTTTTCTTGGTAATTTTAAAATTAAAATTGCTATATAAAAGTCATAGTAAATTATTTTTAATTTCAGATTAATCATTTTAAAACTTTAAATGACCAGACAATGGAAAAGTTTGTTTGGGGTTGCCTTAAAAGCATTATTACCGACAACGCAGCTTCACAATTTTCATGGCATGGGCAACACGGGAATATTGCTGTGAAATCTTTCAAAATTATGTCATTATTGAAAGGTATCGAAACTTATTATTACAAATCAAATTGCATAACTTATTAACAGAATCTCTTTTTTTATTTTCTGATGATACATTAAAAAAATTTAATTGCAGAGTAGTTGATATTGAAACCATTATCAAAAAATGGTTTCAATATGCTAAAGACCGCAACAGACGAACTAACAAAACATGATCTGTAAATAAATAGTTTAACCTTTTAAGTATTATATTAAATCTAATGAAATTATCAACAGCTGTGAATTATACTCGTAGTAATTAAATTATTATTAATTTTATAATGTATATATTTACATAATATTGATATTTTCACTTTCCTTGAAAATGAATTCAACTTATATTTATTTATTCATTATAGTTTTTATATGAAATGAAATTATTTTTTACATTATTAAGCATAATTTAGCAAATTAACCAAATTAAAAATACTAGCCTCTATAAATGTTCATAAAATATAATATAAAATGTGTTCAAAGAGGCTGTATCTTACTATTTTTTACTAATATTATATGAATTGAAATAATAAAATATTTCAAAAGCTAAATGTTACTTACTTTAGTAAAAAATGTTTATATGCAATTTTTAAAAAATAATACTCTATAATTTTTGTTTAGATTATCTTTATAAAATTAAATAAATGAATTACTATTGAACTAAATTTGGGTTTTAATTTAAATCAAATCGGAATGCAGTAGTTCATTTTCGATACTCATTAGCAGTACGTAAATGTAACATGAAAACTGTTTAAAGTTGTAACGTGTAAGTAATTCAAAAACGTTCCACAAAAACCGTTCAATTACGTTACGCAAATATGAAGAGAAATTGTATACATTTTTTTGTTTCATTTCTCTTGTGACAAAGGTTACGTAAACAGTACGTTTCTGTTGCACAAAAACGTTACGTTTCCGAAGGCTTTAGTATAAGCAAGTCTTCGTAAACTGTACGTTTCTGATTCGCAATGTTGGGAGGGCATATGTACCTCTCGCTTATGCCTCAACCAGCAGACTTAAGTTCTTAAGTTGTGCTCCGTTTTGGACCACTTAGGAGAGCGGTACGACCACCAAAATTTTAGAGGTCAGTTGTTTATTTGTGACGAGAAGCCTATAAAATTTTGGTGATTGTAGCACTAACCGAAGTGGTGCAATCGGCGTGTGACTTAAGCTCTTAAGTCTGACTGTTTGAGGCACCCGTACATTTTTAGTACTTCAATTTTGATCTGTTTTGTATTGAAATTTGTATTGTTGCGTTATCTATAGTATACTCATATATTAAATAACTTATATATAGGACGTTCGTGTTCTTTTTTTCTCTTAGCTTATCGTATTTACCGTAATTAGATTTTTTGTCACGGTCTTGCTTTTGACGTTTCTTTGAACTTATTTCGAAAAATTGCCGTTGTTTGTTTACTTTTAGACAACTAAGCTAAACAGTTGAAACAGTTAAATTTAGTTTTACTTTTTCTCCAGCTGTGTTGATTTTCGAGTTTTTTTTCGATTTTTCGAACTTGTACTAAAACAACTAACTTCACTCTTGTTTTATAGAAACAAAAATTGGAACACGATTTTACAAGGCAATGTCCTTTATTGATACTATTTAATATTTGGTATACTCAAGTACAGTATAAATCTAAGGATTAAATGGACAATCCACTCACATATAAAAAAATTGTTATTTTAATGATCAAATTGGAGTGGCTTAACTATTAAAATCCTAATGACACCTAAGTGATTTGATAATACATGTATATACAAGATTTGATAATACATGTATAAATAATCTCCATGTTCCAACTAAAAATGCAAAGAAGCTTCGTAAAATTAAAAATTGCTAAATTCCGGGTACCGGCTGCATCATTGCAACACACAACAAATAAAAATAAGGGAAGATGATCCAAGAAAATTGAATTTATTAAAAACTAATAAAATAACACAACACCCATAATTTACTTTTGGCTCGTAAAGATTAAAGTTTCTTCACCTGACATCTACAGCCTAGTACTCAGTTCGATTTCAAGTGAAATTTCCATACGATTTGACAAAAGTGAAATTAGAAATGAAAAATTCCACTTCGGTTTTCATTTTGTAGTACTCAGTTGACCAGCGAAAACTACAAGTGTGTTCAATACATCAAAGATGGTCGCATAAACTCTCCAAATTATTTTCATGTGAAAATGGGTATATCCAACCCATGTAGGCCTACATTTGAGATATCTCATTTGTAGATTTTGCTTAGTTGTAGAATTTTACATGGGCTGGATGATATATATCTGTGTTATTTTGGGTTTATGTCTAAAATAAATGATTTGAAAAATTAAGTAAATATGAAATTCCTTAATTTATTAAACTTCACACCAACAATGTCTCGGCACATTATTCTCACACGAAATTTTGGCATTTGTTTGTGTTTTGCAATAAACAAACTTTTTAATTCCACAAATCCACAAATTTTAGTTAAAGTCAATTTAATTTAACTTATTTACGTAAAATAAAATGTCTGAGAAAAATATATGAGTAAAATATAGAAAATAGAATTGAAAAAATAGGAAATAGAAATAGCCTAGCAAAATATAAATTATAATTTATTTTATGAGATAAAAGATAAGATAAATACATAAAACGATAATAAAGCCATCTTTCTGAAAAGTTAAACGTTTATATTAGACAACGGAAAATGAAACTGACTCAATCAACGAAATATTGACTGACGACCTCCTTCAACATTTCAGTCACATTTTCAGTTTCCAATCGGTCAAAATTTCGATCCCACTTATAACTAAACTAATTTTGCCTCTAATGTTACCCTGGTTTTGTTCATGAACAGTGTTTTTTTATTCATTCCAAAGAAAGAATAGAAAGAATAGAATGCTGATCACGTGACTTAATATTCCAAACAGAATGTAATAAAAAACAATTTGGAAGGAATGGAATACATTTTTGGCAGCTATTTTTATGAAGTTTAATATTTTTATATATTTTCATAAATTTTATATATTTTCATTGCCATAGTTATTATTCTCAATTTTTAATTTATTTTATTTTATTTTTTACCACAACTATTTTCTTATGTACATGTACATTCAAGAAAACAAATAATAGGTATAATTATTTATGGCGACTAATATTGAAAATATTCCTATTCATCTAGTACGAAAAGAATACGTAGAGATCTACGTCTAGATCTAGAATAAATAAAAAAATAGCAAAGAAGGAATAGATTGAATAAAAAAGCATAATATGTCATGTTCGGAACGTCCAGAATATTTGGATTGAATAAGTAAAACATTCGTCCGTGTTCGTCAGAATAAAAAAATTTTCATTGATATAATTTTAAATGCCTATTTTTGTAATCATCAAAAGAACAAACATTTTAGGCTTAAGTTAACCACATTGGAAATTCAAAATTCTTTCACAACTGTTCTAAACCTAGGCTTACGGTTTTGCAAATTACTTCTAAACCTAGGCCTACGGTTTTGCACTCTTACATTCAATTTGCTCGCATAAACAAAATGAAACCCCTGGGCCTAGATTCCTATGAAATGACAATTTTTCGTGACAATTTTTATTAGCACAAAATTTTGTCACAAAAGTTTTGCGATGCTGGGGTGGGATGTTGTAACATCACTTTTTTCGATACTATCGAAATTTACATCTCTTTCATCACGAATAAAATTTTACGTTTTTCCCATTTTTCAATTACGTTGTTTCTAATGCGATCTCTACCTAATCGAAGAAAACATTATGTTGTTCTACTCTTATTCTATCACCTATGTATTTTATGAGTGATACTTTATCGAAAAACAAAAAAGAGATAAATAAACAGTTTATTCTAATAGCGTGCGATCGCAATATTGAAAGCAAAATTGAAAAGCAAAATGGCAAGCAATTTTATTTAAGGAAAAAGAGATATAATATTCGATAAATATTGAAAAAAGTGATGTTACAACATCCCACCCCTGGTCATATGAGACATGACATTTTATAGCAATTACTAGCAGTTGCTGTTTTACTACTATTTTCTAGTTTATGACCTTTTTCGTTCTCAATCCCAGCTATGTTAAAAATTATATAATAATTATATGATTATTTTTGTAGTTTGATATTAAAACAATAAAATAAATTAGTTTCATAAAATAGCAAGATACACTGACACATATTTTTATTAAAATCTTTGTTTTATACAAAGTCATGTAAATCAAAATGAATATTACAAAAATTGTCAGATTTATTTATGTGACATTTTGAAAAGATCACTAGATCAGTATCGCGTTTTAAACCTCACATCCGAATAGTCTTACTATTTTTTAACAGTGTATAGGGTAAATTCAAATACTGTACTAAATAGTTGAGTTTTCTTGTTGTGCGTTTGACGTTTACTTGTTTTTATACGTATAGCTGTTTTCGATTCCGCAATAGTAAGTCTAAAAAATAATACAGATTATTATTTTTACAAAATATTATATCTATTTATGTATTATTATTATAAATTATTCTATTAAAAATATCCTTTTTGTTGTAGATTGCCTACAAATAAATATATTAGCATGAAAGAAAGCACCAAAAAGTTATACACGCCAAGATGTAAGTGAGATATATTTTTTAATATATTCGAAAAATTTATTACATATTATGTTACAGGGACATTAGAGGATGAAATAAAATTAATACAAACACGGATTATGCTGGATCATGAATTCCAATCCACGCACACCATTCCACGTCAGTGTTGGGAGTAAGTATAATCTATTTTACAGATTTCAAAATATGATCTGAAGATTTTTTAATTTTATTTTACTGTTTTTTTAGGAAGGTTATAAAAGAAGCAGGGTTCGCTAAATCAGTGAAAAACGTCACACAAAAGTGGCAAAATATTTTGACAAAATATAAGGTAACATAATAAATTACAATATATTTTCTAAAATTAATTTAAATTTGGTTATCCTCTCTATATTTGTCTTATTACACAAAATGATACAACCACAGTCAGGAGTATTCACTGAAAGCGGGGAAATGCTACCCACTCAGTGGGAACTTTTTGATGAGCTTCACAGTTTTTTAAAAACGAAGCATGGACTGCATCCTTCCTATATAATTGATGACGATGACGAAGTTACCACAGAGACAGGGCCGTCCACAAGTCCCGGCAGCGTGCGCAATATTTCTTCGCTGGACGTACTCCACCTAACCTCGGAATTAGAAATGGCTGATTAGAGAAACGTCTGTTGAAGTCCTCAATAGCGTCAAACGAATTGAACGAATTATGAGATTCGTTACAAAACGAATGTTCCCCAACGAAGAGCTTTCAGAGTCCGATTGTAAATTTTAATGTGATAAATATCTGTGATAATTTTTTAAAATGAAATAAATGAAATACGTATATGAAATAATTTAAATAATAATTATATATATTTTTTAATTTTTTTTACATATTGCAACTTAGCCTATCTCGGAATTCTATAGCATCTGCGTAATCCCTGATGTTTGGTCGATATTCATTAATATGAATATTCCCAAAGTCCATTATGTATCTTCTGATAATAATACTTGTATCTTCTGATAATAAAAATTAATTGCCGTTTACCAATGATATGCCAGTGAAATTACCCCTTTGAACCAATGTATTTTACCCTTCAAGCCGCTTTTGACAAATTTATTTACCCAAGAATTCGGACACTACTGGAGGTAAATATGTACTAAAATTTACAATTTACTGTACTAAACGATTTACCTGACTATTCGGACACAGCCAATATTGTCATTTTATTGCAGTTATATTTTTAGTACAGTCACAAAAAATTGTTATTTGTCCCTTGATCAGAATCTACCCCCAGCGGCGGTATAATGTACCATCGAATCGAAAAAAGTCGAAATTCGAAGAAGTGAAAGTTGTATCATTTTCGACTTTTATCATTTTTTGTCAGCTACATTTATTATTACTTTGGTTTTAAATGATGAAACTTTATCATTTATCGCGATTCAAAAATGATACAACATACCGCCATTCGACTTTTTTCGAATTTCAATTCGAATTGATGGTACAGCATACCGCCCCAGGATTACTAAACACACAATTATCATATTTTTTGTATTACTACAAGTTCACCCGTATAAAAACTATAAAGTTCACCCGTATAAAAACTATACAAATCTGGTACCCTCCAATCCTAACTCCTAAGTAATGATTTTGAAAAAGGTATAACGAACCTCAATCCGCCACATAAACAATCCGGAACAAATTTAACGTATTTTGAATAAACAAGAAAAACCGACTAAATTGAATAATCCATAATAGTTAGAGGTCTTGCGGGAGTATGACCAGAAAAGATACACGAAAGGGTCCATTTTATTCACATAGAATTGCGAATAATGCTTCCGTAACTTTTTATTGGCTTCGGAAATCAAAGCTACTTTACTAGGTTTCTAATGAAGATGACAAAATATTAAATAAAATTTATCCACATTCTTATAATTTGCGTAACAACAGAATTTACAATGTAAAAATAACATTATTTATCATATCCAACAGGATAGGAAATTACGACTGTTCTGATAACTTCGACATACTTCATTCCATGAGAGTTTCGTTGAGCTTTTAATATCATGCCAAAGCCAGTCTCCATAGCTCGACGATTCCTTTCTGCTTCGAGATTATTGGCATTTTTCTTATTCATTGAATAAATAATTAAAGCAAAAATTACTAATATAAATAAAATGTAAACTTTGAGATATTCTCGATTTGACTCAGACATTTTCAAGTGTCAAAAACGTTATATTGCAAAGGTTACTGAGGAGTCGGTATAAATGCGGTAAATCGAATGCGCGATTTCGAGTATAAATGCGGTAAATTCGATAAGTATTCCTATTTCCGAAGACTGCGTACATGACTTCGGGAGTTAGTTCGGATAAAATACCATAGTATCGTATTGAATGTATTAAAACAACAACAAAGTTAAAAATATTTCAACTAGAGTATGGAACTAGTAGACATTAACCATTTCATGAAATGTGATTGGTTCTGAGTTCGGGAGCGAGTATGAAGGCGGTGATTCATGTACAAATATTGTCTGAAAGAGATAAATAATAGTCGCTGTGATTGGTTGAATGTCGACCATATTTTTTTATCGTACGACAAAAATTAAAAATTGCTCAACTTTGTATAAAATTTAACTACAGTGAAAAACCAAAGCATACATATTCTAAAATTTAAAAATAAAATCAAAAAGAACAACAATAAAAACACTTTCTATGTTGCTTGCCTTATAAAATGTCAAAAAATATCCATACGACAAAATTTTATACATGTATCGCTTAAGTGTGAATTTCGTTTTTATCACATAAGATAAAAAATATTAACCAATCAGAGCGATAATAATCGATAATAGCGATAATAATAACCTATCTATGTCTGTCAGACAAAATTTCTACATGAATCGCCGCCTTGGTGCTTTTTGTCTCCGTTTTCATGCCATTAACATTTTGGTAGGTAAATAAGAAGCTCCGCTATATAAAAATATTTAATGTGTGAGAAAGAAAGAAATATATACAGTAATGCCATAATTTTTTATAGCATTAATATTAATTTATTTTTAATTAATTCAAATGAAAAATTTACATTTTTACTATGGCATCTGTTTTTATTATGAGTTCTTAACATTTATAAAGATAAAAATGTTTTTTTTTGTTTGTTAATTTTAAAATTTTTGTCATGAATATACTCGGATCGAATATATTTTATGGCAATTTTTTTTTATGGCAACATTTTATAGTGGTTTGGGCGGTGTAATGGCTTAAAATTCTTCTGCAAAATTTTTTTGGGATATATTTCTTTTCTTCTCTCTCATGTGCAAAAAGTCAATGTTATATCTCTTTCATTTTGCAGAAGAAGAATATTGGTCACATGTAAATAACATATATAATGTATAAACGGTACTATGATACTGCCTTGAAAAATGTACAACAAAAAAAGTAAATGGTACCAAATATAATGGTACCTAGGACAAAAAGAAGTATTCAAACATTTTGTGTACATACAATCAGAAACATTCAGATGTGTACGGCATATCTTTTTTTATTAAAGTGTTTAATAAGAAAATGAAATTTTTTTCAGATTTTTTTTATAATTATTATTATTATTATTATTATTATTATCTTTATTTCAGTTTAAATACAAAATAGTTAATACATAGAATTGATTGTATAATGAAATAAAGTAAAGCTCCTTTAGATTACAATCTGTGTTGGAGCAACAAGAAAATTTTTCTTAAAACTAAGTAATACAAAATCTTTTGTTGACAAAATTTACAATATCACATATTTACTTATATATATTAAACTTACACACTATCTTAAAATTATTGATTTGTGTCTATAACTAAATGAATTGAATCATTAAAAGTATTGTTCAATGTTTTCG
This sequence comes from Nephrotoma flavescens, assembly GCA_932526605.1. Classification (NCBI taxonomy): domain Eukaryota; kingdom Metazoa; phylum Arthropoda; class Insecta; order Diptera; family Tipulidae; genus Nephrotoma; species Nephrotoma flavescens. The sequence continues at coordinate 205,532,511 of OW052221.1, read as the reverse complement.
ATGGTGAGCAGCCAGGATCGAAGTTCGCGCTTAAATTTGTGTTTACGTACAGGGTTGATACCTTTAATGTCGTTTGGTAGCATGTGAAAAAAGAACGGTGCCATATAAAGATAAAATCTTCTAAATTTCTCGCTATTACAACGAACATTGGCAAAGTTATTGGGGTTCCTCGTGTTGTATATATGTACAGTGCGATTGTGAAAACTGTCACTTCGAATAAAAAATATTTTGAGGACTTGATAAATATAAAGATATCTAAATGGTAGTAAGTTTAGCTCACGAAACAATGGAACTGTTGGTGTTGTATGAGGGCGTTTGTAGATTAATTTAATAATTCTTTTTTGTGCGATATACAGGTCCTCAATGTTAGTAAAAAATGTACCACCCCAACTGGATATGCCATACATTACTATTGATTCTATTAGGGCATGGTATAGTTTCCTTAGTGTAGTTCTAGGGCAGATTTTTCTAAGGTTATAAAATTTATGTATAGCCCAAATTACACTCTTCCTATACATAAATTTTATAGCCTTAGAAAAATCTGCCCTAGAACTACACTAAGGAAACTAATCTTAGCTTATTTATTATTAATAATAATAATAATAATCTTAGCTTATTTATTATTTTAGACAATAAAAGCAAAAAAATAACAAAACAAAAACAAACAAGAAAGGATTTATTCTTGAATATTAATTTGAAGATCATTAAACTTACGAACATTCAGTTGTAAACGAGTTATAAAAACAATGGAGAAACACTTGACCTACAATTTGGTGACATATTGCATGATTTCACTCACAAATTGAGTTCCGTTATCCGAGATTATGCGTCGTGGAATTCCGTATCTCAGGAAAATCTTATTGATAAGCGTCTTCGCACACGTTTCTGCTATTGAATTTGGCAATGCAAATAATTCGGTCCACCTTGTGGCAGTATCTTCTATAATAAAAATCCATTTGATGTGGACTTCAGTTAAATACAAATGTATGGAAGATATTCTTATCAGAAAATCTCCAGATTTGGTTAGTAAAGTCTAAGATCAATCCTTTGGATGAAATCGATGCCTAACAGCGTTCAACTATTATTAGGGAGTACGATAAATGTATTTCTTATGACCCTCTCTTCCAATTTCACATCTGCATCCTTGGCCAAAAATATTGAGCACAATCTAAATCTGGAGCGTACACGATACAGAAAACAACCCCTTTTGTTTGTTTATTATTTTTTCGACATCTAAAAAGGACTAAAAACAGTGACAATAAAATTTGTTAGTTTTCCATTTTGTATTTATTCGTCAGTTCGCTACTTTTGCTCATTGTGTACACATTCAGTGATCTAGTCCACTTTTTGTGTTTTGATTTGTTAAATTTAGTGATATTTTTGCAATATGCCGAGACAAAAAGAGTTTAGAACAACGTGTGCAGATACAGCTTCTGCATGAGCAAGGGAAATCCCGAGTAGAGATTTCTAAAACTGTGAAATGTTCACGCCGATCTGTGCAATATACTATTGAGCGACTCACCTCTAGTGGATCACATAGTAATAGGTACAGATCCGGGCGCAAACGCATCACCACATACCGTGACGACCGAAAGTTAGTGAGAGAAGCTTTAAAAAATAGGAAAAAAAACTTCTTCAAACTTCGCTGCTGAGTTGCCAGTAGAAATTAAGAAACCAATCTCTGCTCACACTACTCGCAGAAGGCTTCAGGAAGCTGCTTTGAAAGGCTGTAAAGCCAGGAAGAAACCCAGGCTCTCCGAAAAAACAAGAAGGCTCGGTATAAATGGGTCTTTCTAAAGTTGACAATGCTATGCCCTAATATGTTAATATTAAATAATATGATTTTAAAATAAAATTCATCGATACAAATATTTTAGTTTTTCGAAGTCTCTACATTTTCTTTATTTCAGATTTTTGGTACACCTGAGAGTGTGTGGTACCATTGTACCAACCGTAAAACACGGCGGGAGCAGCATAATGGTCTGGGGCTGTTTGACTAATTCTGGAGTTGGCGAAATGTTCGTGTGTGAGGGCCACATGAACTCTTCAAAATACATAAACGTTCTAGAATCTACGTTGCTGCCCTGCTGCCCTCATTTTAACACTTTTTGGATAGCGAACTTTAACAAACATGGATAGCGTTAAATTCCAGCAGGATAACGCGCCATGTCAAAAATCTACCCGCACAATTTCGAGAAAATGGCATTGAGGTTCTGGAGTGGTCCGCTCAGTCCCCGGACTTGAACCCCACATAACATTTATGGAGTTTATTAAAACACAGAGTCTGGCGCTACACAATAAATAACAAAGCAGACCTATAACGCTGTCTGCACCAAGAATGGAGCGGCATACGTCCTGCAGAATGTAAAAAACTTGTAAGGTCCCCAAAAGAATTTCTGCTTTAATTAAGGCAAAGGGTGGACCCGCAAAATATTAATTTTATTTAAATAAATAGTAATGTGAACCTATATAAATTGTTTCAATTTATTTCAAATTGATACTCCCAAAAACATTGTAAGATATCATGGGTGCTCAATACTTTTGGCCAAGACTGTATGCTTTAAGAATATTTTCGGATTTCGATGTCCCATCAGCTAGCATAATACTTTTAACAGATTCCTCAAAGTGAACACCATAACCTTTCAGCATCCGATATAATTCAAATCCAGCAACGCTGGTTTTAGCCGCAGTATCAAGAAAATCAGAGCCTACATTGCCAAAAAATTTAAATATAAACTAACGGGCGCTGAAATTCAGTATGCTGTTCATCTAACAGACTTGCCATGGCTGTAGACTTGAGGCTACAATTGGGAATATACTTTTTATAAATCCAGGGTTATTACAACCATAACGTTTGGTGTTATTGGAACTCGTTATCGAAACGTTCTTAGTCTGAGAATTGACCGTCTGTCATTCATCAGGGGTTTATCACTGCTTCTTGTACTCCTATGCTTCGATCTATATTCTTCAAAATCATGACCATTACGCCTACAAAATTTGCAATATTTCTGATAACTAAAATTTTGTTTGGGACTAGATAACTTGTCTTTATTTGACACATTAGGATTGGTGTTCGCCTTAATCATGTGTTTGGGGTTTATTACTTCAGCCGAGAATTCCTCCATATCTCGACCCGTTTGCGATAAATCATTAAAAGACGTAATGTCGCTTCGTTTAGTTTTGGATCGATATGTGGAATTAAGAAGACCGTATATCATATCTAATTTGACTTTGTCGGATAAATCAGTAGAAGGCAATTGATACGCTCCCCCTCTTTCTGTGGTTTTGAGAAAATATTCGTATATACTTTATACGCGGGCATCTTTTGGCCAAATGTAGATCTCATGAGATCAAGAGCTTATTTGAAGTTGACCTGAGTGTGTTTGATGCCGACCCACCAACTTGCAGCGTGTCTTTCAAGAAGTAACGGAATACCTTTTATGGCATTCTCGTCCGAGACACCGCCATAATCCTTGTAGGTTGTTATTGTATCGATAAATGCAGAAATATCTTATATTTCATAATAGACCATCTGGTTTTACGCTTAAGCGGTTGGACGATGATATGGGTTCAACGGTTCATTGGCCTTACGATTAACTGGCCGATTAGCAGGTCTTACGAGTCTAACTGGTCTTGCGACTAAATCGTCTTACGATTAAGTGGTTTTAAAATTAAGTGCTTATGCGAAGGTATGGCCATACCTTCCAAACACTTACGATGATGTGATCTACGATTAAATGTTTACAGATGACATGGACGTGAACATTTTTTTCATTGTAATGTAACTAGCGAAAAGGAGTTTAGACTTTTAGAACTTCCATTGGTCTGTTTTGCACGTGTTCATACTACCAATTTTAATACAGGTATCATCATTTTGAGAAACAAAATAACGCTATCTTACCTGATCACCGGTTTATCATTTCTCGTATGCATCGACATAATCCCCCCCAAAAAAATAAACCAATAATTTAGAAAGCAGATAATTTATAAATTATTTTATTAATGCATATTTTTTATTATTATTATATTTTTTCGTAATAGTTTTTTTGTTTTGTTTAAGGTTTTCAACTTTACAGCAATTTGAAGTGTTGGTTTTCACAGTACACATTAATATTAATTATTTTAGGTATGATTTTTTTTGTTTATTTCTTAAAACGATACATAGAAATTAAAATTTCTTAATAATTTATATTGATTGTTTAACAAACAAATATATTAATTATATCAATTACAAATAATAGTAACTAAACAAAAAATATACAAAATAAAATAAGGAAATAATATATTATAGTTTCATTATTTAGCACTCTGTGTGTGTATTCCTTATATAAGAGATTTTTATTTTATTTTTTTATTTAAGATTAAATTTTATCTAATTTATAAGCAATAATTAATTTCGATTATATAAATGTGCTTGTTTATTTTCTATGAAGATTTGATCATGTAAAAATTATAGAGAAACAAAACCAAAAAATACTGAATCAATAATAAGTGTAAATTTAAAAAATTTTTTGTAAATCAAAATATATTTGGTACAATAATAAGGAAAATGAAAATATATTTTATCTAGAATAACATTTTTTGTAATCAGTTAAGTAATGTCTGTGTGTGTGTATTAAAAAATAAATTTTCCAATCACCTGATTTCCGTTTTTTGCTTTACTTTCATTATTTTTTTTTTGTAACAATATTATCAAAAAATAAATTATTTTTTATATTATTATTTGTTTTTATGTAACTTAAATTAATAAAATTGTTTTTGTTTTTAATCTTAAAGATAAGAAGTTAAATTTTTGTTTGTTGTAAAATAAAATCATAAAATCATTATAAATGAAATTAGGGTCGTGCTGAGCGCCGATTCTGAAAAGACGAAAAAATATTTATTAGTTTTATTATTACAATTTATGTTAGATGAAATTTTAAATTAAATTTAAAAAAGTAAAATCAGATTAGCCTGCTCTTTGTAACGAAGTTTTCTAACCATTTTACGTAATCCAGCAAGATATATGTATAGGGTGTGGCAAACATTTCAATTAAATTCTTTACAGATAAAGTTTTAGCTGGGGTTGTACGGGTTCAACGATATCTGAATTTTAAAAATAAATATTCTTTAAACTCAAACTGGTTGACATCTAGTAATTTTTGTTTGTACTAAACCAAATAAGCATACATTTATAGAATAAAGCATACATAACCATCCATCAGACAAAAATTAAAAGATTGCTGATAGACAATTCAACATAAACAGCCTTAACTAGTAAGGACGGCTACTTGCTTAATTGATCACTTGCATTATTTCCAACTTCGAGTTAGCCGCTTTTCTGGCAAACTTAGCATTATCCTTTATCAGCCATAAATTAATCTGTACACAAGAGCCATTGTCAGCAAATCGTGGTTGGGTGCAATTTCGCAACGATTGCACATTGCACATCACTTTCTATAAAAGCGTGGCAAGCGACTTAGATTTATCTATCAAACTTGGTTTACATAATGGAATTAGAATTAAAAAAAATGGAGGGGTGAATAGGTTGTAGCCAACACCCGACTTTCTTTTACCAAGAATATATACATAGATCTCAAATGCACCACACTTTGGTTGGTAAAGCGAAAAATTAAACTTACCGGACTTTTGGTAAAACTGTCCTATATCCCTTTTTCAACCAAAAAAAATTAAAAAAATGGCTAAATTAAAGTCCAAACCGCACAAATGTGCGAGTAAAAAATGGCGTTTTTGATAAAAAATTTCGCTTGATTTGAAGTACAACCAACACAATTGTATGTATAGTTATAGTGTTTTTTTCGGACGAAAAAAGTTTGAAAAGAATGCGCAAATGTGTAAGTTGGTTCAAAACACATACAAAAATAAATTTTTGACATGGTACTTTTGCCGTACTCGCACAATTGTGTTAGTAAATCACAAAAGGGATATAATCAAAGAACATCATCCTTTCTTAAATTTCAAAAAAATAACAAGGTCATTCTGTACACTACACTGAAGCACCAAATTCACCTCGCAAGGATCTCCCAATTAATGGAAAAAATGTAAGTATGAAGTTTTATTCCGATCAATCAATCCATCTGGGTTGTACCGGGGCTAAATTTTGTTGGCAAATAGTTTTATGTTAAAAATCATCATTTCTGCTTAAACTGAACAAAACCCATTTGGGATCCCCCAATTAACGAAAAAACTAAGTATTAAATTTCACCCCAATCGATCAATCCGTTTGGGCTGAGAGAATCAACAACATTTAGTCTACAGTAAAGGCATTAAGCAGTGTACTGGAGGCGATGTAGGGGAAAATTTGGTCATAGTCATGGACACTACATGTCATGGCAAGCTATTAGCGCCACATATAAAAAAAAATACCGCATCACTGTCAATAGGCGTTTTGCTTTGGTAAAATTAAGCGGGTTTTATTTTAAAATCTCAAAGTAACAACTTTTGGGTTTATAGGTTTTGCACTTCAAATTCACGATTTTGCAAATGATATTCAATTTTTTATTAGTTCATTCACAACTTTTTACAAGTCAACCACAATTTTTTATACTTCATTGTCATTTTTTTCTAAATCAACCTCAATTCTTTGCAAAGCAAATTCGTGTTTTTTCAAAGTAACTTCAATTAAATGCAGAGTAAATTAAAATATTATTAACACAAATTCAAGTTTTAATAAATATTTCAAGTTCGTAATTTTTTTGCAACTTTTTGTAAAACAAATTCACTGCTCCCAATTCTTAACCGATTACGATGGGATTGGCTATGCTGGATGGAAATGGGATTAATACATGATTTTTGAAAGAAGTTCTGGATGTTGGCCACCTGTGGCACTATCCTGGGTTTCCCTGGGAATAGCGAATTGGGAAAAATATTTTCATGTCATTTTTGTCTAAATTATATTTTTCTCGGTAAGAAATTACCGAGTTCCACCTCAGGTGGCCATATTAAAGAAGTTCTTCCAAAAATCATTTAAGAATCCCATTTCCATCCAACATACCCAATCCCATCAATGTCGGTTAATAAATGGCCGAGTTCCGTTCCAGTTGGCCAACATTCAGAACTTCTTCCAAACATCAATTAAGAATCCTATTTCCATCTAACACACCCAATCCCATCATAATCGGTTAAAAATTGGGAACACTGAATTTGTTTTGCAAAAAGTTGCAAAAAATTTACGAACTTGAATTTGTGTTAATATTTGACTTTACTCTGCATTTAATTGAAGTTACTTTGAAAAAAAAACACAAATTTGCTTTGCAAAAATGAGGTTGATTTAGAAAAAATTGACAATGAATTATAAAAAAATTGAGGTTGAATTGTAAAAAATTGTGGTTGACTTGTAAAAAGTTGTGAATGAACTAAAAAAATTTAATATCATTTGCAAAATCGTGAATTTGAAATGCAAAACCTATAGATTTTCGATGTATTTTAATTTTCCTTTGCTGGTCATTAATCATTTATATGTCAAATTTTGACTGTGTGATAATTGATTATTATGTAGTTTTAAATATACATTAACAAAATTTTGAAAAATAAAAAATGACCGGTAAACACCATAACTATAAAATGATTTTATTTTCTTAAAACTAAATTTTTTTTGGTTTACATTAAAGCGTCTTCGGTTTTATACAGTGCAATCAATTGTTGTTGTAAGCTAAGCGGGCTTTGCCAAAACAAAACAGCTAATGCAGGGAATGATCTAGACTTACAACCTCTAAAGGAAAATAGTTATTTATTGCAGCTCAACATATTGACCTGCTGACATACATAAAATACGAGATCTTCCTGAAATGCAGCTGGAAGATGATCTAGAAACATTCAATAATAATATCCAACAAGTAACTTGGGAAAGTTTACCTATTCCTCATACCAACACCACAAGGAAACTAGAACTATCCTATTGAGGCCAGTGATCTAGCTAAAGAGGAACGGAAATCTCGTAAAATCTGGCGGCAGACTCGTGCTCCGCAACACGAAAGTACTCATTTTTCTGTGCAACAAGTTTTTTTTTTTTTTTGTAAAAGGAAGTATTAATTGTCCAGTGGATTTAATGTCTTTTGAAGGTCAATTCGTACTCCAACAGAAGGTCTTAGTTGTGTTTGTTAAATCACCGATCGTAATCGATGACGAAAATTTGATGATGGGATTCGATACCCCAGCCTCTGACGGGATTCGAACCAAGTACCTCCCGGTCCGAAGCTTTAACCACTGCACCACTCGTCTGGTAAAGTTAAAAAAACTAATAAAGGAAATAAATAACAAAGGCATAAATAAGCGACTTCGAAGTCTTTCAGAACTATATGAAGACGATTACTCACTTTTGGAAGCACCGAAGGGGTTAGCATGTGCCACCTATCAAAAATGATGACGGATCCTGGGCTAAAAACGACAAACATAAAGTCTTACTATTTGCTGCTTATTTGGAAGACGCTTTTCAACCGTTGCCGAGACAAACAGCAAATGAAAATACAACTGCCGTAAACAAAGTAGATGATTATAATCTATAAGACATGCAACCTTTTTGGAATTGGAAACTGTAATCAATATTAACTTACCGACCAAACGGCATAGAGGTTAAAGCTTTGGCCTTTGGATCGGGAGGTACCGGGCGAACCCGATAGGGGCAGGATGCAAAGTGAAGTTTCATCAACACATTACGATCTGTGGTGAAATGTAACACATCCATGACCCTCTGTCGGTGTGCAAAACCCATGGGCTGACCCATCTTACATGACAGTATAGGCTGGTCCTATAGCCGTGTGTCCTCGTTGGCTGAGCAGGCGTAAAGTAAGGACCAAAACAGACTGCATTGTAAGTAAATAAAAATAATAACTTAAATATCGGAAAAGCTCCAGGTTATTTTTATGACTTAATTACTGGGCAAATTGTGAAAGCCATTCCCAAGAAAGGTTTACGTAAATTAGTTTAAATAATTAATGCAGCCTTCAGATTGAATTATGTTCCACGTCAATGGAAGTTGGCTGAATTAATTATGATTCCTAAACCAACTAAACCAGCAAATGATAAAAAATCATTCAGACCAATATCACTGCTTCCGATCATAACAAAAATATTCGAAAAACTGTTCCTCAAGAGACTCAACCCGACAATAGAATAGATGTTTAATTCCACCATATCAATTTCGATTTAGAGAAAATCACTCTACACTTGAGCAAGTTCGGAGAATAACGAATGTCATTGAGGATGCACTTGAGAACAAACATCTTATTTTCTTAGATGTAGCTCAAGCGTTCGACAAAGTTTGACACCAAGGGTTTGAATTTAAACTGCATCGAGACCTGCCTAAGCAATTTTGCCAAATTCTTAAATACTAAATAGCAGATCGACACTTTAGAGTCAAACTTGAAAACAAATACTACTCTGAAATAAAAAGAATTACATCAGGTATAACACAAGGAGGTATGGTGATTAGTTGGTAAAATGGGCAAAGAAAAACACAAATAACCGAAGAAATAGCAAAAATTCGAGCCTAGACGGATTGCAAGCTTTCCAATCGGCAATTCACTACGAGCATTATGGAAAAATTCGAAAAAAATAAAAATAATCAGAAGCTTCCACCGCGCCACACAACACAAATCCTAAGAACTGGGATTAAAGGGGAATCAACGACCACAAAAATTGTTTCGAAACTTGATCTGCCACTTGGAATTCGTCGTCTACAACAAATTTTGCATCATGGTACCCGTGTTAAATGGGTTAAAGGATTAATAAAACCGGTTATAATGGAAGCATATAAAATCAATAGATTAAACTTTGCCAAAAAATACATGTCCATGGGACCGAAAAAATGTTCCCTTCTCGGCCGGGAAGAAGTTTAATTTAGACGGACCTGATGCATTCAAAATCGGGTAAGAAAGTATCAAGGAGTCGAAACTTTGGAGGCGTATCCTTAATGATTTGGGCCACATTTTCCTATTTTGGAAAAAAAACTCCTATGTGTAAAATTTCGCCTCGAATGAAGTCCAAAGATTACATTGAGCTGTTAGATTAGAAATTTTAATAAAATAAATTTTGGTGGAAATCAACCAACCTCGAATTGAATTTTCAACCAGAATAATGCCCCCATTCACAAATCAGAAGAAACGGTCGATTGGTTTAGAGCGACGGATCGAATTTTTGGGATGACCCACATGTTTTCCTGTTTTAAATCTTAAAAAGAATTTATGGGCCACAAAAGGTCTATGATAATGAGATGTAATACAACAAATTACTTGCTCAAATTACTGAAATTGAATTGCAGGAAGTCAACCATAACCATCTCTGCAGAAAATACGAATGGAAGAAGACCCAGAGCAAAGAATGATTGATTCGACGATAAATACAGTCAAACCATCGAAAATAAAAGCTACGAAAGACGTCGGTCTTGACGGAATTCCCGCAGAATTATTAAAACACGAACGAGCCCCTCTTGCATCTAATCTATATGAACTTATCGTTGCGATCTGGGACTAGGAATGGAAGACCGAACTCATATGTCCGCTATATAAAAAAGGCGACCGAGCAGGTGGTAAGAAACAGCTGTACTAAATCTTCGCGCTGGATATTCAATAAGTCGTCAGGCCAAATTCTTGGATATGCAGATGATATCGTGCTTCTTGACCGGAGGCCCAATGATAAATCTCGGAACAGACGACCATAACTTTGACAACGTGGAAGACTAAATATCTCGGGTCATATCAACATAGCAGTTGGATGTCGAGAATTCTACGTGTAGTTAAATTTGTTGCGATCAAAATATCTTTCGCAGTCATGTAAGCTCGCACTTATAAGAACTCCGCTAACTTTTGGAAGCGAATGTAAGACCTGAACCGTACCTTTGAAAGGAAGATCATTAGATTCATTTATGGCCCAGTTAAGGTTGCGAACAATGAATATCGGATTCGAATGAATCACGAAATCAAACGTTCCCTTGGAGATTATGTGATTATCGACGGATTCATTAAATCCAACTGGGTTATTAAGTCCAACTGGGTTAGATGGCTGGGTGACTTTGAACGATTTCTATCTCAACGAATGATAAAAAAATGTTCCATAAACAACCAGTTGGCGTAAAACACAAGGGAAGTGTTGGGCGCTGGTGGAAACATAGACGAACTCGATGAAAAAACTGAACAAATAAATTTAGATTAAATAGGTAAAACACACAAAAAACTACAATAATTAGACAAATAAATTGCAAATTATAAGTATTACCAATATAAACACCATCACCGTCAATATTTATCGAATTAACTTGATCTTTTTAAAAAATTTTTTTTTAATTTATTTATATTGAAAAAATCTACAAATTTGACTCGAAAAATATTAATGTAAACATTTAAAATAAAAGAAATCCGCTTTGGATTTCAAAATTTAATGCGAATGTAATATGAAAGAAAAGTAACAAGCAAGTAACAATAATAAAATCACTGAAGGGCATAAAATTGCTTTAATCTACTTTTAAAATTATCTTTAGTTAAACAAAAATCAAATAAATAGTTAATTTTATTGAAACTCTTACACATCCTGTGTCTATCTAAATGGAGGAAGTCATGATTTCTTAGTTGTCTATTAAGAACCTTTATTTTAATTGAATTTAGTACCGGGTGCGTCGATTATACCTAATAGGAGATTACCAATTAATGTAGTTTTTAACAATTCGCGTCTATTTTCTTGCGTTGCCAAGTTGTATGTCTTACACCCCCGGTTAAATTTGGTGGTTGTCGCTGTTACATGGTATGGTAGATCATGGTCATAAACCCATCCGTCCTTCAAGGTCAAGTAGCGTACAAACCTCTTTTGAATTTTCTCAATACTTTGGATATGTTCTTCGTAGAACGGACACCATATATTTACACCATATTCCAGCAGGGATCGAACGCAAGCATAATACACGATCTTAATTATTTCCAAATCAAAAATATCACCCGTCCAACGTTTGACAAAAAAGAGCATGGAGTTCGATCTAGCGATGCAGAGCTCAATGTGCTTAGTAAAGCTCATGTTTTCAAAAAAAGAAACCCCTAGGTCTTAAGTTTCAATTTCAAGTACTTGTGTAACAGGGTTGGCTTTTCGCCGAAATGATACGAGATATGCACTTTTCAATGTTGCAACTCAGAGAATTAAACTCGCATAATAATGCAAGGTTGTCAACATCTTCCTGTAGTTTATTGGCATCGTCGACTGGCTCGATGGCTTTGAAGATTTTGAGATTACCTGCGAACATCAGGATGTTGGAATGCTTTATCACTTCAGTAATACGATTAATGGAGATTGTGAAAATCCATGGGCGTGAGAGCCTTGTGGTACACCAGAGGTTGCTCGTATTCTAATCGACATTTTATCTCCTATTTCAATATATTGGATGCGATTACTCAAATAAGATTGAACCAAGTTTGAAAATATGTTCCAAAGTATCGCAGTGGCCAGCGGAGTGGAAAGCTTTTAAAGTCGGTGTATATTACATCAACTTATTTGTGCTTTTCAATTTGCGATATTGCGACATATACCGCGGAAGTACTGCTTTGAATGAGTTGCATATTACTAGTTCAAATAACTTAGGTATAGCAGATAGATGTAATGCCTCTGTAGACCGATTAAACAAAATTCTAATAGTTTTGCCAAATTGAATTGCCAAATTTTCAGAATTTTTCAAAAATAAGGCTGGAATACCATCAGAACCACATCCTTCTCCGTATCCTACCAATGCTCGCTGGATGTCTTCTCGCTCGATGTGTGGCGTAAATATGACTGTGCTATATTCACTAGCGGCTGGATCTTTATAATAGTCAATGTCTTCTGCTTTATAAACAGACTGGAAAAACTCAGCACACATGTGGATTATGTTATGATCTGTAGATCACCAGACTTTTGATCTTTAAATCTCATCCAGGCTTGGCAACCATCAGTTTCGGATTTGGTTTTAAAAAATTACCAAAAGTAGATTTCTGTTTACTCTCCTGAGAACCTAATTTGAGGTTGTCTTTATAAGCCTAAACCTGTTGTTCACATTGGTTTCCAATATTATTGGGTGTACAAGTGTATTTCCGACCTTTTTAGTGAAATCAAGGACATTAGTTTGTGTAGAAAATGAATGTTTTATTTAAAGTATGCTCCTTCGGAAGCTATAACCTTCGCCCATCCTTCAGGTAATAAACGGTTTCCCCGAAGGAAGATGTCTAGTTGTTTCGAAGCGATCCAGTTATCGACTCATTTTTTGACATTTTCATATGAAGTGAAGTACTGCTACTGCTGTGCCAGGGCTGACTGCATTGACCGGAACAAGTGATAATCAGAGGGAGCAATGTCTGTTGAATAAGGCGGGTGGGGCAGAATTTCCCAGTTCTGCCTGTCCAAGTAGTTTTTGACAGGTATAGCAACATGTGGCCTAGCGTTGTCATGTTGCAAAATAATCTTATCGTGTCTTTTGTCCCATTCCGGTTGTTTTGCAGCTAGAGCTTGCTTTAAAGCCATCAGTTGTCGTCGATAAACTTGTCCCGTAATGGTTTCACGCTCTTTCAGCACGCTCATAATAGACCCTGTATATCCTAAATCGTCATAATGTATACGTTGCGAAACACATTGTTGGGTAATATTCAACTCTTCTGCCAATTGTTTTTCGATCTGACAAGGATCAAGCAATTCTTCCAATTCACATCAAGCAATTCTTCCAATTCAGTATTTTCAAAATTTCTTGGTCCGCCTTCACGTTCTTTGTATCACCAACTTTGAATCGTTGAAACCACTTTTTGCATGATGTATTCAATGTAGCATGTTCACCGTAAACTTCCACACGCAAACGATCAAACTTTTCTTCAACAAAAAATAATGAAGTAATATTTCCCGCAAATGCTGTTTTTTTGGCACAAAATTCGAAATTTTCAATTACATGAAAATATTTGTTGTTTACGCTTTGAACAAATGTCACTACTAATTATTCAAGCTTGACATCTAACCTCCAAAAACATGTATTGTCCGATTGAATAATATGCAAGCAGTGATACTAACGACACATCTAAAAAGGTTGGAAATACATTTGTACTCCCAATATTTCTATTGCTTTCTGATGAATATCACTAATAACGAAAGGTGTTGGTGGTTCTTCTGTTTTTAATAAAATTGCTTCATTAGTAAAAATAAGGTCCAAGGATCGGCCTCGTTCATTTTTATTTCGCAAATTTGATTCAAATATGGTGTCGACGAATAGGTACTCGTTATCAGAATTCACGATTACAGGCCTTATCTCGTTCGTTTCTTCATCATAAGTCCAACTAATATTTGAGTTTGAAATCCCCAGTTATTAAAATTGTGTCTGATTGATCGATCGCATTGGTAATTGCCATAATTGTGTCGCGGCACTTCGACGATGTAGGCGAATATGGTGGAATCGCCACGCAAATTCGTGCTGATTTATTTTTGTTGACTATTTTAACACACAATTGCTCGACCCATGGATTCGTTAAATCTACCAATTGATTAGGGGGCGATGTATCGACGGCTATGAGTACTCCGCTACCGGTTTTTTTTATGCTTGTTTGAGGTGAGCGATCACATCTATAAACTACATCCGAACTTAAGATTTTTTCCGTCCGAACTTAAGATTTTATTGTTTAATGATGTGTCACAGATGATATAAACCGGAAAAACAAAAATTAGCTGCCTTTGAAGACCTTTTATTTACATTTTGGCAGTAAAATGTTTGTTTAATAGTCTTTTGTGGATGTGACAAGGTTGGGGTGTCATGAGGTGGCGCGTATGGGGTGATAAAAAACGCCTTTTTTACCGTAATCAAATTTTTTGACATATTTCAATCCAAAGCTGGGTTGTGGCACCATGCGTTGGGCAAACAGATCGTCAGTATTCGCGATTTTTGGTACTGAATTGTGTATGCAGCTAACAAAAAGCCACCTTCTGGGTTGCACCACTCGAATGGAGTACTCATCTGTTAATTCGGCGTCATCACCAGTTGTATTTACTTACCGATATGGTTGATTGTGATGTTCCGGTTTTATTATTATTTCGTGCTGGCTTTTGATGATCTATAATTTGTCGCTTTTGGATGGCTGACGATGATTTTATTGATGATATGGTATGGGTTTTATTCATTAGACTTGCTGTTTCGGTCTGGGTGGAGGCTTCAGTCATGGATGTTGCCACCCGACGTTCTTCTTCTCTTCAGAAGGCAAAAAGGCATGAACCACTTGTTCTCGATGTCTCTTCTAATTCATTCATTCTTTTGAGAACATTACCGATTATGGTCTACTCTGATTTTTCTATTTTTTTGAGTGATTTGTTGATTTTGAATAGGACGTTATTTAATCAAATTTCACATTTACTACAGAACCATCGCAAACCAGGCACATCGTCAATCAATAATTTCATACCTTTCTGTAGATCG
The DNA here is from genome assembly GCA_932526605.1 of Nephrotoma flavescens. Lineage (NCBI taxonomy): Eukaryota > Metazoa > Arthropoda > Insecta > Diptera > Tipulidae > Nephrotoma > Nephrotoma flavescens. The sequence continues at coordinate 205,517,117 of OW052221.1, read as the reverse complement.
TTTGGGAATTTTTTCAGCAATTTAGTTGCGTTAGTAGCCGCACATCTGTAATCTTTAACGTTATAACGTTGCTACGTAAGTAACCGCTGCATGAAAAACAATTCATCGACGATTATAATTTTACAGAGGTTTTGGATCGTCATTATTAATGCACAGTTTGTTCTTGAGTTTAAAATTTGACAATCAGCAATATTTTTACTACAACCCTAGTACACTACACTTTAAATAATTTTCCACTTAGAACAGTCAGCGATTTTGAGTTTGTGTTATTAGGTAATAAAATTATTAATTATTAGATAATTGTTATACAAAAAAAAAAAAAAAAATGAAATTGAAACACATATCAAAATTTACTTTGGTAGTACTAATTCGATAATAATATCGTAGGTGATTGCGCGTAGGTGATTACAAATATAAGGTAAAATTTATATTTTTTTTTAAATTGTTGAAAATGAAACCGAAATGGTGTCGAAAGCTCAAGCAAAAATAAAATATTTTTGTTAAATAAAAATAAAAAAAAGTATAAAATTAAAAGACGTCAATGAAAATTGAGTGATGCAGGGAAAAAATGATATCCACTAGGTACCATCAAATATTTCAATGTGGCCAGAGGATAGCGGGAGTGTACACTTTGGGTCACAAAATATGTGCACTTACTTCCAAAACTGCTAGACTTATTTCCATTATACCTACCGTTTAACTGTTTAAAAAAGTGAAGCGCTGTATCGAAGGGTATTAAAGAAATGCTTTGTGTTAAGGAAAAAAGGGTTAGGCCCGCTGTACGAGCTAGATTATTTGACTGATATATTCTCATCTTACGCTTCCCGTTTTGGTTTCCAAAACTCAAATAAGAGAAACATTGCTGATAAATCTTAGGAATAACCCCTTCTGTGCAACAATATATTTAAATGTTTTATTCTAGCCATGTGAGCTATATTTGTATCCCACAGGATTTTAAATAAACCGAGAAGCTGTAACCTCAAATCATACCTTACTTCACTAAAACACATAGCTCAAGCGTGTAGCGGGCCTTTTGCTAACTGGAAACGAACTAAAACATTTTATTGAGTGTTGATATGTCAAAAATGGTAAACAGAAATTTTCACAGAAACATCCGACTTTACATATCTAAATGAATTATCTTCTAAAATACGTGTAATTGAAGGAAATTACAAAAAAATATTGACAGTAACTTTAAGTAATCATATTCGTATAACATTTGAAATGTAGTCTTAGAAGAAGTCAAATGTTTATATTGGAAAGGATTTGAACATAGTGCATACAATTTGACGTTTCCTTCATAAAAATAATATTTACCTAATCCGTTTAATAACAAAATAAAAACGTTATTTGATATTTACTTAGATAGCACTTTACAAATTGTAAATAATATCTGATCAGGTTTTGCAAAATGCCTATGTCTTTTAATGAAAAAGTGGTTTTTACTTACCAAATCATCCGATTCAGTTCGTGATGTTTCAAGTGATTCACTTGATGGGCCACGTAAATGTCGCGATCGTCTTTTATCTTCATTGTCAAGGATTTGTGCAAATTTTTGTTGTCTAACTATATCTACTGCCTAAAAAAAACGAAACAAATGTGAGTAAAAATAATGTGTTTTCCAATCACAGTCAAAATCATTTTTAACATGCAAGCAAAAATTAAAAAAAAAAATCGATTAAGTCAATACCTCTTTTTTGCTTCTAAGCGCGCAATCTTCTAATGTTTCTGCAGCTTCATATTTTCCTTGTCTTCGATATAGTGCACCTAAATTTTTAAGCGTTGTTGTAACTGTTGGCGAATCAACTTTAGCAGCTTTATGCCATCCACCGTATTCACCGTATGGTGCATTACCTAAACTTTTATTTTCCTCCCGTTCTTCTGCAACCTACATAAGATTCTTTAAGCGGTTATTATAAACCTACTGGAATATTTATATTTACCTGCCAAATGGGTTTATTATTCCCATCGATAGTACCAAATTCTCGTTCATGTGCCCGTGTCAATACTTGCTTATATAATACTTCAGCCTCCTTATATTTGCCTTGTTTTAAATAACAGCTTGCCAAATTATTTTTCGTTTTGGCTACATTTGGATCATCTGGTCCCAATTTTGTTTCGTAAATTTCCAAAGCACGTTGATAGTATAATTCAACTTCTTCGTATTTACTTTGATTTTGACATAGGAGAGCCAAGTTATTTAATTGTTTTGCAACATCGGGATGATCTTTGCCTAATACTTTTTCACGGATTTCCAATGCGCGTTTACATAGCGGTTCCGCATCCTTGTATTTACCACGTTTTCCATATAGCACAGCTAAATTATTTAATGTGGCTGCAACAGCTGGATGATTAACGCCTAATGTTTTTTCTCTAATTTGTAGGGCGTCGTTAAGAAGATTAGCCGCCTCCTTATATTTGTTTTGATCGCGATACACCAGAGCCAAAATATTAAGCATTGTGGCCACATCGGGATGATCATGACCACTTGTTTTTTCTAAATCTTCTAAAGCTTGTTTGCATAGTGGAACAGCAACCTCATAACGACCTTGCGAAGCATATTGAATAACTAAATTATGTAGAGTGCGTAAACGGGCTGGAATTTCATAACCAGCGTTTGCCTGATTTGCAAATTGGCTGGGTGGTGTTGGTGACAAATTATTGCGCTCTTCGGGTTCATCTTCGGGGAATAGTTCGACAACGGGATCAGCACGTGGTTTATCATTATTTTCATCCTGATCCTGATTATCATCGTATTTTTTCACCGATGCCATAAACTCTAAATGTTTTTTCTCCTCTTCGAGCTGTGCTACCATTTGTTCTGATGACTGGAGCTTCTGTTGAGTATTTGCCAACTCGTCTCGCAACCATGCATTTTCCTGACATAAACGACGCACTTGTGTGCGCAATTTTTGTTTTTCTGCCTCGACATTTTGTAAATGCGATGTTAAAGCTAATACTACTTGAGCTTCACCTAATCCTAATTCTATGTTATCAATATTTTTTTGCACAATTTCTGATTTCTCCGGATCCCGTCGTGCTTCCAGTAAACTTGCCATAATCGACATGTGTTCGACACGCAGTGCCTCCAGCCCTTGTATGACGATTTTGGCATTGCTTATAATCTCCTCCTGCGTCATTTGGGTCATTTTACCGATGTTCTCTATTTTTCGACTAGACAATGAAAAAAAAAAAACAAATAATTTTAATTGATATCAAATTAATAGGGTGCGAGAGAAAAACTAATATTTTTTTATAAAAATTTTCTCAGAATAGTTTATAATTGCTATTTCAAGACAGTATGTACTGAATATTACTATTAATAAAACGACACACAAGAACTCAAAAAATTTTCTAATACTATAATATTATTGTATAAAAAAATATTTTAACATTCACGTCTACCGATTGAACACATATTCCATTGAGCTACATGAGATTTATAAAATAATTTATATTCTACAGAGTTCCTTTTCTCATCCTCACCAGAAATATGAAACTTATTTGTATGCAAATAAAATTTTGAGGCCCTGAAACAAATGTGACTTGGTAAATAAATTACCATTTAATTGAATTATGTAAATTTAAAAATAGATTTTGTGCGTAATGAAAAGAGTTCTTTATAACTGGATTAAAACCACAAAATTGCCATCTACCATTATAGTACTAAAATTAATTAAATTAAAACCACTACAGAGTAATAAATAAAAACTAGTAAAATCAAAATCGTTAGGTACTCATAATGCGCAAAACTAAATTCCGTTATAAATCTAAAAGAAAATATTTAAAATTTTAAATCCATGCCAGAAACTAATTTAAAAGTCACATACCCAAATTATGTTTTTTATCAGCCTGTACTTAGTACTTACTTGTAAAAATAGAATATTGGTTAAATACAAAAATTATCACTAATATATTCGCCGGACAGCGATCTATCATAATTCATTCGAAAACTATCTTCAGTATTGGTAATATCACAAGCTTGTATAATACGAGAAAAGAAATTATCAGAATTACTTAAGAAACTAATTAGAATATACAAGTATGTTTATAAGATGCAGAAGAATACGATTTGCCATATCTCATATGAATAAAAACAAATTTTTTGTATTGCACCTCATATCGATTAGACTCAAATTTATAATTGATAACTTTACCTTGATGTAAAATGATTACTATATCGCTTTGGTATATTACTACATTTGAAATATTGGAATTTTAGTATTGCAGTTTTACAAGAGTTCTGGAAAATTGCCAATTGGACCGTGGATATCACCTGTTCTACATAATATAGGTCACTCAAAAATATCTTGTTTATTAACTTTATTGAAAGATAAAAATATTGAGTGCAAAATCTAGAGTAAAGTTTGTCAGTATTTAGTTGGTAATAATTAATTATGGTTTGCTCATCCCATCTGTTTAGTTGACATAAAAAATATTTTTTCTTCGAACTAATTAAAGCGACTTTAAAATTACTAAACTCTGTAATAAATTTCGGTAGCGCAAATGAATTTGTTCATTAGTCAATTATGTAATATTTTCTTGTGTTAGATTCATTTATAATGAATGACTAAATATTTGCAATTATAATTGCAATTAGAAAACACTTGAAGTGAAGAAGCTAAAAAAGTCTAACTATATCAATTATCAATCCTTCGTAATTAAAGTGTCGTCTTATTATTTAATAAACAATCCCCCACTTGTTCCAAAATTTAATTCCTAGCTAAAGTTTAGAAACTTATTCAATTTTAGAAGATTGTGATGAACACACATACTTTTATTCGGTCAATTTACAAGTTTTGGATACATATTTTAAATCCTAGCAAATGGTTATTAGATTTAAGCTTTCTAATATTTAACTCCTACAAATATGACAAAATTACAGCTTTTCCCGAATAACTAATTATAAAATTTATTGCTTGTTAAATATTCCACCATATTCTACGTTTTATTGAAAATGCACCTTCCTGAAGTAATTCCGCTATAAAATACTTATGTTTATTAATCTTGGTTCTTGACATCAACCGGTGAAATTTTTAAGGACTATTGTGCTTGGTTCAGTGGATCTAGTTCACTATACAACCGACTACTAACGGATCACGGGTGAGGTCTTAAAATTCTCCCACACAAATTAATTGTTCTTAAATATTTAACAGGCCAAACACAAAAAAGTTTTAAAAATGGTCATAGCAGATGATGATGATATGTTGACATGATATGCTAACAGCGAAATATTTGTGAAATGGATTTGTGATAAAATGAAGGAAAATGCTAGTGGTCAATTTATATTAACAAATTAAGCATAATAATACAATATAAAAAACCAATTTTTCGCGTTGTTATTAAATTTAAGTCTAACTAAATAAGGGTTGAGTACGTTTCCCCAAAACAAATATCCAAAATTGTTTTCCCAAAAATTATTTCCCCAAATAATATTGTCCCAAACGTCGTTTCGTCAAATATCGTTTGCCCAATAATTGTTTCCCCAAAAATATTATTCCCAAAAAGATCCCCAAAAGCAAAAATCCTAAAATTTTGGATTGGATATTTCGTGCGCGTTTAGACAATATAATTTGATTTTAATTTTTATTGCGAATGCAATTTTATAGCGTTTTCTCTGGCACAAAAATCTTGATCCATTTTTGATCCAAAATGGCTTCTTTGTTTACATTTTTTGTCTTTTTATTTCGTGATTCTGGATCAAAAATAAAATCCAAAAAATTTGTTGGATTTTTTTGACGTTTACTCACACATGTGTGAGTAAAAAAAAAAAATTCAATAAATTTTTTGGATTATACGGGTTATCCAATTCGAGGTTGATAAAGTAGAAATCCGTATACCGACATCTGTCAAAGATAAACGTCAAGTACGCTGTCATTTATTTAGTTGACATTCTGCCATTTAAGAATATGGAGCATTTAACAATCGACCAACGCGTTAAAATGATTTAACTGATTTAAAAATGATTTAGCTGATTTTTCGAACAAAATTTTCTTCAGTGATGAAGCTCATTTTTCGCTTGGTGGATACGTTAATAAGCAAAACTGTAGAATTTGGGGCTCAGAAAATCCACAATTGATTGTAGAGAAGCCATTACACCCGGAAAAAGTCACTGTTTGGTGCGCATTGTGGTCTGGTGGTGTGATTGGGCCGTATTTTTTTGAGAACAACCATGGACGAACCGTTACCGTCAATTCTGAGCGCTATGGCCGCATGTTAACCGATTATTTTTTTACGAAAATCGAAGATTATGATCTTGACGATATGTGGTTCCAGCAGGATGGAGCAACCAGTCACGTAACACGAGCAAATCGAGATCTTTTGCAAGAGAAATTTCCTGGACGTTTGATTTCGCGATTGGCTGATGTCAATTGGCCTCCAAGATCCTGTGATTTAACGCCTTTGGATTTCTTTTTGTGGGGCTACGCGAAAGATCGTGTTTACGCAAACAATCCTCAAACTCTTGACGAATTGAAAACTAATATTCGTAAGGTAATGGCCGAGATACCGCCCGAAATGTGCCGAAAAGTCATTGAAAATTACCTCAAAAGAATCAAGGCCTGTAAGAAGTCCCGTGGAGGACGTTTGAATGATATCTTGTTTAACTAAAAATGGCAAGGATCAATCTGTAAAATGAAATAAAAATTACAATACATTCCGAATATTTTGTGTGTTTTTTTTAAGTTTACTTTATCAACCTCGAATTGGATAACCCTTTATTTTTGATCCAGAATCAAAAAATAAAAAGATTTTTGTGCCAGAGAAAACGCTATTATTTTTATATAAAACTGTTTTGTGGTAGAAAATTAAAATTTTTGTATTACAATTACTAACAGGGTGTCCCAGAAGAGTAGGAGCAAACAAAACTGGGTGATGTGGAATATTTACGAATACTAGAAATAGTAGCCAAAAATCAAATGATCAAACTATATGATCTTATTTCACTATTTGGGGATTTTGGGAATATAATTTTAAATATTAATGATTTAAAGTATTTCATGTTTTGGGAATTTTTTTATCATTTTATTTACGCAACCCAAAATACTTTGGTAATGAGTTCGTTACTGTTTTGACAAAAAAAAAAATCAAGATTTGGTTAAAAAAAATCAAGGGAATGTTAATTGCGTTGAGGTTGTTTGCCTACTTTTCAAAATCCCGAAACCCCGCTTTTCAGGCGCCCGAATTCACAAAAATTATAAATCCGGTTTTTGATAATATTTTACTAGTCAGTCCAATGTTAAATGCATAAAAAATTTTCTGGTTCCGCTGGATTAGAATTCGACATTGTAGGAAATTTTGAATTGCCAAAACAAACCGTCCTTTTCAGGACCACCAAGCATAAAAATGGATTTAATTAAAATAATATACTTATAATCTACAATAGGTATACGTAAGGAGTGTACTACGAAATCTCGGTTTTTAAAATCCCGATTTTCTTTTCTTCTAGTTCTAATTGCACAAAATAATTAATAAAATTTTTTAATTTCAAGATTTGTTACTTGCAATATTTTGTAAATGCAACATTTTGAAGCCATTTTCTAGAACTTTATCTCAAACTCATTTTTGATTTTTGTCAAAAAATCATTTAAGTCCCATTTTCCCACATGAAATTTTAAAAACCGAAATTTTGAAAACCGAGATTTAGAAAAAACCGAGATTTTGACAAACCGAGACTTTGAAAACCGAGATTTCGTTGCATACCCATACGTAAAAATCAAATAAAAAATATACAGACCAAATGGCAGAGTGGTTAAAGCTTTGGCCACAGAATATATATATATAGGCAGAATAGACATAACGCTATTTTACTATGTAAAAATTTGTACTCATTTTTTTGACCTTGGTTCGATATAAGGTAGGAAAAATTCGTTATTTTTGAATATTTTTATTTCAAATAAACAATTATGGACTCACAATGAAGCTTTGACGGCACATTTCAACAAAAAACAGTTAGTTAACATAAAATCATTACTGTAATTATTAATGTACATATTTAAAAGTTATGTTTCCTATAAAAAATATAAGGTAGGAAAAAAATTTCTTGGTCTACGTAATGTCTCTTCTGGTTAAATATTATATTCTGTGCTTTGGCGTTAGGATCGGGAGGTACCGGGTTCGAATCCCGATAGGGGCAGGATGCCAAAGGGAATTTTCATCTACAGATTACGATCTGGGATAAAAAGGAACACAACTATGACCCTCTGTCGGAGTGCAAAACTCATGGGCCGACCCATCTTCCATGTCAGTGGCTGGCATGGAGCTATGCAATGTGCAGAATATGGTAATGGAAAATCGGACCTATAGCCGTACGTCCTCGATTTGGCAGGCGACTGCGTAAGGCAAGGACGGAAAAAACGCGAACTGCGAAAGAGTTGGGAGTGCTTCGGCCCCAGAACAGATTGAAAAATATTAAATAAAAAAAAAAAATATATGGTTGCCTAAAAAATGAAATCCATCTTTGTGAGATTCTAAATTTGACAATAATATGTTAAGAAGTGTCTTTAATTCCAATCAGTATTGCCAAAAACTAGTTCTGCATCTAAAATATATGTGAAAATCGCAATCCAGATCTTATTTTACAAAATTCAATCGTGGTCGTTCGACATATGACTTATCATGAGATTGAGGTATCCTTCGGCATTAGTGGAACCAGCATACATTCAATATTCTTTCAACATTTGGCCATCAAAAACACGTTGGATCCCACATAATTTGACAAACACTCAAAAAGACGACGTGTCAATTGGTCGAAAAAAAATGCTAAAAACAAAAAATTTTTTTGTGGTGCTTCAAAACATGTCTATAACATCGTGACAATCGCCTGTTTATTCGCAATCGTAGAACGGTCAATTCTGAATGGTACACAACCATTTCTTTGCCAGAGGTCTTTGGCGAAATAAGGAAAACCAACCGCCGGCGACGGAACATTCTCCATCACAATAATGCGAGCTCTTACAGATCGGCACAAACACTGAACATTTGAGTGGCCAAAAAATGAATTAGAGTCAAGCGCCATCTAATTCTGATTTGGCACCCAGATACTTCTTTTTATTCCCGAAAAACAAAAATAAATTGCGAGGTCAGCGTGTTTCGGCACCTGAGGAAGCGGTTAATGTGTTCAAAATGCATGTTTTGGAGATACCTCATTCAGAGTGGGAAAAGTGCTTCGAAAATTGGTTCAAACGTATGCAAAAGTATATTGATCTTCAAGGAAAATATTTTGAACAACAATAAAGCCATTTTTGATAAATAAATATTTGATCTTGTTCTCTAATCCCAAAATATAAAAGGCATCCCTCGCAGAAAATATATGCGCGAAATTCAACTGCAATTGTACTTTGTGTTGTATGCGCATATAAGAAAAACTGTATACAGACGACATTTGATCAATTCCACGCATGTGGGTTTAATATATTTGCAGGTCTGACCATTTATTGGATATATTTGACAGAAGTAACCAACGAGCAATTGTCACCAACTAGCAATTGTGGCCAATTTTTCAATGTTGAAAAATTTCTGAAATTCAGCCATTCTGAATCAATGGAATTCGGTTGTGACCAAATTGGTTTGTATGGTGGGATTCTTATATGAAATTGGAGTAAAGATCTGTAATTTGGCCTTGCAGGTTGGAGTTCGGCCATCTTAACCGATTATAATCAAAGACGAATTGTCGCAAATAATTTTTTTTTGTTTTATGAATAAAAGAAAGTATTAATCATCCAATGGATTTAATGTCCTTTTAAGGCCAATTAATACTCCCCTTTTTCATTCACGCACACAACCACCCATTCACCTACTCACACAATTACAGTATACCACCTGCACGTTGCAAGCTCCATGTCAACCTGCACACTGACATGAACGGTGGGTCGGCGCTGAATTCTGCACTCCAACAGAGGGTCTAAGTTGTGTTTATTATCATCACCGATCGTAATCGATGAAGAAAATTCGCTTTACATCCTGCCTCTGGTGGGATTCGAACCCAGTACCTCCCGGTCCAAGTGCCGAAGCTTTAACCACTGCGCCACTTGTACGGTATAATTGGGATTCTAAATGAGTTATGGTTGAGGTATTACGGTTTATGTAAGATAAGAGTCAGTAACGAAAATGATCATACACAATGAGTTTTGAATTTTTTTTTACAAATTATAAAGATTATAGAATTTATTTTGCAGTTTTTTATTAAATTAAATAATTTTACAAATTAACAAATCCAAAAATACAAAATAGAAATTCATTTACCGTTTATAATAAAAAAAAACAAGAATTTTTTACAACGAAAATGATCATACACTTATAGTACCATCCTTGATATTTTTTTAAATCATTTACATAAATTACATTTCATAATTATTTTAATGTCGAGTTGGTTCTCCTATATTTTTTATAACCTCTTTCAGTCCTCTAGGCATTGATTCTACTAACTTCTTGGTAACTTCCGGTGAAATTTTATCCCATTCTTTCATTATTGTTTCTTCCAAAGTTTTTTTGGTGGTAGTCCTATATTTTCTAATTCGGCGTTCCAGGTGATCCCATAAATGGTCATTGGGGCTCAGGTCAGGTGATTGGGGTGGCGAATTGGTTGGATTTGGGACGTTATTCAGAATCTATTCTTTCATAACGTGTACCGCATGCTTAGGATCGTTGTCTTGCTGGAAAATCCATGATGGCACGAGCCCGAATTGTACCAAGGATGGTTTCAAATTGCCCTTTAGAATACCTAGGTATTTCCAGTGATTCGAATTTCAATTTATAAAAACAAGTTTACCTACCTTACTCGCCGACATTGAACCCCATAGGATAGCCGATCCACCATAATGTTTAATAGTTGGGATGATGTGTTTTGGCTCCAGCGGCGCTGTAGCAGGTTTTCTCTAAATTTTACCTCTCCCATCGACTCCAAAAATGTCGAATTACGTTCAACCGTCTTCCAGAAGTTGAAGTCTTATGTTTTTAATTTTTCTGCAAAATCAATTCTTTTTTTCGTATTAACATTCGAAATTAATGACTTCATGCGTTAAACACGGCCATGATATGATATCCATGTTTGCACAAAACCCTTCTAATATTTTGGGGGTGGGTAACTTTATTAAGTATATTCTCCACGTCTGAAACTAGTTTTGGAGCGCTTTTTTTTGGATTTTCTCTCACCAAATTAAAAATGTTTCACTCGTCCCGATTGGAAAATGTTGCTTTTCGCTTTGTTCGCTGCCTGTTTTCAACCAATTGTGTGACGTTGAATCAGGATATTATTTGGGCCACTGTAGAATGGCTTCGGCTAACTAATTTTCCAATTTACGCAGATTTTCAGTACGTTTCCTTTCTAACACCGGCCGAACGCCTCATAATTGTTACATTTTAGTTTGCATACGCCTGTATTCAATATGAAAGAGGTTATCAATAAAAAGGAGGACCTACTACATATTAAAATAATAATGAAACATAATTTATGAAATGATTTAAAAAAATTTGTTCTCGAGGCCGAAGCACTCCCACCCCTCTTTCGAGGTTGGCTTATCACGTCGTACTTTATGCAGTAGAAAAATCCAGCAGGTACGGCTATAAATACAAGGCTAATGACATTTCCCGTTGTGTTATTTTCTAGCATAATGTTGATCTGAGACTAGAACATTCATTTGTTGGGAAATATTTCTCAAAAGCTTCGTAGAACCTAGTCTTGCTAAGGCACCTCGTAATCCGGCCCAAAATTCGTATCATATGACTTGGAGATTTGACAGGTATAACAATAAAAATTCTATATTAAAGATAATGCAGCAAATTTAGAAAGTCTAGCTAAATCGTTTTTGTTTCCAAGTCTATTAAACTACACTTCTGCTGAAGCTACTGCTTTCTCTGAAGTTGCTATAAATGTTGCTTAGTTACCTAAAAACAAACAAACTACAAACCTAAGTAAGACGCATGTATTTTTTGGAACTCCTTAAAACTAATCAAGTTTGAGATTCATATATGGATTTTCTGATAATAAAACATTGTGATTTCCGTACACAAAGCAATTGCGAAAAAAAAACTAATCCAAAATTCAATAAAAATTTTAATTTAACGCCCTCCTAAAACAAGAAAAATGCTTTTCCTAATTACATTTCGTTGGAAATTTTAGTGGCACTTTATTACTAACCAAAATTAAATTGTCTCAAGACTATACGGTGGTTGGTGATATAATCCGCGACTATAAAAATATTGTAAATAACAAAAAACTATAAACATAAGAAAATGTCTAACAATATTTTATTTTATTGTTATGTTTGTAATAAAACTTATTTTTATAACATGTAATGTAATTAAACTGTGGGTAAACTTTCTTAGAAAAAGCTTTTAGAGGAGTCACTTGTTTTACATAGAATAAGAAATTTTACAAAACGGACACAACATGTTTTTATTGGCCAAATAAATAAATCTTGATTAATTTATAAACGAAAAGCGCGTCATAATTTTCCTGGACAAAAATCCGTTTACTATATACGTAAAAGTAGTAAGTTTTCGATTGGTTGAAACGCGAGTCGATGGCATTGAAAATAAAACCTTATAAATACTGCATTAACCTTTAGCATTTTTGGATTTTCTGTGATTTTTGCCATATTATCGATGAAAAACGGAAACAAAGAGGAAAAGTTATCGAATATAATTTTCTTCAAAAAAATATACACACATATAGAAAAAGGGTTGTGTATAAATTTTCTTTTATATTTACCACGCGCCAACAATAAACAAAATGTGAATCATATTCAACCACAATCATTATTATGAATAATAATATGCATAATACATTAGCTAAGATGATGATGATGATGATAACTAATGATCCGAATATGCCGACTATTGATTCAGTGATTAAATTAAATTTGGCTTGCTTTACAAGAATAGTTTTTATACATTTTTTGGAGCGTCGTGAATATTTCAAGGCTAGTGATACAGACTTTATGTCTCCACTGCCAGAACCATAAATACACTTTTGTTGTTATATCAATTTTCGTCGCCACAGATTCATGGTATAAATTACACAAATTAATCAATTATTTTTGTTTACTTACACACGGTAATCATTAATTACTTTAGACATTGTTTATAGTTTAATATTTTTTTTGTTGCTATAATATTATTATTGCAGTCTTTTTAGATTAATTTGTAGTTTTTTTAATTGTGTTATAGAACATACAGTAATTTTGCTGTTGTTGCTATTTTATAACGAGCACAATCGATTATTTTAATTATTTTGTTGTGTATGTAGTGTATGCATTATAGTCAAAACTAATAATTTAAAATCTATTAAAGCAATATGTAGTATTTTATTTTGTAGAAAGCAATGAATAACTATATATGTAATACTATTTTTTTTTTCACAATAAACTAAAAATTCATGAATAATAAAATTTTAATATATTATGAGTCATGCACCAACGGAATTATATAAAAAAAAACTTCATTTTTTCGCTTTCAACTATGTACTATAGTTTTTTCTACAAATATTTTTGGTTTTCTCTAAACGAACTATATTTAATAACACACAAAACTTAAATGTACACTAAATTATTATATTTTTAAAAACTAATTTATTAAATTGTATATTTTATATTATGTGAGACTAAACTAAATAAATGCACAGAGCGACAGAATTTACAAAAATAATTTTTACGTTCAACTTTAGCAAAATGTTATAAACTAATACGACGAAAAGCGGAAAATGTTTTGGAAAATGTAAAAATTTTCTATACGTAATTCGTGTGACTCGATTTTATTCGGATATCGATTATTTTCTTCTGTCCACAGTCGTACGCTCGTACAGTTAAAAATAATAATACTGCAACACCATTCGCGGAGAGGAGAAATTATTTTAATTTTTCGGCAGTCGTTGCCTTTGTTTTGGTACAATTTTTTTTTTTGCCATGGTTCGTTAAGATTTTTTTATTCGTATGTATGTTGCAGGGCTAGTAAGTTGCATTCAACACACAGCATATATAACAAATTTAATACTGCTCCAAACGGTTGTGACTAACTGATGAATAAAATTATATTCTTTAATTGGATAATTTATATAACTTTTGTTAATTAATAAACATCTGCTCAATTTTATAACCGGACACTATATTCTTGATACAAGTTATATAAGTTCGCTAGCTTTATTTTGATCACATGAAACAATATAATTTAGAGCTGTGCTGTCCAACTTTTTTTTTAACTCGTAGGCCATTCCTTTTTCAGAAAACACTTCGTTGAAAAGTAAATTCGAAACTTGCTATCTTTATAACTAAAAATAAAACTAACCCCTCGATTCTGACATACAGTCACGAAATAAATTTTTTGTCTTAACGAACACTGTAGACTTTTAATTCGTATTCAGCACTGTCAGTAGTCTGTCTAATTGTCAAATTGTCTTGTTTAATATTAGAGAAATAGGTGGTCTTGATGATTTTATCATGTCCCGATAATAATTTAGACATTTACACAAATACAAACTGTACGAATAAAATTCTAATGTATTTTACTGACATTATTCAAAATAAAATACTACAGTATGCTCGCGATAACATAAACGCTGTATACCGTGAACTCCGGGTAACGCGAACACTACTCGGTAACGTGAACAATTAGAAAGCACGATAACGTGAATTAAATTTTGTAAATTTTAAGCTTAACTTGTCGATGAAGTTTTGTAACAGAAGTAATATCAACTTTATATCTGATAAGATCATGCACAAATTCAACCATCTCATCAGGCCATGTTCGATATCGCTCTGAATTAATTAATTAATTAATTCAGTAAAAATAACACTGTGCTCGAATTTTAAACTTTTCTTGCGTGACAAGCTGGGCACCCGGGGGGTAAACCTAATTCGAGTATGCTGAATTCAATGGTGCTAGTCCCATTTCAAAGTTAGTCCCCATTTTTGAGATATCGCTTTTGACATATTTTGAGTCAAAAATTTGTCAAAATATACACTCATATTCACGTTGATAGCTCCTGAACCATTAAGATTTTCGTTATGCGTTCTTCAGCAAAGTTGTTGCGCAAGCCAAGACATACAACTTTGCCGAACATATCAAGGCCGAAAAACGACATCTACAATCACATTTTTGTGTTATTTTATTTTTTGCTTTTCATTTCGACGCAAAACACGTTTTTTATCATTTTTTGTCCATTTATTGAATTTAAATCGATCGAATAGACATCTCATCGGCAAATATAGATACAATAGAAGCTATTTAAAAGAAAACTAAATTGATTCAGTTGATTTTATTGTGATTTTTCTCAATTTTTTCCTAAAAAATTAACATTTTTTTTAACTTTCAATTTTAATTTTCTGATTTGCTCATATTGTCTTCGGGTTCTTCTTCCTCTTGCAAATTCCAACAAATGTCACCCAGTTCCGTTCGTTGTATTGGTCGCCTTTAAAAGAAGTATTCTATAAGCACATAAAACACATGTTTTTCGTGTAACCCAATTGCATGTCACTTAAAAGAGCTATCACTTTTCAAATCTGCACAAACTTTCCATTGATGGTCATTGTATTTAATCAAATCGATGATTTTTTTCATTGATGCATAGGTTTCCTTTGTGTTTGTGCTGCGTGCAATTGGAATGGAATTCTTTGAGATGGTAACGTGAAGGAGAACTGCCTTCAAGCTGCTGTTAGAGGAACCGATGAACAATCGCTTCAGGATTATATGCATTGTGCATTGTGGATACCAAACCTCGGATATCAGTGCAAAAAGCGAGTGAATTATTCTCAATTAATTTGAAAAAATTCGTAAAATGACGATGACGATTTATTGCTCCATATATCCGAACATTTGGAGCCAAAATGTTCACTTGTTTTAAATCCTTTGACAAAAGAATGGCTTGCCGCTGCGATAGTTTCAAGCGTCGTACCATAATATCCAAACGACTTTGCGAGATTTCAATGTGATGAGTGACATTTGATAGTTGATATATTGATGCAGATGTTTCTCCGGTTTCACCTGATTCAAATGTTGTTGGTAAATAATCCTCAGTTGGGTTTCATCTTTCCGGAACAGGTATTTCATCTGAATGCGGCAGTGGTAGTTGAGTATTTCTCGTTGCAGTGTATGTCAAAGAACCAATTTTGTTTCTGTTTGTACCGAGAATATAATTCATGCACCTATAACATTGAATTGCATCATGTCCTTGTGGATCGACCCATATCATCGGGACACCAAATGGCATTGCGGCTCCAGTGTTTTGCCATCTATGCAGATGGAAAATGCATGTAGTACAAACAAAAGACGCTGTCCAATTTACACCACTAACAACTATTTGTAAAAAGTATAGTCGATATAAATCAGCGGTTTCATCACTTATTTTGCGGCGATTGCTCATAATTGTAAATTTTCCAAACACATAACAAAAGCACTTGAGCTTAAAACACCTATCCATATTATTTATTTCACCAGATTTCACAAGACGATTTTCACTTTATTTTTTGTATTCTTTTGTCACTTTATATATTTAGATGAAAAACTTTTTATTTTTAATTTTATATTACAGGTTTCAGTTCTTACTTATTAAGCCAATTTTTTAACTTTTTTAGAAATATCGATTTCGAGAATAATCTCTTCTTCGATTTACTTTTTGCTACTGTTACATAATTTATGTTGAAGCTCTTTATATACTGCAGCTAGGCGCTGCTGTTTGGTACCTCCTTTGTTTTTAAGTTATGGAAGTCGTAAATTTTATTGGGGTTTTGTGTTGTTTTTGTCGCGAAGTAAATTGTGGGTGTTTTTGTTTTTGTATATTTTCAGGGTGTAAATTTTGGCCGTAATTTGACTCACGACTCATGAGTCAAATTGGTACACCTTATTAATTTCAGTCCTTTTTTGATTCTGTGCAAAATGGTTACATTTTTATTGAATTTAGTGTATGGTTTTCAGTTTTTATGTGTTGTACGAAACTTGATTTTATGTACTTGTGATGTGTTCTTTGTATCTTATCTGAGATGAGCGTCTTGTTTGGCCTAAGTATGCCGAATTCCAGTTGTATTTAGCCTTACCTGTGTACTTATGTCTCTCGAAAGGGCAAGGTAGGAGCTGGATTCTTCTGTGAGAAGCTTTTGCCTGACTGACAAGACTCTTCCTTTTTGAGGAACATGCGAGAAGGCTGGGTCTACAGACGAATAATATGTAGAAGTTGCATGGACGAAAAGGAAGAAGAGACTTTAGATAACTTCCTATGCTCGTGTCCGGCACTATCATACAGAAGGCATAGGTATTTGGGCGTGTCCAGTGTGACCAGCCTTTCAGATCTCGCTGAATGTGGAGTGCGATATTTTGCGGTACGTACGTAGCTCCGAATGGTTTTGAACAAAGGTAAAGGGGAAATATGTTCCTCTGGTATCACAACGGGGCACTCCTGGTCTAAGTGTGCGGAAGTGCCACTCCAAGCTAACCTTGGCCTAAGTAAAACACACATATATGGAAAAATAAGACAAAAATGTGAATGTAGATGTCGTTTTTCGGTCTTGATATGTTCAGCAAAGTTGTTGGTCTTGACATGCGTAACAACTTTGCTGAAGAATGCATAACGAAAATCTTAATGGTTCAGGAGCTATCAACGTGAAAATGAGGGTATGTTTTGACTCAGAGCCAAAACATGTCGATAACGATATCTCAAAAATGAGGACTAACTTTGAAATGGGACTAGCACCATTGAATTCAGCGTACTCGAATTAGGTTTACCCCCCGGGTGCCCAGCTTGTCACATTTTTCAACTAGCACAGTGATTAAAAAATTACTTACACTGGAATTGAAACCAGTGGGAATGAGATGAAAGTTTGTAAGAATAAATTTAGTGAGTTGTCATATAATTCATTAGAGTTACGATTACACGGTTGCTCTACATATATAATGTTTATTAATGAACAGTACATATATAATTTATTTATACAAATCCACGACATATAGCTACCAACATATCACATTTTGAGCAGTAACTGCTCATTCACAATGACGTATATGCAGCGGGTCTAGTACGAAATTGCATATTTTAAAATGACATTTTTAAAAATGACATTTCTCAAAACAGCATATTTCAAAACTGCATAAGGTACAAAACGGCATAAGGTACAAAACAGCATTTTTCAAAACTGCATATTTCAAAACGGCATAAGGTACAAAATTGCATTTTTCATAACAGCATATTTCAAAACTGCATAAGGTACAAAACGGCATAAGGTACAAAATGGCATTTTTCAAAACTGCATATTTCAAAATGGCATAAGGTACGAAAGGACATAGGTACAAAACGGCATTTTTCTAAACTGCATTTTTCAAAATGGCATTTTTCTAAAACTGCATTTTTTAAAACGACATTTTACAAAATGGAATTTTTTAAAACTGCATTTTTCAAAATTGCATGTTTCAAAACGACATAGGTACTAAACGGCATTTTTCAAAGCGGCATTTCTTTAAACGGCATTTTTCAAAATTTCATTTTTCTAAGACATATGTAGGTACAAAAATTTAGGTGAAGGAGAATTTCAAATAATTTCTAATTTCCATGAAGGTAAATACCTTTCATATAACATACCTTTACTAAACCTTTTCTATAAAACATGTAGAAGAAATTTGTCATAATCAATTTCATTTCATCAATTTTATTGTAAATTCAACCATACCATAGAAACACGTGAAATTTAATCTTAATCGACTAAGAAATAGTCAAGTTCCTTTTCATTTGGCTTTATCCTAGAATTTAATCCAAGAATTGTTCACAAATATTCAAAAATTTCATTCATCTCAAATTTCATCGTGTAATAAGTAACCGTACCTGTTGGTCATATTCCAGAAATTAATGAAAAGATAATTCTAGATTCATAATCGATTAAAATATTTCATTGTCTTGTGCAATTTTAAAAATGTCGTTTTGAAATATGCAGTTTTAAAAAATGCCATTCTGAAAAATGCCGTTTTGAAATATGCAGTTTTGAAAAATGCCGTTTTGAAAAATGCTGTTTTAACCCTTATGCCGTTCTTAAATATGCAGTTTTGAAAAATGCAATTTTGTACCTTATGCCGTTTTGTACCTGATGCAGTTTTGAAATATGCCGTTTTGAAAAATGCAATTTTGTACCTTATGCCGTTTTGTACCTGATGCAGTTTTGAAATATACAGTTTTGAAAAATGCAATTTTGTACCTTATGCCGTTTTGTACCTGATGCAGTTTTGAAAAATGCAATTTTGTACCTTATGCAGTTTTTAAATATGCCGTTTTGAGAAATGCAATTTTAAAATATGCAGTTATGAACGGAGCCCATATGCAGCGTACGGAGTGGACCAAACAATTTTATTAAAAGAATTAAAAAGAAAAAGAAAATATATTGGTTTTACAAAATCACGAAGATGTCACTTTTGTCAACCACTGTAAGATGTCATAACACCATATTTATGGAACCCCTTCTTCTTATTTGGTACAATCATATTCCTAGAGTTTAACAGTGTATCCTGATACGATTCTTGCCTTTGTCATCCATCCCTCATGCAACTACTGATCAATCACTGCTTCTACTGATCAATCACTGCATAAACTAAACTAAAAAATGAAGATTCTACTATTGACCACTAGTTGGTAGTATTTCAAAAGATTTTGATTTAATTACTTTTCCGATTTAGGGACACAAGATAAAACCGAAAAATTTATTACAACGCATAATAAATTGGAGCATTTATTTAATGGCAGATTTTTCGATATAAAATCAAGTTGGGAGTAAGTAAATTGTAAGTGTATAAATATGAAGCATTTATTAAAAAAGATTGTGTACAAATTTGATTACAGAATAGTTGGATTAGAAGCCCAGCTAGAGGTGGATGATTGACGCAAATTAAAAAAAATGGTCGAATTTAATTAATGAATTACATGGATTTAACGGCATTATCCTTTGATAAATTCTAGAATCACATACGTTGCGTTTTCGGGGAACCTAGAATTAAACAAAATTACTCAAGGTATCATTTCATAACCTCAAATACAATTATACGTTTATTTCTTATACATATTTCGTTTATTTGATTTGTACTTATAGTACATCACAAGTGTATTGGTAAATAAAAAAATGTGGCTCTATCATTTTAAACTTTTATTTATTTATTATTTTATGTAAATTTCACCTCTATTTTCCATTATTTATATAAACATTTTGACACTTATTCAAATTAGTTTAGTGTTTCTTAGTGCCACATATTAGCATATTATATGAACTAACTAATTTTAATTTAGTTGACCCTTATGTTTACAACCGCCGACCCGGATAATCATACATTTCGTGTTTTATTGACCAAGAATTTATGGATTTAGGTGACTTATCAGCTTGAAATCTTTAGTATCTTAACAAATTGAGTTTTAAATTAGATTTTGCCAAACTGTATTTATCAGTTTAAAATGCAATTGTAAAGTATCATTCAATACTAAATGTATGAAATTATATGGACATACCCGGATATGCTGGTTGTAAAGAAAATTATGGTACATAGCATAAATATGTTTCAAGCCGAACTAAACAAAATATGAAAATTAAAAAATTCATTTATTTATTATTGAAGGAACAAATCAGATTAGCCATTCAGTAGGCCCAATTCGTTTTTGCCCAAATCATTATAAAGACATTTTTGTATAATTTGTTTTCTCTTAATAATTATTATAAACAATTTAATAAGAAGTTAGATTTATTCAATTGGTTTTACATAAGTATAAGATAATTTTGATAAACAAATGTTTTTTGATCCGAAATTCGTTTAACCGTACCCAAGCATTTTAATTGCTGCGACTTTAAGGAAACTGATACAGTAGTTTCTGCTTTCCATTATGATAAACTTTACGCGAAAGTATTAATCACAGATTTTCGATGGGATTTAAATCCAGCCGAAATGCAGCCCATACCATTACAATTCCTCCTCCAAAGTTTCTACTCATGACCGGGGGATTGTTGCTCCTCAAATCATACCAGTAGTATAAAAATACCCCCGGACTAAAGATTCTTCAAACCAAGCAACGATTTTTTCAGTGCTGCTACTCAATTTGAAAATTAAAAAGCGCTTAAGACTGTGTATCGCTTATTAGTCCCTAGATTTTATATTCCTTATTACTTGGAGCAACACTATTAAGAACATCTTGTGCGTTTATAAAAAAATAATAAAACTTAAAATCTACTTATGGACAATCTAAACCTTTCATTTTGATAAACGTAAAAATTAGGTAAAACCTGACACATGTACGAGAAAAGAAAAACATTCGACGTTTATCGCGAGACGGATTCACTGTTAGCGCAGACAGTTAGAGTTCAGCAACATTTTTAATTTTAAATTTTCTAATTGAAAAATAAATAAAAAAGCAGCGATCGCGAATCGTTAGTGGTACATATTTTCACCAGAACAGCAAAAATGTTAACATCTGACCCTAAAAAAATATAAAATCAGTGCAAATTGGATAGAACTGTAATGAAATTTTTCTTCTGTACTTTCTTTCGATAATGTTTGTAAAAAAAAAACTATTCCATTCACTTTCTAATCTCCGGATCATTGCAAACATATGTTTTGAATTAGAAAATTGCACAAAACAAAATAAAACCAAACAGTTTTTTGTGTGGGTTTAATGTTGGATTACCAATTAAAACATAAGTAATATTAATTTAAAAAATACACATATGCAATATACAGTTTTTTAATTGAATTTAACGAGCTTGTACCTAGATCTTGCAATTAACTACAAAGTACTAAATTATTTAGAGGGAACAATTTATCTACGCAGGTGGGTTGATATATCTCTTAAATTAGAGCATCGTAAGCCGATCGATTGAAATTTTCTTAGAAAATAACACTATGTTGACCTTTCGATAGAAGAATAATCGGTTACTCGGTGTTCAAAATAAACATGCCACCACATTTAGTTAATTAAACATTTATTATTAAGGATTTCATAATTTAAAGTTATTTACTATCAAACCGCGTTATTTACAATTTCTTAATGATATACAAATATTAAATATTGCATAAATGCTTATCAAGTGTCCATTGTAAAACGCCGTACTGTATAGTCTGTATGCAAGTTCTAAGGTTATCGGGTGCAAAAACAGAATCAAAACATGAATAATATGAACTGATATGACATATAAAATTAACGTCATTGATAAGGCATAATCTTATCATTTTTATTTAAGATAATTGTGCGATCAGTCGATATAGATTGGTGCGATATAACATAATATGGTTTTATAATCAAGTTCTAAATAAGCGGCATTTCATTTACTGATGTGAAATCATAATAAATAGTGAAGAGAATCTCCGGATTATAATTATGGTGTTATCGTATCGCTTGCATAACTTTCTAATCTAAAAAAGTTTAATTAAAGAATGCGCTACGCTTCACAAAAACCAATCCATCTTACTTTGATTTTGGTGTAACGTTGTTTGTCGCGTATATGTTTCTGTGAATGTGGCATTTTCAATTGTGAAAGGTATTTTAAAAATGCCTAGTTGTCAAACTATGACTAACGGGTCAATAAAACATTTCGTGGTTCTATGCTACTTTAAGTGTGCGCAAACAGAGATAATGGACATCCCTACATAGTTCGCAGATCTTAATTTTTTATCATAAAATGTCACAAAACAATTTTAAGATCCGTATGTAGGTTTATAGTTTGTTAGAGCATACGCGTGAAGAATAAATTTTATAGGCTGCATAGCTCTTAATAATGGTTATATTCTACCTACAGCAGGTTCAAATGTAAGGAAGATGAGTTTCTATAACATTGATTTGACAGAAGTAAAAAGTTGCTTATTTGATCACTAAACTAGTAGATCTAGTAAAATATGAAGAAGAATATGAAGATCTAGAACTTCCAAACAAGCAACATAGGCTTATTAAACTGGTAATATTGCTTAGACCTTTTAGATCTAAGTGCTTATCTTGTTATGCAGTTATCTCAATCCGTTTTTTAAAGTGTTAATTTAAATCTGCTATACATCTCTAGAATGCACCAATACGCTATTTTCACCCATTTTCATAGTTTTTTAGATTAGGCGTATCGCATTAATGCAATGCAGTTGTAAAATTTTTTTCGTATTAATATTGCGAACTTTTTTAATGGTCAGTAAAACCGGGTGCGATATGCGAATTATTTTAGGCCTTGCAATTTTGGAAGAAATTTCAAATACCGGTATTTCTGTATTAACTAATATTCTGAATTGTAATTATTTCAAGCATCTTAAATATTGAAATGTCAAATGACTAAAATGTCAAAAAGTTCAAAAACTATGTAAATCGTCTGTCAGTATTATTTCAGTCTCGTAATTTTAACCTCAATTAGCTTTAGGGCGCATTCGCTTTAACACAAAGATCAACAATATAATAAAATGTCAATTTTAAAAAGACGAAGGTTTCTTTTTTGGGGGAAATTTTCTGACTGCACATAACAAGAACCGGTGAAAGATTGTTTTTAAATTCGAACAAGACTCTCTATTTGCAAAACAGGCATATTCTTGGGAAAACTACAAATTTGTTAGGATTCAAAAATTATCTTATCTTAACTTTATTAGGTTATCGAAACTGAAAACTAGCTGAACCTAAAACTACACTCGCGAGCAACAAAATCGAGTCAAAGCTTCAGCGCTCACAGAAAGGCGATTTATTTTTTTTAAACGTCTGAACCGATTTTCACAAGACATTATTTTTTTGAAAGCCTGATATTTTTAATTTAAAATGGCATTATTTTCATGTAAATGGGTTCAGTACATTTTTTATAATGAATTTTGAATGAAAACGCAACCAATGATTATGATAAAAAAAATATTCGGGATATAAAATTTAAATTACAACAAAAAATCAGAAGCAAAACAAAAACAATTGTATTTTGCCCCCTTGCGTCTACAACGGTTCACATGCGACCATTGACCTTATTAAGGTTAGACAAAGACTTGGAGGATCGCACCTCACTCCGCATCCAACGCATTCTTGGGGTCACTGTTAGATGATACCGGATTTCTGGCTCAGACCTTCCGTTTTAATTTGCACCATAAATGCTTAATTGGATTCATGTCTGGACTGAGGGCTGGCCACTTCATCGTCTCGAGTCCAACCTCATACATGAATGCCGAGTGGTTCGAGCTGTGTGACACCGAGCATTGTTGTGCATCAATATGAAATTTTTCCTTATATATCCTGCGTAGGGCACTACATGATTCAAGAGAATGTCCTCGATACATCTTTCAGCGATCAGACCTCGTCTATGGCCTTCACCAGGTAGGAAAACAAGATCTGTTTTTCCCTCAAGCGATATGCCAGCCATGCACGAACCGCCACTGTACGAGACTGTTTCAGCAAAAGAGCACTGCGAAAATCGCTCTCCTGGACACCGGTAGACTCGGCATCTCCTCGGCCTCCACTACCATGGAGATATATTCAGCACTTGTCAGTGAATAGAAAGGACCTCCATTGTTCGATGCTCCAGTTGGGGCTCGAGAGCGAAATTCGGTCGCTATTTTCGGTGGCGTGCTGTTAATTTCGGGCGTCTAGCGGGCCGTCTTATAGTGAAATTGGCTTCCTTCAAGCCTCTCCTTACTGTCCATTGACTAACAGCTCCATATCGAACTTGTCTTAGCACATCGATGCTCGTGAGGTGGCGATTTCGCAGTGAAGTTAGTACGATAAATCGATTGTCCCTCTTAGATGTACACCGATATCGGTTGGTATGTGGTTTTCGATTGAAGGTATCAGTTTCCTGAAACCTACTATACTCTTGAGGCAGCAGATTGGCTCATGTTTAGCTGAAGAGCAACTTCTCGTTGATTGCGTCCTTCTTGCAATAAAGCAACAACTTGTGCGGCTTGTTCTAGAGTAGTATCCATGATTTTGAATAAGCCACGAATGAAACTGGTAGAGATTTGTTCAGGTCGATAAGTAACTGATGGCAAATACCGGTTAACGTGGTATTATATGGGAGATTGCAGCACGCCAATTGTTTTCACCGAAACATCGAATTTTGCTACGATTGCTTTAAATTAAGATTTTAATGATAGAGATGTCCTTGTAAAGATAAAATACTAAGCTGTCAAAAAAGTTGCTTTAAAAAAATCGATTAAGCCATTTTAAAAAATACGGCTTTTTGATTTGAGTTACATTTAGTTCGGATTTAACATTTAGTTCGGATAACCAAGCAAGGACGAACACATTTTTCATTTCCTCGATTGCAAAGACTAATAATCTCATTTGAAAATTATGAATGATATCACGATTATCACTTTGGGCCCAGTGAAGATTGAGTGCAGAACCAGTCAATTTGAATAACAACTCTCACAATACACTGTCTCTTGTCGCTAATTTTATTTGTGATCTAGAATCATATTTTATTTTCAAAAATGAATACTTTCTTACGAAACTATCAGATATCATTAATGATAAAATCAACAAAAGGGCCTCACGTAGTGAATATGTTTTAAACTGAGGTAGATTTACGAAAGTGAAATCACCGAAGTTTCACATTTTAACATATTTTTAAATTTGCAAGCTTTGTGAGGTATGTCTCCTTGTCTTTATTAATTGCTATGTCCAATTTCTGTTGCAAGTAAAACTTTCATTAGTGTTCAGATTGTCTGAAGCATTTGATGAATTAGGTAAAGTAGGGGAGAGCATAGGAATCAGCCAATGATTCCTGTACTTTTGAACCACGAAGGCACAAACTTTCATAATATACTCATCATAAAAACAGAGTCATATTTTTTGAGGTTTAAAAAGCATGATGAATCGAAAATTTCTTTTAATATCGTCACAGTTTATCACAGTACGGCGTATGAAACGTTTCCAGTAGTATTTGGTTTGAATTATTTCCTTAGAAAATAAATTTCCACTCCGTCCTCTTCGTCAACTGGTTATAATAGGCTTCGGATAGTCCAATATATTCATCTTTATGAGCATCATTATCTTCACCGCAATTTTATTCCTTTCACTTGAATTTGCTCTTATTCTTTAACCATTGAATGTCAGTTCTAACTTTCTAATTTTTCAAACCAAGTGTATAAGATGCGTTTCCAATGCGGCAAATTCTTCAGTAAATCCCGATATAAGGAAAATTGTCTAACACTGATTCTTTAATTCCATTCTGGAGTCGTTCACATTTATCATATTTTATTTTTTCTCCAGTTTGAAAAATTCAGCGAACACATTTTATTACGAGGTGGCTAAATACCAAAGGCCCAAACTAGGCTGTGGTGCAGTCAAATTTTTTTTTTTACTTCCAACATAATAAAAACGCACAAGGAACTAAAAAAGCTAGTAGAATCGCTTAGGACTGGCCATATCTCCTGTGGTTATGACAGTTTTACCATGTCAGGTGAACAAAAAAGGCGCCTGGCCGAAAATTTTTAGTGAATAGCAAAAGTACTAGAATATGGTCAACAGAAAAGGAACAAGGCCATTTCTTAATCGGTAGATGATGAAATTGGATATGCTTGGTGGGAACGGGTTCCAAAAGGTTGCAGAATTAATTTAAAAAATAATTTTAGAACCATATTTCCGTCCACCACATCAAATGTTAACATAATCGGTTAATAAATAATTACGATAAAGTGTCCGTATGAAGATCGGTCTACGATAAACTAATGATGATTAAATGTTTATACGAGTAACCATACCATAATTTTTTATACTGCTCCAAATTATAATTTTTCAGTGAAGAATAACATATTTCAGTTTATGACATATATCGGAATCTGCCATTTTCACCACTCTTCTCACCATCATTTGTAGTGTAAAAAAAGACTAGCATTTGTATCTTCGTCCTATCCTCATTACGAGTGGCTCCGAGAGATATCACAGCGAACATCTCGAGGATTTGAACTTCCAAATACGACAATTCGTTGTTATGGAGAATTATTACCACCGTTTCATACCACGTTTATCCGAACTTTTACTGTCTACATATAAGCAATTTGGACATTTTACTAAAGAAAGGCAAAAGCTGAAAATACTTCTCTTGACTCGAAGATTGCACTGCATTTTTCGAAAAGGCTGTGCCAGCTTCCCGACGCAATTCAAACGTAGCGATTGAAGCTGTTTTACAGCAGCAAGTCATGTTGGCAATCCTTTTAATTTTTGAAATCTGTTCTGGAGCCGAAGCAGTCCTAACTATTTCGTAGTGCACTTTTCACGTCTTACCTTTCGCAGTAGCCAAATCTAGGACGTAGGGCTAGGTCCGATTTAAATCGGAAACAAAAAAAAAACAATTTTGCTATTTTGTTGAAGATCGAAATTTCTCAATATTTACTCTCAATTAGATTGATTACAATGTGGTGAGCGGTTGTTACGGCTAGGGAATTACTCGTACAGCAACAACGTGATGTCAAATTGTAAAAAATGATTTCAGTACGCAACCCGAAATTAACCAAAGCATATAGCCATTCGGAATCTTGTATCTATCTCAAAAGTTCAAAGCTCACTTTCACATGAAATCAGATCATGATAAAGTTGAAACTACAAGGTTTGAAGATATTCACACAGACCTGATTGGTTCACTGCTTCATAGGAATGGCTATAACTATATTGTAATAATATTCGGAATATTTACCTGTGTTGACCACTTAATTATTTAATCCAAGAAATGATAAACACAGTAATTTAGATTTTCTAGAAACAGTTTATCAGTACAAAGGAAAGCAGATGAGAAAACACAATTCAAGTAGACATTTTTTCGCCGAGCTAATATCGTATTCGGAAAATTGCGAACAACCCGAAATCGAATATTCTTGTCGAATATTTTCACAGGTACCTAATTTAAAGCAGGATTAACAGACCGATGTATTATTTACATCGCAATGGAGTTTAGGGTGTGCATTATGTAAACATTACAAAATATTAAAAACAGAAATCGTAAGATTTATTTTAAAAAGTTTAAAAACTATCCTTGAACCAGGAAATATTTGACGTTTACTAGTAATATTCAAAAATTAAAATGCATCTGTGGCTAACAAGCGTACACATTGCTGGAATGGAGTACACAATATTTGCAAATTTGGCCCATTTTGTAAGCCTAAGAAACGATTCAGTTATTATTTAATTTAAACATTATTCGCAACATTTCACCATATTGCTACGTAAAATGTGGCCTGAACATCTTAAGAGAATTCTTCACAGATGGCAGATCAAGATGTGAAATCAAATACTGAATATCTGCCTCACTTAATCCTAATAGATTGTTATATTTCGTAAATTAGAAACAAATTAATTCAATGATGTTATTATGTGAATCCTTTTTGTAGATTTACCTAAAATTATTTAGTAGAATTCATAAATGTGTCGTTTCAATAACAACCCCAAAACCAACCATGATAAATCTCATTGGTTATCTTAATGTCCGAGAAAACCTACTATAGGAATACATGGCTTACCAAAACACAATTAAATATGAGATTATATATGTAAAACCATAAAGAAATAATAAAACCTAAAATTCGTAGTCAATTTAATCCTATTTTCGGTTTAAAACGGCGCATTTAAGCTATAATTGGCAAACATATTTATTATTCACAAGACTTACAACATTTAATATCGTCAACGAAGAAATAAGGCAAAGATAAATAATATGAAATTTAATGAACGGAAACGGAATAAATAAAATATTGTTTTTCATAATATAAAAGATAACTTTTAAATAAACAGAGTATCATGTTGAAAATATGCAATCTTAGAGGAATGTTACTATAAAACCGATAACGTATCCATGAACTAAGAACCTTTCCTTCTAAAGCAATGAGATAAATCCGTCTGCCTTTACACTCATGTAAATTGTGTATCTTAATTTCAAACATTAAAAGTGGAGTCCCTTTGTCGCGCGGCTTTACGAGCCATGATTCCCTATTCTAGAACGGTTTCTAATTAAAATACCTACTTAAACCCATCTCAAAAACCACAACTAGATAATTATAAAGACCATATTCCCAATGGGCCATCCTTATTTTAGATGTATACTTTCTTCATACCACCACACATTAATTCAATTTATGACACCTGCCCTAGGGGTAAAATGTATACGAAAAAAAGAATGTAAACGATCGATAGAAGTCGAATTTTTAAAATTGGGCACGGTTCTGTGATGATTGCATGAAAGTTATTAATCTTCGTGTATTGAAGATGACGATTTTTCCACACTTCTTGTGACTAATTACTTGTAACCCGATTTGATAGTTTTTGTGTGAGACATTTGTTTTATTTACTATCGAATAAGAAGTAAGTATGTAGGTAGACATAAATTCATAATTTTGCTTTTGTTGCACCTATGTAGAATTCTGAGATCAATAACACAAAAGAAAAAGTGGCCGAACAACGGAAACAAAAGTAATTAACAATACTACCTATATTATAAATGTAAGTGGAGCTCAACTATTATGTACTATTAATAGTTTACAATTTTACATAAAACTGAGATGCTATAAATAATTTTTATGACGTTTTATTATAGTGAACTGCAAATGATATCACTTTCTTACGTAAGTAAGACGGTGTCTGTCTACAATTGTAGACATCATTTGTATGGGGTGTTAACGCAATTAAATATTAGTTTTCAATGAGTTTTAGTCAAATCAAAATGTTTGAGTAAATTAAGCATGTAAATACAGCACATGTCACTTTGCCATCCCCCATCCCTGACCTACGGTGATTAATATTAATTAGCGACACACAATGTTGCCAGTATATTCGATGTTCGATAATTATTTATTAATTTTTAATAGTTTTCCGATAACATTTAAACGCCATAGGAAATCCTTTGTTATTTCTGGATGACCAATTTGAGAAACTTCAATAATAAATAACAAATAGAGCTTAAATGGCATTAAAAAGATACAAAAATGAAATCATGTACATGCGCACATGTAATAAAAGACTTTTACTATTTTTTTGTACTGTTTTGCACTATAAATTATTAATTTCTATTTATACGATATTTAACTTTAAGTAACATACTGTACATAATCCAGAATTTTTGGTACAAAACAAACAACACACAGACACTGAATTATTTAAAACATTTTTATGTTACCTACCTTATTTCTATTGATTTAATAACCGTATGGTTATTTTCTTTTAAAGAACACAATTTTATTGATTCAATTTGTTATTTTTTATGTATTAAAAATTTGTGGTCTGGAACATAGAAGACTTTCTACTCAGTTGTGTAGTTAAGCTTTTGACAGTAATGTAAAAAAAATAAATAACAACGAGATGAATGATGGCGACTGTTCACATAAAAAAAATTCTCTCAATAACACAACACAACAAAATGTTCACTTTCAAATTAATTTTTCTACGTAAAAATATTATATGCACACTCGTTAAAACAATTATTTAACTTGACACATATCTAAGCAAACATTTATGCTAAGAGGAAAATGATTTTTAATTATTTATTAATACGACAAAATATTTAAATTCTTAAAATTTAATTTGAGAATCACAATTTTGCTTTTCAACACTTTGGCAAATGTACATTTGTGTGGGGATACTTGCCAAATAATAAAAATGAAGTATTTTTTATTGCAGGTAATACTAATTTTTGTTGTTGTTTTGTTGGCAAGCCATCTATGGTTAGGTTTTCGCAATATGATAATAAGTAAATAAGATTCTTTACAGTGTAATTATTCGGAGTTCAGGCTATTTCATGCATAAAGTTGAACACACCGAAAATTTAGATGAAAATTTGGATAAAATTAAATTTAGCTAATGGGGTTTCCCAAATAATTTACACATTGTACTAAACAGGAAATTACAAGAAAAAGTGCGGTAATTTCTCAGTTGTAAGAGAGACAATCAAACGAGGCACTAATATCAAATATCCGTGATTTCAGAACGCCGTGGATATATCCACAGACAAATTTTAATTTGAAACGTGCGTTATACTTATATTATAATACACGAGACGATATACGTTACGAAGTACATATTAAATAACTTATAAAACGAGTCTAGGTTTAATATAAAAAAATAAATTCAATATAAAACCAAAAATAAAACCCAATGTATTTGGACAACGCAAAAAGCACAACTCGTTATCGGAAGCATAAACGGAGAAAAATATTTCGAGCGCTGTCACCCAGGCTGGTTTCCCATTTAACTCGATCGAGAATATACCACCGATGCCAGCAACCCTCTTCAATTAAATCCGATCGTTTACATTAATTAAATCGACATGTTTTTGTTGCTCTCCCGGCAGTTTTTCTGACATGTGTCTGAAACTACACCGTGAGTCTAACCAAACTCTAAGACATTCGATCTGCATTTCAAACTCATCTTCCTGCCATTATTTCCGATTCAATCTTCTCCGAAGCCAGCACAGTCTATGTTTCCGGAGCCATGCGGAAATGCCTTCCACCAATTCGCACGTCCAGTATGAGTACAACCGGAATCCGTCGACCATATCTAGTTCCGTTCGCCGCTAAATCGGCGCACATCATTTTTTCCGAAATGTTGTCGGTTGTGGATCGCCCCGCTCGGAATCCAAACTTGTTTTTTGCAAACCCTTCTGCCCTCCTGTCCGTTAATATTACCTATCAGCCTAACCGGGTCTTCTCCCAGATGGAGGAAAACTATCCCCTTCTTAAAGCACTGCATCCCCTCTTAAAGCACAGCAGACGATCCTGTGACGGAGCATACCTGTTTGTGTTCCATCATCCTTTTCAGAAAATTCGATAGCCTCAAAATACCCATTCTACTTGTGGCCAGCCGTTCCACAGCTGTAACATGCCACCCTGGGGCAGGGCCGTTGTAGCTTATGGCTCTGTGCCATCCTCCCAGTATCTGTAGTAGCGAGTTTCAACAGCACGAGTTGCGCCCGGCAGGAAACACATTCTATTCGGATTCGACCCTTCTTCACTTATTCATTAAATGCCTAGTCTTTCGGTATTCTGACCGGTAAGGCAAAATGCATTGAACGTAGGATCTGACGATCGCTTTAATACCCTACAACACCTCTGTTTAACTATAGTTTCGTGGTAAAGTCCATATTTGTGTATAAGTCGGCATTCTGCTTTTGAGAACCGCCACAACACCAGCAACCTTTTTCTGGGTCACTTCTTTCAATGCAGTTGCTTTTATCTTGGTGTTTTTCAAAGCGAGGACTTTCACTCCTAATTCATCAAAGTGGGCTTCTGCTTACACTTTTTTAAGATGGTCTCATATTTGGTTTTCCTCTTTTTGCGATTACTGAAAGTAGCGAAATCCTGTTCAGTTTTACGTAAGACATTTCCTCCGGGGTTTATTACTATTCCGCAGTAGATATTTGCTTCTGCCTTTCTCTTCCTGTTCCGGTGCCAAGAGTTATACTATTTTCGGTATCTGCGAAGTAGAACTCTAAAATCATCCAGCTTAGTGATATTCGGAACGTATCATTTCAAATATGGTCGTCGCATTTGTCAGCTTTTTGACCACATCGAAGGTCTATTGGATAAACTCCTTGCTGTTCTCACTGTTGCAGAGGAAAGCCACCAATACTGCTCAGTCCTATTCGTGTTAGTACTTTCAAGTGCATTATGTATTCGCACCGTTTCGTTCTGTTTTGGGGGTTCTTCAGCACTGTCGGTACGGTGCTTCGACGTTTAATTCCATTTTCGGTATATTGTGAAGCAAGCTATAGTGCGGTGGTTATTGAGACACCTTGGATGACTTCACTAAAAAGTTTTGCGTCAGTCGATACACTGCATCACCTCCAGTCAAGTTTACACACGATGTAGCACCAACTTGCCGTTGCTTCTAGGTGGACGGCGCTTGCGTACTCTCCGGTTGTCACCTGTACCACGAATCCGACCCCCTTTACCGTAATTTTTTCTTATTTTCATATTTTTTCATAATATTTCATTTATTAAACCTTTCCACTGTAGGCCTTTTGGATGGGCAAGCTTTTCCCGTTGGAACCTCCTATTCACGCTCTAAATATGCCAATACAGCCAGATTTTGTATCCACGTACCTCTTAACCAGCCTCTCGATTACATCGCCGATGTTCAAGTCATGGCTGAACAGTATAAAGTTATTTCCGATTTTTTCTTACATCGCGCTAAAAACTAAATTTATAACTCAAAACTAATCGACACTATAATTTTGCTAACAATGCTTTTGTGCATTTTAGATATATAATTTAATTTTATCTATATGTCGCGCTATAATGTAATAGGACACATACGTATGCCTCACCCGTGGTAACCTCAAATACTCTCCAATAATTAAATCTAAATTATAACTGGATTTAACATTGGTCCTTCGAGGCCATTAAAAGTACTGGCACAAAATACAGCCCACGCCGATCAACAACAGGCAGAAACAGTCTATAGTCGACGCCAAACCACAACCGGCAACCATCAAGCTGTACAGCGCAATACAAACTCGTTTTGGGTTCATCACCAACGTGACCCGTGCCATCTTCATTGATAAACAAAAATGGAGGGCCTATTGCAGAATCAACTAGCAAAGGCAATCGAGATAACACAATTTATCTCGAACTATAAAAACGACTTAAGTACCTTGAGGCCAGAATAGCGATTCTAAAAAAGTTGTACAATGAGTACGTAGACGGTGACAACAAAGTGAGGAATTTGAAACCTCCATTGGAGGCAACTCACCAATACTACAAAGGTAGACAGACAGTATGTGACACCTATACAAAGTATACTGATGACATGCGGCAGCGTCTCAACCAATCATCCTTGCCATCAACACCAACTCCTGAATCAAGTCTTAAATTTAACTTCGACAAGTCACCACCATTCGGAAAATCCACTGGCCAATCATCCGAATCAACAAGAGATGAATCAGAAAATGAAGGTCAACAAAATCAGCCCACGAAAATGATCCAGCAATTAAAACAACAGAATATTAAAATGCGAAATTTATATCTAGAAATTCGTGCGGCTGAGGACGTACTGGCAAGCAACAAGTCCAGAGCAGTCCTCAATCATAAAATAAAAACGATGGAAAGGGCTGCATGAACAGACCTTATTTCGTAGACCAACACTACGAAAGTCTAAACAACAAATACGAAGGTATTGTAATAACAATAACAACATTATTAGAGGATGATCAACAACCGTCCACAGCGAAACCATTGGAAATTCGTCTACCACGAATAAAAATCCCACACTTCCATGGGGAGTGCATGAAGTGGGCAAGTTTCGCAGATACATTCAAACGGCTAGTTCATGACAACGCAGTCAACTTACCAAGACACATAAAATGAACTACCTCAAAGGTCATGTACAAGTATCAGCTGGGAGATTATTGAGCCATCTAGAAACCATACTGGAGAGAACTAAGATGCAGCTTGGGCAATTTTAGAAAATCGATATAACAACAAAAGATTGCTCGTTTCAAACCTTCTGAACACTTTGCTGAACAAACAAGCTTGCACTACGGAATCGCCTGCAGCAATAAAAAGTTTACACGACATAACAACAAAGTGTTTAAACGCCATCAGAAATACGGGGATCAGAATTGAAACGTGGAACCCTTTCATCATTTTCACCTTACTGAAGAAATAAGATGCAGAAACGCGACGTCTATACGAAAGCTCACTGGAAAACTCAAGAGAATTTCAAGAAACAAGCCAATTCTAGAGAGGCGTTTTCAATTTCTAGAATCAGTTGGTCCCACCAAACAAATACCACCTCAACAAACGAGGTTTCAAGCTCAACCATTAAGTCGCGCCTTCTTAGCTGCTACACAACCGAATCATATTTGCATATGCTGTCAGAAAAACCACAGAGTCGACATATGCCCGCGTTTTAAAACCATGACCACCTCCGAAAGAAATCAAATGGTCATGCTACACACTTTGTGCAGAATCTGTCTTGACCAAAAACATACGGCATCAGGCTGTTAGAACAATACAACATGTCCTTTCTGCCAGGGCAACCATCAGACCTTGCTACACGTAAATAATCGGGAACGAGAGAACAATTATGCAAAATTGAACGTATCAACATTCGATAAAGATTGCGACCCAGTTCTACTAGCTACAGCCCTAGTCAGAGTACATAATATTTACGGTAGTTCCAACATTCTACGGGCGCTGATCGATCCCGCACAACAATTAGGTTTGCCAAGAACAAGGGTTCTACCCGAAATTTCCGGAATAACAACAACAAAAGGAAGATCACACCAACAGATAACAATCGATATTTAAGTCCCAGATTTCCATCAATTTTTAACATACAAACCAATGCCTTGGTTTTAAGAACTATTTCAAAACCACTTCCAGACAAGAACATCTTGGGTTTGGATGGGGATCTACAAAGGGAAATAATTCTAGCCGATCCTACCTTCGACACTACCTATGGAACAGCCTCTGCAACCTATCTGGCCACAAAAACTCTACAACAACTGGCCATAGACGAAGCATCAAAATATCCGATTGGGTCCAAACTCGTATTAAACGATTTCTATGTGGATGATCCATTATCTGGGGCCAACACAATAACAGCCAACACTAGGAGGTTTCAACCTTAGAAAATGGGTCAGCAACAATAAGACAATATTAGAAGAACTTCCAGAGAGCCTTAAAGAAACTGGACTACGATAGAATTTGACGAGACAATAAAAACTCTAAGACTCAGGCGAGAGTTCAGGCGACAATTTTGCTTCAAGATTTATGGGCATCTGGCGTAGGATGGGATGAAAAACTTAATTCAAAATTTGAAGAGAGATGGTCAAACTACAAACTAGAACTACCACAGTTAGAGAAAATTAGAATTAATTGATGGACACACTACACCATTCAAGCCAAAATTGAATTACACGGTTTCTGTGACGCATCTAATCACGCGTATGCTGCAGTGGTATACAGCAAAATAAATAATAAAATAACACTAATTGCTGCTAAAACGAGAGTTGCACCGTTAAACCAGACAATATCGCTTCCAAGGTTAGAGCTAAACGCCGCACTGATACTATCAAGGCTGCTTCAAAACGTCTTACATGCGTTGGATATAAACAATAACATAACGACATTTTGCTGTAGTGATTCTACAGCAGTATTAGGTTGGATGAAAGGAAAACCCCAAAATCATAGAACCTTTGTGGCAAATAGAATAACAGAAACACAATCCAATACCAATCCTAGCCAATGGTATCACGTAGCGTCTAATGAGAATCCTGCGGACTGTGCATCTCGAGGATTAAACAAAGTCCAACTATTAACCCACATGATTTGGTGGGAAGGACAAATATGGCTAAAGGGTTTTATCTATATCCAACAACCAACATTGATAGTCAAGAGATGGAACAAGCTAGTAGCATATGGAATGCAAGTCCATAAAAACATTAACAACAACAGTGGGAAACCCGAGTGGTTGAATTCACTCGATTCTCGTCAATACAACGACTTGTTTACACTATGGAATACTGCCTACGATTTCGATCTAATATAAGGCCAAACACCAGAAACGTTTCACATTTCCCACCCGAAGAACTAAACATATCGCTAAGGGCCATAATCAGAATCGCCCAACGAGAAGCTTTTGAAAAAGAATTAAAACGACTAAACACAAATCAAAATTTACAAAAGGGAAGCGCAATCATAACTCTCACTCCATTCATCGACGAAAATGATATACTTAGGGTCGGAGGGAGACTGTCAAATTCGTAGCTTTCATATGAAGAAAAGCATCCAATAATACTGCCGAGAAGTCACAAATTATCAAAATTAATCATCAAGGATGCTCACTTAAAAATATTACATGGTGGCAATCAAGCAACATTAGCACACCTGAGAGGGCGATATTGGATAATAAATGCTAAAAACACAATTCGTCAATACATACACGAATGTATAATCTGTATTAAGTCAAGGAAGTTGGCATCGAACTAACTAATGGGAATATTACCAAACGAAAGGGTAAGCCCTGCACCACCGTTCACAAATAGCGGAGTAGACTATGCAGGTCCAATCAGCATAAAATTGTGGAAAAGCCGCTGTAACAAAACAACAAAGGGTTACATTGCTATATTCATATGTCTAGCCACAAAGGCAATTCATCTTGAACTCGTGAGTGACCTATCTCAACAGATGCCTACCTAGCCGAATAAAAATGATTCATATCAAGACGAGGAATTTGTCTGAAAATATTCAGTGATTGTGGGACAAACTTCTTCGGAGCAGACAAACAACTACGAAAGCAGGATAAACAACAAGAAGCTGACATTAAA
Organism: Nephrotoma flavescens; assembly: GCA_932526605.1. Classification (NCBI taxonomy): domain Eukaryota; kingdom Metazoa; phylum Arthropoda; class Insecta; order Diptera; family Tipulidae; genus Nephrotoma; species Nephrotoma flavescens. The sequence continues at coordinate 205,479,918 of OW052221.1, read as the reverse complement.
AGCAGAACAGCACAAATGGGCACTACTTTGCATTTTGTGCCCCCGGGAAGTCCTCACTTCGGAGGGTTATGGGAAGCAGGAGTAAAATCGACGAAACAACATCTCCGCAAAATAATCGGAACTCATATTTTAACCTTTGAGGAACTTTCAACACTTCTAGCACAAATAGAGGTATGCTTGAATTCTAGGCCACTATAGCTCCTCTTTCAAATGACCCAGAAGATGATTTTTTCTTAAGTCCAGCGCATTTTCTAACAGGGAGATCCATCATAGCAATGCCACAGCCTGACATCGATCGAAGGTACCCAGATTACAACAAGATGGAATCTGCTAACCAAACTCTGTCAAGGATTTTGTTTTGGAAGAAATGGCACACGGATTACCTTTCGCGATTACAACATAGGCCAAAATGGTTGCTTGAATAACCTAACCTTCGAGTAGGAGAATTGGTGATCCTCAAGGACGAACATTTACCTCCCACACACTGCATTAGACTGGGATATATTTCGAGGATATAGGCAAACTTGAAGTGGTAGCCATGAAGTTGACGGTAGTAAATTACTACAACATGACGAGTTATTGGGAGGAGATAGAAGTCTTTAAAGAAGCTCAGATCGAATTGGAAGCAGCCTGCAAGGAGCTCTCTAACTTAATATGCGACATAATCATACAAAAACTTCAGTGGCAATTCAAAAACTTGGTCGCAGATAACGAGCTTCTATTGACAATCAACAAGGAACGGCGGCGAGTAAAAAGGGGCTTTGGAGACACAGTCGGTGTTATGCTTGGTGACATGTTTGGACTTCTCACCCAGCGTGAAGCTGATCAGTATGACAGTCACATCGTTGAACAATCTAATTAAAGAACAACAGAAACTGAGATTGGGAATGGAACTGTTGACCGAGTATCGAACATACGAAGACAGGATTCGCTCAATATTAATGAGCATGATCGAATTGACCCTTATATTATAAAGAACCTAGAGGATACTCAACGAGGCCTTCTTGATGTCGCCTACTATGCACATAACATCTTGCATCCATCAATACTTGCGCCGGCACAATTAGAGGATCAACTAGAAGGAATTCGACAACTCATACCAGCTTCAATAACCATCCCAGGCCACGATATTCATAATCTCTTGCACATATACCAGACAATGTGCGTAGTAGGGTAACACAACGAAATGTGATAATTGAAATCATCAGTAGTTTTTACTTGTCAAATGTCAAAAGATGACAGCTTCAAAATTGACAGCTGTCCAAATAGCAGGCTATTGGAATGATTGGAAAACTCTTTAGTTCATTTTGTGCGTTTTTGTAAGTTGATTGTTATTATGAACTAGCGGTTTAAAAGTATCAGCGAAACAAACCCATTTTGTGTAATCTCTATATGAAAATATGGGAGTTCCACTGGTGGTAGACAAATTTCCACTGGTGGTAGACGAAAAGGCTTAACTTTGCATTGTTCTTCTTCTTCGTAGTGTTATTCTACGAAGTATTTTAAATTGACTTCTTGTGCTTCGGATTTTATTTGTTGCTTGCCAGTATGTCTTCAGCTGTGCGGATATCTCAAGATAAACCTCGCATTCGGACGTCTTGTTGTTTTAATTGTTGAACGAATTTTTGAGTTTGCTGATGTTCAATGCTCCTTAATAATTCAGATGATTGCTTAGACTTGCTGAATGATGAAGCTTCTTTTCCTTGGTCGTTCTTATTTGTAACTTAAGGTTGGGCAAAGTTGAATTTGGTAGATGCATCTGTGGTTGGTGTTGATGGTAAGGATGATGAGTTGGCGGTTGGTGTTGATGGCAAGGATGATGTGTGGCGTCGACTCTGGTTTATTTGCCGGTTTTTGTTTGGCTGTTGAATTTCGATACCTGTTGTTGTAGGATCGAAGCTTCAACGTATCTCGGCCTATAGCAATATATCTGTAGAACGTAGTGGCCGACAGAACATTTGGTGTGGTAGTTCCAAATTCCAATTTAAAATTCCTTTTATTGTTGGCCGCCGGTTATTCTGGAGGCTCGCGTTTTACTAATTGTTATATATTTCAATAAATAAAATTAATTGTAATTGCTGAGTTAGCATAAGCTTACTTACTGTTGGACCCAACAATATGAATTATACAAGAAACGATTTAAAAATTTAAACTGAGATCTGAGAGCACTAAAAATTTCATAATTTATGACGGATGGGTTCAATTTGGTTTTTTTATGAGCTTTAGATTTCCGGAGTTTTTGGCCAGACAGGCGACGATTAAAACCACATGCGAACGAGGAATAAATTGTTAAATCGCCGAGTTCATTATTTTATAAAACTGATCAATATAAGTTTCCAAACTACCCATTTTACATATATCGATCTCAATTAATATTGTCCAGAAGCTCATTTAAGGCATCTTAGTCTTCCTTTTTAAAGACAAAATTCTCACTAGAAATTAAATTGATGTTAACATTAATACAATTTTCAAAAATTAATTGGATGTCCTGTGGTGGTGCTATATGTTATTCCACTGGTATGAACACCAGATCCAGGATATTGCTGCTTCTCGATTTGGTCACCTGTCTTAGTTATGAGTGAGCAGATTGAGTACACCACGACTCTCTCTCTCTCTGGCTTTCACATCCTATGAAGAGATTTCGCCGCCTGCTCTATGGCTCTTCATCCATCTCGATCCATCGCTCTCGTCCTCCAGTTTCGACATCCTAGGCGACCCCGGCTGGTTGTTGGTGAAACACTATATTTATCATCCGTTGTTGTTGGGACCTTGTAACGTGAATAACCATCTCACTACCATTGATACCTCCGAGGAGTTGCTTTATTTCGTGATTCATATGAATCCGATATTCGTTGTTTGCAACTTTGAACGGAAGATTGAACGGATGCCATCCTATGTGTTACTAAATATTTAGTTTTACTGCTGTTCACCTCCAAACCAAGTCTTCTTGAACAGCGATCGAGCGCTAAGAAACTGTTTTTGATATCGCTAGGTCTTCGGTCAAGAAGCACAATATCATCTGCATATCCAAGAATTTTTCCTGATTTATTAAATATACGGCGCGAAGTTTCGATGTTGCTTTTCCTCACGACGCACTCAATCGCCAAATTGAACAGCAAAGGCGCGAGTGCATCACCCTGTCGAACACCAGATGTTATTTCAAGAGAGTCTGACACAGTTCCTTCAATTACGATTCTAAATACAGACCTAGATGTTCTTAATTTACACAGAGAAACGAGTTTTTCTGCGATTCCTAGGCATATGAGCGTGGCCCATAAGTTGTCGCACTCTCAACATTTTTCCAAGATCATCCTCATGGTCAAACACTGGTCAGTGGTCGATCGGTTGGGACGAAAACCACACTGATCATAGAAAATATGCTCATTTATAATAATCCGCTAATAAATGGCAGTTAATGTATTTGATACACAATTTAATTCAATAAAAATCACAAAATCAATTTATGTACTTTTTCTTATTTTATTCACAGTTCTTTTCTAGCATTTTCTTACAAAAAACTTAATTTACCTTTGGGTTTTTGTGTAACTGCTAATTGCCAAAATTAACATCAAATATCCGCTTCGTTGTTGTCGCTTGTTGGTTTTGCATTTTGATGTGGAAAGTTTTGTAGTCGCCAAAAGAATAGAAAGAATTTTTGATTTGGAGATGCCAAGTCACTTCTATATTCTCTTTCAAAAAATTCCCTCTCCGTGATTCGACATTTTCGAAACTCTCACTTGTACTAAAATATCCCGCGCAATCTTGCAAGATCAAAATCAACTCATTGCTGAATAAATTTATTCTAGTACATTTTACGGATCCGCGCGAAACGCGACATTTCAAAATGCGATATTTCAAAACGCGATATGGTACAAAATGTGATATGGTACAAAACGCGATATTTCAAAATGCGATATTTCAAAACGCGATATGGTACAAAACGCGATATGGTACAAAACGCGATATGGTACAAAACGCGATATTTCGAAACGCGATATTTCAAAACGCGATATGGTACAAAACGCGATATGGTACAGAATATGCGTTGCGAACCGGTGGGAGTGCAGCGACCCACCTGATACCGATCCTATATACTATCGTTTCTATCGATTTTTAAATTCCTATATAAACTGAAATTAAATTTCCCCTTCACCCGCCTGATATAACCCGATCCTAAACTCCCGTTTTGTACCATATCCCGTTTTGTACCATATCGCGTTTTGAAATATCGCGTTTTGTACCATATCGCGTTTTGTACCATATCGCGTTTTGAAATATAGCATTTTGAAATATCGCGTTTTGTACCATGTCGCGTTTTGTACTGTATAGCGTTTTGAAATATCGCATTTTGAAATATCGCGTTTTGTACCATATCGCGTTTTGTACCGTATCGCGTTTTGAAATATCGCATTTTGAAATATCGCGTTTTGATAATTCTCGTTTTAAAATATCGCGTTTCAAATGAGACCCGTAGTTTTCAACACTTTGTAAGCAGCGTTCAATAGAGCTACGCCACGATAGTTTTCACATTTAAGACGGTCGCCTTTTTTATGCAACGGACATATGAGCGCGGTCTTTCAATTCTCAGGCAGCTCTTCGTGGTCCCAAATACAGACGTTGAGATCGTATAGACTTGTTGCAAGAGTAGCGCCTCCGAGTTTAATCAATTCTGCGTGGGATTCTGTCGAGACCGGAATTAGCAGTTTTTGAAAGTAGGTTTGCCATACTGAGAGAACATCAGCCACGTTTGTTCTCAACTCTCCATTCCCGTTTTTGATGGCTGTACTTTTTGGAGTACACCACGACATCTGAGGTTAAATTAAGGACTTAATTTTAATGTTGAATTTAATTACGAATTTAATATAGTAAGAAATTGGACTCGATACTTAATTTCACTTAATTTCCTGATTTTTTTTAATCGTCTTAATTTAACGACAATAATTATTTTACGCTACTTCCAAGATCATCAGTTTTTAATAGCTTCTTGAAAGAAGCGCACTTACAATAATATTTCCTATTCCGGGTTATAAAAACCAGTATACCTTGAATATCTATTTCTATTTGATCAGCGTTTATCAAAACGAACATCCCAAATTTTGTCACAATTTGAATAATGAGTTTCTAATTATATTTTGTCATAAACTTGTATTTTAATCTTAGCGAATTATAACTTAATCATTATTAATCAACATTAACATTTATAGTATTTTATAACCTTGAACTTCGTCACTATTATTACCTCATTTCGTGGCGATTATGATCTATGCAAATTAATGAACACGACAAACAATTGGTATTCTTCCTCATTGTGTCATGCGTGCAGACCATCGCCAAACACTTTTAATTACAAAACGTAATTGAGCATTGACATTGTACCATGAAAATGTGGTGCTTGAAAATTGGTATACTCATACAAGTTTTAACGATTTATTATTAGATGTTCAAATAGATTTTGCTAACTCTTCACTCGTACGTGTCATACCTACTTATTTGTGCTCGTTAAGCTTCTACTTGCGTGTAAATATTTGATCACTTGAAGAGTGAATTAGCAAATAATAAATATAAACTATGAAAATAAGTAATTTAAATAAAAGTTAACAAGTCTAATATTTGTATTTAACTCATTTTTTATATTGTTTGTAGATTTAACAATAGACATTATGTCTATTTGAAAATATAAATACTTAATATGATTTATATAAATTCACAATCCCGTTAGGCTTATTGTATATCCATGGAGCGCGGGATTTGGCCATCTCAGCAATTTTTCCTTATTAATTTGGGGACCAACAGAAGCTGATTTGTTATGTTGCAAATTGATCTGGTCTAATTTAACAAGAAACTCATTGATCTTCACAATTACGTAAGTTCTTAAGACCGGAGAGAAAACTGCAAAACTGGCATAACGAACTTTTTGGACCAGTTGCGTAGATTACTCCAATAGCAAGTGCAAAATAACCAAAAATAACGAAGTCAAAGCACCACTACATTGCACACTAAAGTACTAAATGAAGGATTTGTAAAAGAAAGTGGGAAATACTTCTAACATACCAAAAGAAGCGTTGATTGAGATAAAATTTTTGGAATCTAAAGCATCTTATCGTTAAGGGGTTGCTTTAGTAAAGTTGATCCAGTTTGTTATTACCGCCTTTAGAATTATTTTTTAAGCCCATGAAAGTAGCATTCATCACTTTGAAGAATAATTTCTCAAAAACAGAAGGAGAACTCTGAAGTAAATCGTAATTTCGATTTTATAGCGAAATTTATGCGAACATGACATTTAGCAACTTCTTCATTAAAATTCAAAAAAATCTTAATCGTTCAATTTTGTTGCCGTAATTTCGATAATTTTCTTAAAAAATATTTTCATTGAAATTTTACAATATTGAGAATTGGAACTAACCCCGAACTCAATAACAACCGATATTATATTGTACACGGCGAAAGCGTTTAATCTCCCAATTAAAAATTAAAATAATTAATTAAAATTGGCATTCGCCGAAGCAATCAATTATCCCTCAATTAAAAAATAATCAATAGGTTTAGTAAAACATAATTAAATTGGATGAATTTTTCAAGAACGTAATAGACTTGAAATACGTACAGTGCGATCGTGCAACTGATTCAATGCTAATAAGATAGAAGTCCGAGATTAAAGGAAGATGAGAGTTAAAATTATAAAAAATCGACCACACGCATACAATTTGGAGACTTGGTTGCTGTTCAGCAAATTATTTTATTACAATTAAATTATTTTATTACATGTAGTTAAGTTATTAGTGGTAACAAATTAAAATTTGTTAATGACGTGATGATATTCAAATATTTTTTACACACTGGTTTTATAATTCTTGTAAGTTATATGCAAAGCTCCAATACAAAAGGTTAAACGAATGAAAATAGATATTAAGAAGCAATGAGTTAGCAAATTTTTCAGCAAACAACTTTAATTAAGAAATTAAATTTATCAGAATTAACGATTTATTACATTGATGATTTCACTTTCGAGTTTATTTTTATTATTTGTAAATAAACACTAAATTTGATATGGAGAAGTTTTTAATATTTTATTGCAATAGGCTGCGGTTTCGTTGAAGTTAGTAGATTGACCACGCCATTACGTAGAAACAATATATTATTCAAAACAGTTACTGTACGACTAATGCTCGGGGTTGTCGTGATACTTAAACCGTCAAAAGTAGATTTGAAACAAAAATAAAAATGTCACACATATCACTAATACTATATAGATACATTACTGGGTTCATAACTATGGTTTCGAGTTAACCATGGTTTCGTTGTAATGTGTCACCCCTAACCATGGTTTGCAACTCCGTTTAAACGTATTTACAGGAGGAGATAATTTTTCTCATCCCGGAGCATTTTACTGTTGACAGCTGTAACAATTCTTCCTTTTGACCGATCAGGCCTTTCCGGGTTTACTCGTCGAATGGGGGGTTCATTGGACAAAAGTAAGCAGGCGAATTGTTGCATATTAATTATAATCCTGTTTCGTGATCTTCTATCACGCTCAATTTCCACTCACTCACATCACCATAAATATTTATTTTAATTTGCCATATTTAACGATAAATCACTTTATAACCAAAAGAAGCAAAAAAGCAGATATTCCGTGAAAGAGAGCCTCATTGCAGAAAGATACCAGAAAGTGTTCTTATGTTTTGCCTGTACATTACAATAGCAAATACAATTATTATCAATTTTAAGTATCAAAATAAATTACGAAATTAGAATTAATTAATCTTATTATGAAAGGAAATTTTATATTAGAAATTAGTTTTAGATAGAACCGAATTAAAATGAAATTATTGCAAAAAAAAAATTATTTTACTGATCGCGGATTTACTTAATAATTATGAAATATGATTAGTGATAAAGAATTACCTATACAATGATGGGTTGTAAATAAAATCCACTTTGTATTGGTCCTCCATGCGGTGTACCAAAACCAACAACAATTAAAAGCCCTGAACAAAGTCTAAAACGCAGATACCAATATGCAACAAACCACAGAAGATTGTGTTGGTTACACTAACAATCCCATGTTAATATTTTTCTTTCGCACCACTACTTATTAAACTAGTGCGCACATACAATGTACACATATGTTCTAATACAATTATCTATAGTGCAGTTTTTTCTGTATTTGTCGCATTAGCATGGCTTTATATTGTTGTTGGTTTTGGGTGTACAAATGTTGTTTGTTGATGTAGATCATTCGATTTAAATTCCGTTGTACCAAAATGCTAGCGTAATATATTTTTCTTTGGTACTCGTTTGGTATACGAGTTCGTTGACCTCAATATTATTGTAAACAGGAGAATCCCAAATTGACGTCATTTATTAGATTTGATACGATCATCCAGATGATATTGTTTTTAAATTAGCAGCAATGAATCATTCAATAAAAGTATTGTTGGATGAAAACCATACATTGTTAGCAGGGTGTGGTCAATTAAAATTTTTGAATTAATACCGTTAACTCGATATTAGGCTGATTATGCAAATCCCTTTAGCCTTAGCCGATTTAATACACTGACCTTTAACGTTTTTAAACAGCAATTTTAGCGATTTAATGTTTAGTTGAAATGGAGGCGATGTTTTATTTTAACCGGTAGATTAACATGTCTCATAGTTTAATTAACTTGGTCAAATTGTTATTTAAATTTTAATATAATATTTTTTTTTATTTCACGATCACCAATTTAATGTATACAAAAGGTTACATAACATTGTTTTATAATAGTTTTAATTTGATTAATTTGATTTTTATAGCTGCTTTTGAATTTTCATTTAGAAATTTTATTTTAATTCTAATATACATGTACACTAAAATATAACTGAGTTTGTACAATAATATCAAGTTTATAAGTAGGTACACAAACTTTTCTCAATTTTTATTTTAAAGTTAAATTTTTCATTTCTCAGAGTTATTTTTATTATCTTAAATTATTAATAAACAAAAAATAAGAATTTTTTTTCCTTTTTGTTATAATTAATATGTAAGGCTTATCATCGACTGACTGACTTAAAAAAATCAATCATTCCAACGACTTCACTCTCTTCTTCTTTTTTCTCCCTTTTTCATGCTTATCGATTATCGATAGGCATAAAGTTGCTCAATTAGCGATTCCGGAAACTAAAAATATTGTTTTTTATGTCATGTATTTTTTGTATTTACGTTGAAGGTGTCAATAAAATTTAATACAACATTTTTTTTTAAATTAATTAAACCATGGAAAATAAAAATAAAAATCGAAAAATTTGGTCGGAAAGGGAAACAAGTATATTTATAGATATTTGGGGAGAAAATGTAGAAAAACTAAGGAACGCAAAAAAATGGACACATAATGGCTGAAATGGCACAACGCCTAGCCGAGTTCAATATAAATGTCAATATACTACCGAAGTCCTGAACAAAATAAATAATTTGACAAAAAAATATCGGTATGAAATTCAAAACGTATTCTTAAATTTGCAGTCATCAACTTTTGGTATCCCTTCCTGCCAATAGCGTGATTTTTCATTCTAGAAATAATTAATATGAACAAGTTAAAATATACTTATGTTTACGACTGTGAAGTTTCCGACAAAATTAAAAAATAACAAAACATGGCGGAACATAAAATTTGTCGATATAACAAAAAATGCACATGTATTAGTAAAACAGTTGGCAAAAGCAATGTTAGGCTTATTAAATTTTTTTGTTATGAATAGTTAATAACGCAATTACTAAATTAGCGACTTCGGAAACAAATGACAAATAAAAATAAGTAGATTAATACGAAATTCCAAATGTTATACTTACACTTCATTATAAATTGTAAAAAAATTTTATTACGAAACCCAAACATGGGGTTTTTAAATCCAAAAATTACTCAAGAGTACACCTAATTTCTTATACTATCGAAATATATTGGTCGTAAAAATCAAAAACAAATCAAAATAAATGTTCAAAGTGCGTTCAATGTCCACATGTTTTAAAAGATTATGCGAGCGATTAAAAAAATTCAAAATCTAATTAATCTCAGAGATGTCTAAGAGAAACGGTATATGTTAGTTGACTCAAGATAAGTGCTATCAAACGACACCACCTTTATCTCAATACGATGACCAGAACCCATTTGTCGTTGAAGAGGAATATGACTGTCTAAATAACCAAGGGGATGATCACTGCGGAAAAAATTGCCCAGATTTCAGAGATGTCTAAGAGAAACGGTATATGTGGCTAGATTGCTTAAGATAAGAGCTACCAAACGACACCACCCTTATATCAATACGAAGACCAGAACTTATTTGTCGTTGAACATGAATAAGACTGTCTAAATAACCAAGGGGATGTTCAGTTAAAAAAAATTGCTCAAATCTCAGAGATGTCTAAGAGAAACATATGTGACTATAGTTGGCTTAAGATAAGAGCTATAAGACGACACCACACTGAAGCTCAAATCTCAGAGATGTCAAGAGAAACGGGATATGTGGCTAGCTATCGTATTGATATAAGGGTGGTGTCGTTTGATAGCTCTTATCTTAAGCAATCTAGCCACATATACCGTTTCTCTTAGACATCTCTGAAATCTGGGCAATTTTTTCCGCAGTGATCATCCCCTTGGTTATTTAGACAGTCATATTCCTCGTCAACAACAAATTGGTTCTGGTCATCGTATTGATATAAGGGTGGTGTCGTTTGATAGCTCTTATCTTAAGCAATCTGGTCACATATACCGTTTCTCTTAGACATCTCTGAGATTTGAGCAATTTTTTTTAAAGTGATCATCCCTTTGGTTATTTAGACATTCATATTCCTCGTCAACGACAAATGGGTTCTGGTCATCGTATTGAGATAAAGGTGGTGTCGTTTAATAGCACTTATCTTGAGCCAGTTACATATACCGTTTCTCTTAGACATCTCTGAGATTAATTAGATTTTGAATTTTTTTCGCTAATTTAGAAATTGCGTTATTAACTATCCCGGTAAACACAAAGTACATTTTCGGGCAGGTTTTTGGCAATTCACGGCTGCCGTAGGCAGATAAAAACGGTTGCCTTTGGCATGCCGAGTGTATGCCATTTGGCATGCCTAGTCCCTCCGTATGTCTGCCATAATGCAAACACGACAGTTGACATTTGGCAGATATGACGGATGTCATTTGGCTGACATGGCGTATGACATTTGGCGGACATGGCGGGTGACACTTGGTGAACATGGCGGATGCCTATTGGTGGATTCAACGGATGCCTATTGGCGAACATGGCGGCTTCGATTTGGCGGACACGGCGGATGCCTATTGGAGGATATGGCGGATGACATTTGGTGGACACGAGGGATGCCTATTGGCGGAAATGGCGGATACCATTTGGCGGACACAACTGATGACATTTGGCGGACATAGCGGATGAAAATTGGCAGACACGGCAGATAATATTTGGCAGTCGTTATTTGTTAAATTAAAATAAACATTTACAGAATTTCAATTCATTTGCTTTCATTTGCATTTATTTAAATAAAAATCAATCCATTAAGTAAATTTTTTCATTTTCAAGTTAACTTATTATTCTTTCATAACTGTAATTATAAATTTAATTTAAAAACAAATTTCGCTCTCATCACCATGGCTTTTACTAATTATTTTTTTTTCGTGAAGTCTTCTAAAAATTCATGAACTGCGAGACAGACTTGCTCGATGTTTGTGGAATTTGCATTATTCGATGCATTTATTACATCCAACATCCAGTTTATAATATTGGCGTATTTTTGAAATGTAGCTAGATCTGAAAAACAAAGTTTTAACTAACAATTTATTTGCATTTTTTTTTTTTAATAGGGGAAGATTTTCCAATTTTTTACAACTATCTTTTTAGATTCGTTATAGAAACATTGCAGGAATATTGGCTAAGAAATTTCATGTGAAAAGCTTTAGCAGAATTGTTAGTTTAGGAATTGTTTTGTTAAATGGGAGAGAGAGAGATAGAGTTTTATAATTTTTTTAAGTTTATAAATTAATTCGTACTTAATAATTGATATTTCCGAAATTAATTTTTGTGTAAATTTGTCTATATAATGAATTTCAAGTTTGCTTTTGCGCATGCTTATATTAATACTATGTGCATACATATATCTCTATATACTTTTCGATAATAATTAAACATTTATGATGTATCTATGCGTAATTTTGATAATAAGAAATTTTTTAGTAATATGTATATAAAACGGCTTTTATTTTTAAGTAAGAATAAGTATTATTTAAAAAAAAATGGCTCTTAATAATAGTTTAGTTTGAATCGGTTTTATATACTATTACCAAAAACTTTTCCATTATCAAAATGGCGGAAGGTATATCATAAAAAAAATTTAATTCAGTGTATACTCAAATTTACAAATAAAAATCGCTTATTAATCTTAAACTACGGCACAAAAAACTTAAACAATTTTATCACTTTATTAAATAAAAATAAAATAAACACTTTTATCACTTTATTAACTTATTTAAATTGGTATACTCGTACATACCTTTTCTAATTTAACAAGCACAACGAGAGAATGATTTATTTCATTATTTCACAATTTTTTTTGACATGACCGATCAGCGATCAGCAGAATAGTACGAGAACGAAAGAGGAAAGTAGAGAGTTGGTCACAAAAATTCTATATCACAGAAAAGTAAAGCTATAAGAATGTTTTATATTATTTAAAAAAAAACACATTCGAGAGAGTATAAAGTATATACATACATATAAAATGGAATAGTTTTTTGTTTTCTCGAATTTACGTCGTTTCTATAGCCGTACCAAAAAAAAAAACAAGTAGCTAATACATAATATCATCTAATTTGTTTTTTATATTCTGAATAATTTTGGGTACGGCTGTGGAAACTGTTACAAAGAAAACAAAAAATTGCAGTTTATGTGTATGTTCTATGTATACTCTCAGTCTGTCTTGAATGGATATACATACAATAATATACTCTCGTAAATCAACTTAAAATAAGCTATTCTCTTTTTTAAATTTGATTTCTAGTTTGGATTGGATAATTGATTTAAGTGAATAAATAACCACAAAACTCGTAAAATAACTAATAAAATGAAATCTATTGGAGACGAGGAGCATCCCTTCCGGTTGGTTTTCGTTTGCTGCCGAAAAACATACTTTGCCGAGTGCCATTTGGCAGCCGTTTCGTTTCGTTTTATTTTGATGCCGAAACACAGACTTTGCCGACTGCCATTCGGCGGGCGTACCATTTGGTTTTCGTTTGCTGCCGAAACATAGACTTTGTCGACTGCCATTTGGCAGCCGTTCCGTTTGGTTTTCGTTTGCTGCCGAAACACAGACTTTGTCGACTGCTATTCGGCACGCCTTCCGGTTGGTTTTCGTTTGCTGCCGAAAAACATACTTTGCCGAGTGCCATTTGGCAGCCGTTTCGCTTCGTTTTCGTTTGATGCCGAAACACAGACTTTGCCGACTGCCATTCGGCGGGCGTACCGTTTGGTTTTCGTTTGCTGCCGAAACATAGACTTTGTCGACTGCCATTTGGCAGCCGTTCCGTTTGGTTTTCGTTTGCTGCCGAAACACAGACTTTGTCGACTGCTATTCGGCACGCCTTCCGGTTGGTTTTCGTTTGCTGCCGAAAAACATTCTTTGCCGACTCCCATTTGGCAGCCGTTCCGTTTGGATTTCGTTTGATGGCAAATAGTAGACTCGTCGACTGCCATTTGACTGCCGAAAATCAGTCATTACGGCTGTCTGCCGTGTCGACTGCTTTTCCGTTGCCGTAGAACTGCCGCCTATTTAAAAACTGCCGGCGTGGTTTACCGGGTATTCATAACAAAAAAAATTTAATAAGCCTAACATTGCTTTTGCCAACTGTTTTACTAATACATGTGCATTTTTGTTATATCGACAAATTTTATGTTCCGCCATGTTTTGTTATTTTTTAATTTTGTCGGGAACTTCACAGTCGTCTTTTAGTATGGTATAGTGATGTCTCCCTTTGTGTCTATTGCAGTGTGTAGACGATTTGGCTTTGAATCCATAATTTTTTCAAGATATTCGAGACGGACCGGTTTCGTATGTCACATTTCGCTTAAGTTCTGCCCAAACATTTTCAATAACATTTAAATCTGGACTTTGTGGAGGCCAGTCTAAAACAATGGAGCTAGAACTTTTAAAAAATCTTTGGCAAATTTTTGCGGTGTGAATTGGTGCGTTGTCTTGTTGCATCAACCAGTGTCCTCCAATGAGATTCTCACCACAAACAGCAGCATGGTGTCATTTAAAATGTCAAGGCATATATTTTTATCAACCTTATTAAGGAATAACATTGTAAGAAATATAACTCAAAAACGTAGGCTTCCCACAGTTTCACCTATTCGCACGATGAATTTTTTATTTTTTTCGGGAATACAAGAATGACATAATACTATCCATGTACCGCAAACGAACTTTTATCAGTCCATAAAATATTTCTCTAATAATCTAAACACGGTTTGTTCACATGCTCCAAAGTAATGTTCATTCGCTTTTTCTTGTTGATGTCAGTGATATTAATCGCTGTTCGGGTTATGAATCGTTGAATACCAACTTCCTTGTCTTCTGGAGATAGTTCGTCTACTGCCTAATATAATATTATTTGACATTTTTGAAACATTTGAATGTGATTGTCTTTGGACACTTAATAAACACTCAAACTAAACGGCGTTCAACTGCTTCTTTTGTTACCATTTTCCGCTCACATCCCTCTTCGTTTATAACTGTTTTATATTTTTAAATTTGTTTATGTTGTAATATTTTCTGCAATTTTAACTGTTTACTTAGTTCTTCCACTGATAATCCTCCTTAAAATTTACAGATTATTTGCTGACGTAACGCTACCGAAAGTTTTTATTTTTAGGCATTTTGATAAGCTATTTGTTGGCTGGTTCTCGTCAGGACAATTAAACAAGACTAATATCCCAAGTAAAACAAAGGACAAACCTCTAGAACAAAATCATATTGTGGCGTAAATAAATGAAATTCCGTATTACTTACTTATGCTTGCTTTACGCACAAAGAAGATGTGAAGAAATGGTAGAAGCAAAATTTTGATTTTAATAAATGCTCTACAATTTGGAAACATTTTGCTTGACATATAAAAGATCCAGAAACTTTTGCCCAAGACTGTACACTGATAAAATTGAAAAAAGGCAGAAAATGGGTTCTTATTGGATTCAAAAAGATTCGCATAAACTTCGCTTGTACTGCTTTTTTTGTAGTATGTGTGTGTTTGTGTGGTTTCGTATGGCCTTATATTCTATATATTGTGCATATTTATATTGGCCCAGATTGATAAAATCCTCAAGTTTTAAGGCGGAAAATTGCTATTAACAAGGTTACATTTTCTCCGCTAGGAAAAACCTAACACTGAAAAATGTTTTCCAAATACAGACCAATTTGACCTGTATAGTGGTGCCTTACCCAAATCTCTATAATTTGGTGCTTATGAAATAAATAACAAAAAATAACACTCAAATTTAATATTCCAATTGGAATTTCGAACATTTTTGTTACATTATTAAAATGCGGAATTTATTGAGACCAATTTATCCCTTTTTCAACCATGCTTAATTAAAGTTCAAACCACACAAATGTGTGAGTAAAAAATCATAGTATGTCATTGCGTTTAGGATAAAAAATTGCACCTGTTTTGAAGTACAACCAACACAATTGTGTGTATAGTTATAGTGTTTTTTTTCGAACAAAAATAAGTTTGAAAGGAATACACAAATATGTAAGTTGGTTCAAAACACATACAAAAATAAATTTTTGACATGGTACTTTTGACGTACCCACACAATTGTGTTAGTAAAACACAAAAGGGATATAAAATTAGAAAGAGTTGGCCAACTATTTTGAATTCAACTCAAACAAAAAAAAAAAGAAATTTTTGGCTATATTTTAGAATTATTTTCGGTAACAACTTTGACTAATTTTTCTAAATTACAGCAATATGTACACGATTGCCACATACCCTTTCTGAATAGAGAGTGGGACTGTTTTTGAGCAAGATTAATTAAAAGTTTTTCTTATTGAGTAGTTAAGGCTCGAGCGATAACAAAATTTGAGGAATTTTTCTAAGATGACGCTATGTGAAAGGAATAATCAAATGTCATAGTGATCTATTGAGCCATATGATTAAGCGGAGGGGCAGTTTGTTTTCAATTATGTACAGAAATGCCTCCGTATGGAATTTGTGGTCTGTCTAATCAAATAGATCAAACGCCTTTTCTAAATTGAACACACGGGATTTCCATCAAATGCTTGAACAAACATCGAATTTTAGTGGATTGTGTAGCTTTAGTATTTAGTTATAACAAAAACCTAGAGTTTCTTCTAAAATGCCTAGGAAATGAAGACTATGTCTGTTTAAACAAATGGACTTTGACGGACAAATAGCCGTTCCATATAGAGGCATTTTAGTAGAAATTCCGAGATTTTTGATACATTTACTAAAACTACTCAAACAAGTAAAATTCATAGTTTATTAACAAAGTTGAAACCCCCTGCCCTCTATTAAGAAAGGATGATGGATCCATTTGATTAGACAGACACATGGCCGACATTCCAAACTCTGAAATTTTTGTTATAACTGAAAGCTAAAATGACTCAAACAAGTAATATTCGAAGTTTATTCAAACAATTTAATGAATTCCCTACCCTCTATTCGGAAATGGCATATGGCCCATTTGATTAGAGGGACCATCATTTCCGAAGGGAGGTATTTTAGAAGAAAATCTGAGATTTTTGTTATAACTAAATACTGAAACTACGGAAGCTACAAAATCAAGTTGAATATTTCAGGTATCTATTTGAAGTAAACGCAAGTTGACTTATCTAAAAGTTTATAATCAAAATGGAAATTATTATTAAATTAGTAAATTTAAATAAGACTGCTTAGATAAAACATCTTCATCTGGTGGCAGTTCAGCAAGGAGTTCCACTTCCGGGTGCATAAGGACCCGGTAATATGTTTAGAATATAATATACAGAATAATTACTCTGAAATATTTCCGGGCAACCGGCACCAATGGAGTAAACTTTAATTTTCCACATTTTTTGTATTTTGTCTATTTCCTGTAAACAGAATTTATGTATAAATGAGACATTTTATGTAAAAATAAAGTAAAATTCGAACACAAGTTCTCATTAATAAACTTTACCCGTCGTAACCTATTAATAAAGAAAATTTTTAAAACCTTTAGATATTCCTCCAGCGAATATACACATAAGCTGCCAAATCGTACAACTTGATTGACAACGGTCACAGGTTCTAGACTCGTTAGAGTCTATAACTTCATTTAGCGGTTATTATTCTAAACATGCGTCGATACTGCAAGTAGTGTTTTATTTGTAAAATCCATTACGGACTCAATAGAACTTCAAAATTCGTGTAACAAGATAATACAGTTTCTTACTCATACAAGATTCTTAGAAAGTTGGGACTGTACAAGATTCTTAGATGCCTCCGTAGCCGCAGGGCCCCTGCTTCTATTAGGAAGCAGTACACATGAATAACAGCAAAATTAAATAAGAAGAGTCATTTAATTGGGCATTAGTGTCATATCCAGCAGCAACGCTGATATACTAGATCAAGACATGAACCTCTAATAAATAACCAAAAAGATGTTTAACACTTTGCCCAACATATGTAACATATTTGCCTTATCAATTATTAAGAGTTAAGTCAAAACAAATCAAATTTATTAAGTATAGGGGCCAAACACAAATATGTTGATGTTGCGTTTTAATTTTTACAGTCCAGAATTAATTTTAATTGTAAACTATAATTTTATAAAATTTATCTTATGTTAAGTATGACATGTCACTGTCAAATCTATTAAATTTAACGTTGTTGTTGCTATTTAATCCATTATTCACCTTCACGATTCCATGAGAAGATTGTTAAACAATTTCCGGATTATTAAACGTTAGCTTATATTGACAATTATTACCTTAATTAAGTAAGGTCAGAACAGTAGGGTATATTTGTGTTTGACGAACATTTCTAGTTCTAAATACCAGTTTTAATGTTACACAAAACGTCGATACATTGTTCCAGATGAATATATTTATGAATTCTTAAAACGTTGGGAATGTAAGCCCTTAGTCCAGATCACCTCTATAATTAAGCTTTACAATTAGAAGAAATATTAGAAATATAAGGCTGTCATATGTTCTCTGTAACTTAATTCTTGTACGAGTAAGAGATACGTACTTGTACGAGTATAAGAGATAATTTTAATATATGATTATATTTTATTGAAAACTTAAATTGATTCATAAAAAAGTAATATAAGTTTTATTTGAATACTTATTGAGTTGCTAATTGAATGATTGAATGGCCTCATTCGTCATAAAATTTGATTGCAACGATAAAAAATCGAAGGAATACTTAACTAAATCTAACGTAAACATCATGATGGTCGAAGGTCTGCCTTACGACAGGTATAATACAGATAAACCGTCATATGATCTGATCATATTTAATATTACGTAATCGTTTTTATGATAAGACACAGAAAGAAAAAATATTATAATTATTATTTGTTTATGGTAATTTACTCGGCAGGTTTCTTACTATTATGAAACAAAAATAATAAACAAATATCAATATAAATGACTTGTCGGAGATGATGACTTCTTCATCGGTATTTTATGGCCAATTATTGTCAGAATTATGCGATAAATAAACAACAATACTGATTAATTGAAGTGCGATTTAAATAAAAACGAATTCGCGATAAAATGATGTATTACGATTATTTTACTGGGAGATGTGACCCGAGCAACAAAACCATATGAAGTTATCCCAGTTTTTTCATACCAGTTTTTTTTTATTTACGCGATACTATTTTATTCCAACCCAGTTTTTTGATTTTTTACATCTATAACACGATTTTTTTAATAAACAACAAAATATCCCTATGGGGCCATATAGAAGCTGGACGTACTTGAAGTTTGTCCTAACTTATCCTACACCCAACAACAACGTTTCCAATTAATAATAAAATTTAACAGTGTAAAATATATTATTTCGGGAATAATAAAAACCCTTTGTCCTATGATACTTCTAAGAGCTTACAACTTTAGGAGTAGGTGTTTTCACTTTGTACTAGACCCAATCCAACTAGAAAACACGAGTTTTCCGGAAAAATTAGGGGAATACTGGGTCTAATATTCAAAATTTGTAGATAGAAGTCGAAGTGAAAAACCCTTTGTCCTAAGATACTTTTAAGAGCTTAAAACTTTGAGAGTACATGTATTCACCTTGAACTAGACCCACTCCAACTAGAAAACACAGTTTTCTAGTTGGATTGGGTCTAGTTCAAGATGAAAACATCTACTCTCAAAGTTGTAAGCTCTTAGAAGTATCTGAGGACAAAGGATTTTTACTTTCAATTTCTTCTAAATCTTTTGAATTCTAAGCGTAAGTTTATTTAAAAATTATACTTTTTCAATTAATTATATTATTATAGATTATAAATTTACTAAAATATAATATTACAAATTGATAATTAATTCAAATATTTTAATTTCCCAATAGTGTTTATATAACAAATATGATATTATTTTACACTGTTAAAATTAGGAACGTCTAGGATAAATTTCACGTTACTATATAGTCGAGTGAATTTTTTCCTAAACTTGTCTTAAAATTGTTGTTGGGTTTAGGACAAGTTAGGACAAACTTCACGAAAAGTTTGTCCTCACTTGTCCCATGCACGACATTTTCAAACCGTTTCCGAAAAAATCTCACCATTTCGTTGGTGCGTTATCACAATTTTTATGCGTTGTGCGTCCGTGTAATTTTCCATGACTATTACAACTGCAAAAAACGCTGTATTACCGACAGAAGAATAATCTGTTACCGCACAGAAGATTTGACCCTCCTGCGAATGTATAGGAGGCTTAAAATTAAATATCTTTGTGTACTTATTATGTAATGAATTCTAGTTGTCTCGAGAAATATTTATCAGCTCCATGGATATTGCGATCAGATTAGTGACATCTCGCAGTGCAAGTGGTTTCAGGATTCAACTTATTGGCAATGATGTCGATCTTAATAATATTCCAGTTGTCCTTAAAGTTGCAAATGAAGCTTGATATAAATTGTGTTAAGTTAAATCTTGCTTTGAGAATACAATGTTTGATATCAGAAAGCGGTGGTTTGCTAGAAAATACAATGAGTCATAATCGGTTCTTTCAATCAGCTTCCGTAAATTCGTAAATTCTGACAGTTTTACAAACAGTCTATTGTTAGAGACATCTCTAACTTTCCATTCTATGAGCACATTCACTTTCTTGAAAGTTAATTTCTACGTTCAAAATCATATTTAAACATTCAGATGAAATATTCACATACATCATGTTTAGTTCGATACGCCAAGTTCACGATGGTCGGAATAATTAAATATCAATTAGTTGCCAGTATGCCCTAATTTACAACAGTAGCGATTATATAATTAACCGTTGACATGATCTAATGAAACCACCGCCCCACACGTTTATTATTGTTTTGTTTTTCAAACTCATTAACACACCACACTTAGCTGACATTACCAAATCGAAATGATAAACGACAAAATGTCAAAATTTATGAGGTATACATCTTATATCACGTTTCAATTATGGTTATATACTCGAACATATTATAAAATCGAATGACCTTGAAGTAGTTCCTAAGTGCTAAAAAATTTATCATTTCAAATTAATTTTTATCTCTAATGTTGAAAGCGAACACAATATGTCATTGATTGACGATTTACTATACTGAAGAAATGATGTTTTATAAGTTCTATGGGTGTAGGATGTAGAAACGATGAATTTTTGAGATTTGGGAGAGGTCAAAGACTAGTTGTACGTTTTCGACTAGCTTCTTTGAATCGACAAGCAGACGTAAAACAAAAGCACCGACATCTCAGGTATGGCTTTATAGTTGTGGCAGTTCTATTATACCATGTAATTCTTGCAATTATTTTGAAATTGGCCTAATACTTATGTATTGTTTGCAAATATTTGAATTTCGAGTATATTCAAAATATCACCAGTCGTCGCTTCTTCAAAATTCTAACCAAATTATAGAAGAAAGTAGATTTACAAAACCACGTATGTACGTTAATTTTTTCTATTACGTCATAAAACCTTCTTTATATTAGAAAAAAATTAGTAAGTAAATTTCTTGAGATAGTTTTAAGAAACAAGAGAAAAAACTAAAAACAAATCGAAGGTGAATAATTGTGGCGACACCCGACTTTCTTTTACCATGATTATATACATTGATTCTGAATGCACCACTCTTGATTTCAAAAGCAAAATTTAAACTGGCCGAACTTTAGCTAAAACTGTCTTGTACAATCAAAAACTATCAAACAAGGTCGATCCCTGTTGGTTGAAAATTTAGTGTTTAAATTTATTTAAAGCTTTGTCGTTTTTTGTAAATGCTAAACTTTTCAACATCATTGCAAAAATTGAAACAGCTCCTATGAAATCTGCCACTTCCGGTTCATGGATTTGTACCAAATTTCGCAATTAATGAAAAAAATTTAAGTATAAAGTTTATTTATTTATACAGTTAGACGATTTTGATTGAAGCCCAACCCCATTTTGAGCTCACAAGCTCATTTATAACGAGGTTTTTGAACTTCATACAAATTTCCGAAATGACGACCATCTGCTTCGTGTCAAATTTAAAATTGGTATCTGCTACCATGGAACAATTTCATGAACCCTTTACTAGGCTCCTTTCTGTTGTACTAGGCTCCTTTCTGTTGTACAACAACTCTACTAGGCTCCTTTCTGTTGTACAATTGTCCAATAGTTCAATCCTTGTGAGGTAACAATTTTCACAGCTCAATAAGGTACCCCAAAAATAACATTAGCAGGAATAATTGAAAACATAAAATTTTGAAAAATCAGGAACAAAAATAATTGTGACTATTTGACGCGAAAATCAAAGCCAACTAAAATATCAAAGTTTAGTTCCGAATAATTAATCCTGGACTGTAGAGATGCCGGATTTTGCCGAAACAATTTTTTTATCAAAACTCATCGTTTCCGGTAAAGTTTGATCTGATCTAATTTTGTTTGAAATTAAATTGACAATCTTTTTGTTTTTAATCGTTTTTTCGTAAATGTTCCAGATACTTTTCAAATATTTGCGTAAAGTAAAACGAGATAGCTCCTATTGAAGCTGTCACTCCGGTGAACCGATGTCCACCAAAATTTACTGGAACCTTCCAATTTATGGTAAAAGTTTTAGTATGAAGTTTCATTCCAATTAATGAATCTGTCTATGCTGGGGTAAAATTTATGTTAAATTTCTGAAAATTGGTCTGGCCCGATATTGTTGCAACATAAAATCAATATATTTTAATTTCATTTTTCTTGTAAATGATTTCAAAATATTTGCAAAAACAGCTGCCAGTTCCGGTTGACCGATTTCACCCAAAAATCACTGCGATCTCCTAAATCATGAAAAGAGCTCCGATCAGCCAATCCATCAGACCCTGATGAACTTTTTGAAAACCAATTTTCGAACTTCGGCGAATTGTCTTAAAAGTACTGTTCCCATTAGCTCAAGCCTGGGCAACCTAACTTGCTTTACCGGGAATCCCATTCTTTTGAACAGATAAAACGTGACTTGTGTTAATTCTCGTTCTGAGTTCTTGCGTAGAGCACAAAATCCGTGCGTCGCAAATCCGTGATTACTGCGATAGTTGCTAGCTACCTCGAAACTTCAATTTTTGGTGTTCCACCTAATTCGCTTCGTATCTTGATCCATTAAGCACTAATCTCAGTTGGCAATTCCGCGTCCTAATCTCTCTTTTGCAGCCAAAGCTTCCAAGAGGAGTTTTATACGTTTTGCTATCGGAGGGATCAAACAGGCCAAAAACTAAGTTTGCCTCGTGTGGATCAAGAGAGGACTTATATCGGCTTGAAAGATATCTGCATCGGTCGAATATTGTCACGCTATCCCCAATACCGGTTTGATATTGTTAATGCCACAGTGATGAGTAAGCTCTTGTTTCTATTTGTGGTTTGAAGAAATTTTCCATAAGGTAAACCCGAAGGCATGATCCGAAGTATATTACCCTTCAATTCTTGTAGTTGCGATACCGTCAGACACCCTTTGCGAAAACGCGGAATGCTACCGAAGCTTCCCTTGTGTGTAGTCATGCTAGTTTTAAAACACATCTAGTGGCCATAAATGATGTGTAGGTGGTACCATATGCCGTATTTAACGTAAAATGTTTGGAACGGTGTCGCTCATCTCGCCATAATATTATTTGTTGCTTCGTGTCTAAATCGCAATAGAATTTCCAGTAAGCTTGATTCCACGGTCCAATCATCAATTTCTCATTCAAAGAGTAATGAATATGGCATTTCGAGGAAGCAATTCGAATGGTACTTGCAATTTAGTTATAAGGCTACTCTCTTTCCTTACTCCGTGATGTGATAATATATACGTCCTACTCAGTGCTTGTTGATTTCATTTCTTGGTATTTTTTCATGAAGTCCCAATACAATCTTTGAAATTCTGGCTTTATTTCAAATTTATTTTCCATGGCCACCGGCTTGGGTAGCGTCGCGTGATAGGTTTGACTCAGATTCTTCTCTTTGACGTTTTCTATAAATGGAAATCTCGTCACAAATCTGCATTCAGGTCTAATTTTTTCTTTTCATTATAATGTGGCCTTCATTCGGCGCACTCGTGATTTCCCAAAATCGACGGAGCGTTTCAGCGATATTTATTAATGTGATGAAGGATTTAATTGGTTCCATTGCTGTACCTTAAAAATACACCACCGATTATCCAACCCAGTTTTCTATTCTGAGCTACCTACAAGATTGCTGGTTCATTAAAGTTCTAGAGTCGGGATCGGCAGAGATCAAAGATGATATCAGCGCCTAACAATTAGTCGATTATAGTTGGTTTATGAAAATTAGGATCTACTAATTCGATACCTGGCTAGCGTCTTTAACTGGTTGATGTTCTATGTAGCAGGCAAAGGGACGTTTATTTGGAAACGAAGATCTCTATCGTTTTATCACAAAATCTCGTTGTGAAGCTAATTTATGTCATTCCTCGTGAGTTTCTGGCCCAATTCCTGTGATGAGAGCCCTTCTATTTGGATGCGGAAAACCTAATTTTTGCACAAAATTCTCGGTGACAAAGGAACCCTGAAAAGCTGTGTCTAATAAAGCTCTCTAGGATCTGCGAGTACCGTTGCTGTCGATGCAATTATTATTGCAGTTGGTAGTATGGGTAATTCATGCGTTTTAATTGCAACCATAAGACAGTTGTTCAAAGTACAATGCGCGTTGATGTTCCTGTGTAATTGGAGATTGATTGGATAACTGTTACTGCACCAGATGGGTTTTCATCGATATGTAGTATTGAATGCGACACAAATTTCTGGACTAGCAATTATTTACGTTATGGTTAGATTTAAAGCAATTGAGGCAGCTTTTGTTCTCCTGTACGTCCTTCACCCAGAGACAATTCTTTAAATTTGACACAATCGATAAGTTTGTGATCTTTAACGTTACAGCGATGCATTTCAAATTAATAAAAGCCTTCAGAGACCGTTTATGCTTAGGCTGCACGACTGGCAAGTCATCGGCCGACAATTCGCTTGCAGAGAAATTCGAATACGGTACTCCTCCTGTGCTGTTTCTTTCGCCCATTGATTTCTCGTTCCGTCGTTTGTGTACCAACAAATATATCCAACCATTGATCTCTGGACTGCGCCTGTTTACTCAATGCGATTAGGCCACGAACCATTTCGTCAGATATGTCTAACAGCTTTCTAATATTTTCTGAATTAGGCTTTGTTACGTTAGGAATAAACGAATTGTTGATCGAGCACTTTCGATTGTACTTAGAGTCAATTTTTGTAGGGCTTCGTAATAGTTTGCTTCGGTTATTTTAAAATGTTTGATGAGAGAATGAGCTTCACCCTTAAGTAAGCCGATCAAATATTGAAATTCCTTCACAGTTTGAATTGCCTCGTACTCATAGAGTTTAATCCACGTAATTTGTTTGTACAACAAATTGGTACATACAAATCTACTGCTAATTGATTACAACAACAATGCAAAACGCCAAGCAACCATTGCTTTGGTTAAAATAAATTTGGGAGTCCACTTGGGAACATCATAGAGGAAAGTGAATAATGGACTGGAACGAAACCACGTCCTTTGCATTCCAGTTTTAAGGGTTTGCCAACCCATAATCCAGTGATACTCCCCAACAAAAAACGGAGATGAAACAACCAAGGATGTGTTCTATGAACAACTACAAGCTACAATAGCAAGGACCTACAGAAATGATATCAAGATAATTCAAGGACATTTAAATGCAAAAATTGAAACAGATAATATCCCGATATGACATCTGTCATGGGGTAACGAACATTAGACACGAAGCGAAATAATAATCGAGAACGACTCATTGACTTCTGTCTCACAAACCAGCTTTTCATGAAGCTGTACATTTCCGCATAAAAATATACAACGAACAATGGATTACCATAGGGAATGAAAGGTGCGGACATTCACAGTGACCGCCAACTGGTAATAGCACAGTTTCAAATTAAGCCTGTCGCTCTAAAACGCATTAAGACAAATAGGAACAAAATATACAGACAGATTAAAAGATGGTGTCACAAGAAACACATTCTGAGAAGCGCTCAAGCCCAGCCTCCATAAAGAAGCAGCCATCAGGTTAGATGAACCGTGAAAACAAATCGAAGGAGCATATATTGAAACAACTACCAACAAACTCGAGCACCAAGAATACAGACGCAAACCAGGGATCAGTGATAATACTTGGAACAAAATCGAAGAACGCCAACCGGCCAACCAAATTTGCAAATGTGCAAACAAAACAAAATGAGAAATCAAGAAAATGGCAAAGAGTGACTATTGGCCGAAGATATTCTCAATTCAGCAGAAGAGGATGCAGCAATAATGCGGAACAGCTGAAAGAGTCCCCAATACCAAATTGAAAAGGTGGAAGGAATACATATTTCGGTGACAACATCACCCACAGTACACACATTGTCAAATTAGCAACTGGCGCTAATATCGAAACTATCAACAATCATCCACCAACGGGGTGGCCGCTGGAACGGACAAGCTTATATATTCAAAGCAAGTATATATCTACGACTGCAAGAGCACCAACACCAGTAATAATAGAAGCATGCAATTTTGGTAGAATATCGCGAAAATAGATAGAAGGCTTGACTAAAACCATTTTCAAGAAAGGTGACCTCAGAGAATGTAAAAATTGGCGGGGTATATCGTTTCTCAACACAAGCATAAAATTATTAGAAATGATGACCTTGGATAGAATTTTACAGACAACCAACTCGAAAATGAGAAAGAAACAAAATGCTTTCAGACCAGAACGAAGTTGTACCGATCATTTCAACACAGCATGCATTATCATTGAGCAGTCTAACGAATGGAATTCACCACTGTACCTACTCTTCTTGTAACAGCCAACGAATAGGTCAAAGATCCGTACTTTCTCTTATAGTATTAGATAGTGACATGAGCAAATTAGATAGCGCACGCAGCAATATACGAAATTGGTACAAGTAAAATGCAAAAAGAACAACTTCACACGAAATTATCTAAAATGATATTTCTTTCTCTTTCTATAGAAATGCTCACACGCAAAGCGATGGTGCATCTACTACGTAAACGATGGCACTATTAGCGGTAAAATGAATTGCAAACTATTTACCAAAATAATATAATGTTGAGAGCACACGTGCCGCCGCATCACCAACCAACCACAAAATAAAAACATTATTTTTTTATTAATTGTAAAATAGATTTTATTAAATTAAATTAAATTTTCTGCTTTTGCCTTTTAACGCAAAGTGACTGACATATTCTGACAAAATATTTTAATGTAATATAAACTTCATAGTTGACTTTAATTCAACTCAGAGGTAAAACCAAGGATTTCCGCTTAGGCATACTTGGCAATGATTTTGATTTCATAATATTCAGCGAGACCTGGCTTACGATCAATATGTCGTTCATAGAAAGGACAGATATTATTTTGACTCCAGTTGTAGAGGCGGTGGTGTGATCGTCTGTCATTCCTGCCTTGATGTCATTGCTGTTCGCAGTCTGATGCTTACAATACCTCGATTGGCTTCGACTTTAACTTACCCGGTATTTCTTGGATCGATGTCGACGGTGTGTTCTCTTCATCCTGAACTGATGAGAAAGCATTGACTACCATCGATTACTTCGCTTCCATATCAATAACGCAGCTTAACCGTTTCGGCAATAAACGGGAGAAATTCCTGGACCTGCTATTTGCTAACGATGTCTTGCATGCCGATGTTGCTCCGTGCTCGGACTTTACCGGACGTCAGAGTAACGACGCAAAATGTTTCATTCCCTTTACATTCTTTATGAGGTTGAATACTATCCCGATTTTGTCAATGCCCGCAATGTCTTTAAGACCCTTAAAAGGTCCCTTTACAATAATTATGTAGTGCAAATCGAGCAAGTTTTGACATCTAATCCCAAACAAATTTTGAAACTTCATTAACAGTAAGAAAAAGGTATCTGGTTTTCTGTCGAATATGTCGTACCAGACCTCCACCACCAGTCAGCCATCCATTTGCAATTTGTTTGCCAAATTCTTTGCATCGGTTTATAAAAGCCGCTTCGGTCGACAGACACCGGGTCTCCTACTACTTCCACCTCCATTGTATTTGATCATTTTACCGAACGATCAACTGCTCCCTCTCTTTCCGGATCCCTGGAAAATCTCATGGGTTCATCCAATTTCCAAGGCGAGCAATAGAAGTGAGGTAAGTAATTATCGTGGGATCACCATCCTCCCTGTCTTACCCAAACTGTTTGAGTCCATGGTTCACAGAGTATTTCACTTCCATACCAAGAGACTTATTTCTCCTTTTCAGCATGGATTTTATCCCGGTAGGTCTACCGTGTGTGTCTAACTTGTAATCTTTTTGTGGTAGTTTATTTGACAGTTTAAACTCTAAGCAGAAGTTTGACGTTGCCTTCACAGACTTTGCAAATGCTTTCGATGTGATTGATTACTGTATTCTTGTTAGCAAGTTGGAGAGTCTCGATTGTCATTTCACTCCCATCGACTGGTTGCGTTCTTACATCTCAGATCGCTGGCAATTCGTTAACATTCTGGATTCTTTCTCCTCATTATTTCGGGCCCGATTCGGAGTGCCTCAGGGTAGCATACTGGCGCACTGTTTTTTTCATTATTTTTTAACGGCGTTGTAAAATGTTTTAAGTTTGCCAACTGCATCCTCTTCACGGATAACATGCAGATTTTTGCCCGGGTCTCTAGCGTGCTAGGCTGCGAAATGTTACAAGATGACTTAAACCACTTTGGCAGTTGGTCAATTAACAACATACTGGCTTTATCCGTGAGTAAATGCAAAACTCTTCTTCCGTATCTGCTCGCCTGTTTTTTATCAATATCAACTTTACAACGAAACCATTGATCGGGTCGAGTTGATTTCGAATCTTGGCGTGATCTTTGAATCTGATGCTACATTTACCAGACATATTAACGCCATTATTCCAATTCGTACATTATACGCTTAGTGTCTTTAAACGAAACTGCAAGGACTTTATTGACCCGTTAACTTTGACATCATTGTACGTCTGCTTCGTTCGGTCTCTTTTGGAGTATGCATCTCCTGTTTGTGTCACCCTCCTACCACTGTCATTCTGAGTGCTTTTAACCTGCACCGACCATATTAGCCCGCCTCAATGAAACCTGTACTATAATTTGTTACACATTTATTACAACAAATCCCGATTTTATTACAATTACCGTTTTCGAGGAACGAGTGGTCGGTTTAGCTTGTAATTAAACCTCAGGGATCGATAACCGAAAAAATTACGTTACGTTATTTTGATTTTTTTTAAAAGATTTAATACGTTATAACGTTATAATATTAAAAAATTTATTTTTAGGGTTACGTTACATAACGTTACGAAGCGTTATATAACGTTATTTTAACATTATAGCAGAGACAACCTAAAAGAGATATTTCTAGATATTCCTATGTAAACGTAAAAATTTAAACTGCGACGTCATTTTCTGTAAATAGTTGCATACAATCAAACATATTTTGTTTTTTTTTGCGTATACGTATACGGAGTTTAACGAAAAATCACAGACACAACGATGACATTGGAATTATCAGAAATATATTTTGTTTTCATTTTTTAGTTCAAATGAAAAATCTAATTTGATTGTCTGTGGTTATAGTATCGTTAAGATAACGTTATAATATCGTTATAATATCGCAGCTGCGACGTAAAATTTTTTTTCCTTGCATCCGAAATGAAAAAATAGAAATGAAAATAAAAAAGACGGAAAAGGTTCGGAGCCGAACCCTATAAGCATTTTTGTTGCATATAAGTTGCATATAAGCATTTTTGTTTCACATGCTCTATGAAACCAAAATAAAATAGAAAATGAAAAAAAAATCTAACAATTTTAAGGAAGGGGGTTAACAAAACCCTACTTACCACCGAACACCCTAAACACAGAAATGTCCAAATCAATAGGGATCATTCCCAAGAATTGCTTGAACTTTTAGTGAAGAAATTAAGTTGATATCTCCATTCGTTCTCAAGTTATCGTGCACACAGACGGACAGACGGCAAACCGAAACCATATAGCATTTTTTTAAACAAAAATGCTTAAAAATGTCACTAAGTACTTTTTATATGAAGTTTATTTTTTGTCGTAAATAAAACAATGGACGATTTTGGAACGAAACAACAAATGATTTAATATACAATAATTTAAATTGTTTATGTAATGGGACTTGCCAAACCCACAAAGTGTTACCAAAGTGTTGTCAGAGTCCATAACTGGCGATTATTATTCTTAACGTCATGGATGTTGTCACATCAATACTTGATACAGTTGCTCAATTGGTTTTAAATGCTTGTTTCATAAATGCATGCGACTTTCCGTGACCAAATGTAGTCGTAATTATGCCAAAATATCATATAGATTTTAAATTTGATATAACCAATGTGAGTGAAGAGGAAGTTAATCGAGTCATTTAAATTTGAAAACAGCTGCAGACACGGGGCGAGATAGCATATCAGACAAGTTCCTTCAACTTTTTCAAGAACAATTAAAGAGAGCGCTAACTAGCTAAATTAAATAAAGTTAAATAATAAAATTAAATAATAAAAGAAGTCAGACCAGAATTTATTACAAATTAATTGAACAACAAAGAAAATGTAAAATTTAGTTTAAACGTATTAAAAATTTCGATTTTTATCGAATGTAAAATTTCGTCAAACGATGTTTATTTATATTTTCGCCGCAATGACGATAATTTTTGGAAAATTTACTGCCCTCTACAAGGTCTGCCCTCCACAAGGTCCAAGGAGTAACATTTGACTCAATATCTGGTGATGGTCTGGTGTAATAAATTGTTGAAGGTGATAAAATCGAACTTTAAATTAGACGTTTGAACCCTTTACGGTTTGGAGCCAATTCCGTGTAACCTGACTCAAAGATAATTTATTACACACCTGGATAAGGTTGATCTGCCCCCCACAAAGTCCAAGGAGTACCATTTGATTCAATATCTGGTGGCGGTCTGGTGTAATAATTTATTAATATTGGTAAAATCGATGTTTTTGTCATAAATAAATGTTTGGGGTGAAATTTTCCTTATTCAAGATATAATGTTGATCTTGAACTATTTAATCAATGTAATTAATTTGTGGAGGGCGAAGTCCGAGATTCATAACTCCTCGCGGTGCTCTCTGGGTAACTCTAAATGAATCAGGCGGTGTAGTGGAGACGAGCAGCTAAATCCTGTTTATAGTCATGGACACTACATGTCAGGGCGAGCCATTGGCGCCTCAAAACCAATGCCAAACCAGCGTCTGTTTTCCAGGTTAGGAGCGGCTGAAGCGGGCGTCTGTCTTGAATCAAGCGGCTCGCTAAATAAATGTGTTCAAGGTAGGACTGGATGCCTCAAGATTCTCACCAGTACGTGACCCACACACGTAACAAGCGGGTTGAGCGGAAGGCCAACAACCTCCCCTCATAAAAACTCACCAAGTTATGAACCCTAAACAAAGGCCTCGGATAACCATATCGGATTCATCACAAAATCGACCTCGGAAATTGTACACGGACAACGCTTTAAAAATGGGAACATGGAACGTGCTTAGCCTCTTAAGACCTGGAGATCTCCAGAACCTATCGAACCAAGCAAAGAGTTACACATTAGACGTACTTGCACTACAAGAGCTTAGATGGTCTGGGAGTGGGATCCATGACACCACCAATGGTTACACTCTTCATTACAGCGGCCATCAGAACGGAGGTGAATTTGGAGTTGGCTTCCTCATCCATCGGCGCGTGAAGCATCATATCATCGATTTCCGCCCTATCAACATGCGGATATGCACGGTCAGACTTCGCACTAGGCAATTTAACATCACGATCGTCAATGTGCATGCACCCACCGAAGATAAATCAGATGACATCAAAGATCTTTTCTTTGTCGAACTGGAGAAAGTCATCAATAACATACCGCACCACGACATTAAAATCATCGTGGGCGACTTTAATGCAAAAATCGGTAGGAGTGCAGAAAATACATCGCACATCGGTCCTAACAGCCTGCACCTAACTAGTAATAACAACGGCCAACGAGTCACCGACCTGGCAATAACGTACAACTTAGTTGTATCAAGTACGTTTTTCCCACATAAGAGAATCCACAAAGTAACGTGGAGATCGAATGATGGGAGAACGGAAAATCAAATCGATCACGTCATGGTGTCTAAGAGGCACTTCACCAGCATATCTGACGTTAGATCTTACAGAGGTGCAGACATGGACAGCGATCATATGCTTGTCATATTTAAATATAAGTGCAAACTGTCATCTACGTTTAACAGACAAGCACAAAAGACCGTTCGATGGAATATCAATGCTCTAAAAGACCAAGCGTCATTGCAGAGTTACCAATCAGCTGTCACTAACTATTTAGAGCGGCCCAGCAACAACGAAGAAGCTCCCTCTAACATCGAGGAGCAGTGGCACGCTATACAGTCAGCCATAACCACCGCGGCGCAAAATACCATCGGAAGAAGACCTCCGAGGCCCCGCAATGATTGGTTCGATGACCAATGCCGTAGGGTCGTCGAAAATAAACGAACGCTTCGTGAAAAATGGTTGGCTCGCAACACTAGAAGCACTCTAGCAGAATATCTCCGCGCTAGGAAAGCCACGACTAAATACCTTCGACAAAAAAAGCGCGAACATATGAGATTATGCATCGAAAACATCAGCTTCCAAGCGGAACTGGGAAACTCAAGGGACTGTTTTGCCAACGCCAGGAATCTCACTAAAGACTTCCACCCAAGAAGTACAGCCATCAAAGACGGGAATGGAGAGTTGAGAACAAACGTGGCTGATGTTCTCTCAGTATGGCAAACCTACTTTCAAAATCTGCTAAATCGGAATGACGACGTGACCCCCATTAGAGCAATAGCTCCTCCAGGTGACGAGGTCTTTGTCGAATATCCCACAGTGGAGGAAGTAGACGCAGCTATTAGTCGATTGAAAAACGGAAAGGCACCCGGTCTCGATGGAATCCCCGCAGAATTGATTAAACTCGGAGGCGCTACTCTTGCAACAAGTCTATACGATCTCGTCGTCTGTATTTGGGACCAAGAAGAGCTGCCTGAGAATTGGAAGACCGCGCTCATATGTCCGCTGCATAAAAAAGGCGACCGTCTTAAATGTGAAAACTATCGTGGCATAGCCCTATTGAACGCTGCTTACAAAGTGTTGGCTAATGTTGAACTTGCCAGACTCATCCCTTTCGCCGAAAACATCATTGTCGACTATCAATGTGGTTTTCGACCCAACCGATCAACCACGGACCAGTGTTTTACCATGAGGATGATCTTGGAAAAATGTTGGGAGTACAACATAACCATACATCAACTATATATAGACTTCCGGCAGGCATATGACAGTATAAACCGCGACAACTTATGGGCCGCGCTCATATGCCTAGGTATCCCAGAGAAACTCGTTTCGCTGTGTAAATTAACAACGTCTGGGTCTGTATGTAGAATCGTAATTGAAGGAACTGTGTCAGACTCCTTTGAAATAACATCTGGCGTTCGACAAGGTGATGCACTCGCGCCTTTGCTGTTCAATTTGGCGCTTGAGTACGTAGTGAGAAAAAGCAACATCGAAACTTCGCGCTGTATATTTAATAAATCCGGCCAAATTCTTGGATATGCAGATGATATCGTGCTTCTTGGCCGAAGACCTAGCGATATCAAAGACAGTTTCATACCGCTCGATCGCTGCGCAAGAAGACTTGGTTTGGAGGTGAACAGCAGTAAAACCAAATATCTAACAACACCCAGGAACATCTCTAGTGCAAATCTCGGAATTGGCGACCACAATTTTGATGGTGTCGAAAACTTTAAATACCTCGGGTCAGTTATAACATCACTGAATGAAATGCAGGCAGAAATAAAAGCCCGAATCGCTGCCGGACAACGAGTTTTCTACGCCCAATCAAGATTATTGCGTTCGAAACATCTATCGCAGTCGTGCAAGCTCGCACTTTATAAAGCACTAATAAGACCTGTGCTGACTTTCGGAAGCGAGAGCTGGACCATGACCTCTAATGATTGTAGATTGTTATCTACATTCGAAAGGAAGGTCATCCGTTCAATTTTTGGTCCAATTAAAGTTGCGAACAACGAATATCGGATTCGTATGAATCACGAAATAAAGCAACTCCTCGGAGGCAGCGATATCATCGGATTCATTAAATCCAATCGAGGGAGATGGCTCGGCCACGTTACAAGGTCCCAACAACAACGGATGATATATAAAGTGTTTCACCAACAACCAGCCGGAGTACGTCGTAGAGGAAGACCCCGACTACGCTGGCGTGACGACATTGAACAAGATCTGCAAGCATTAGGATGTCGAAACTGGAGGACGAGAGCAATGGATCGGGATGGATGGAGGGCCATTGTGCAGGCGGCGAAATCCCTTCATGGGATGTGAAAGCCAGAGAGAGAGAGAGAAATTAATTTGTAATAAATTCTGGTCCAAGAACCATCCAGATATCACAGCTACATCAAAAGTTACAATTTTGGCGGCGTAGGTTTAATTACAAGCTAAACCGACCACTCGTTCCTCGAAAACGGTAACTGAAATAAAATCGGGATTTGTTGTAATAAATGTGTAACAAATTACAGTACAGAATTTATTGAGGCGGGCTAATATGGTCGGTGTAGGTTAAGAGCACTTTCATTCTGAGAGGATTGAGAGTATCCAAAAACAGTTTATTTCATTCGCGCTACGACGTTTACCATCCGTACCATGCGTGCTGTGGATTACATTCTTCTTCCTTATCAGAATCGATGTAATCTTTTGAAGTTGTAATGTTTAGATAATCGCCGAGATGTAGCTTCCGAGCTGTTTCTGCGTGATATCATTAATTCCCGTGTCGATTGTATCGAATTACTAGCACGTATCAACTTGTATGCTCCTGAACGTCGAATGCCCCAACGCGATGGAGCTTTATTGGGAGGAGGGTTTACTGGAGGGTTTCGCGGGTGTTTAACAAGGTCTATGAAACTTTTGATTATCACTTGTTGAGAGATCATTTAAGAAAGTGTTATATAATCTTTTGTAGTCGAGCTTATGTGCCGTAACTTTTTACCAACTATTTTGTTGTGCCGATTGTAGTCACTGTAGGCACCATTTATAAATAAATAAATAACCAATAATAAAATGGCACGAGGCTCTACCTCACATAAACAAATATCACTTTCGCTCGCATAGGAACAGGCGCTATCTAGGCGGCGTTTGAACAGTAACTTTGTGATATAAAATAATTGGTACAGATATTTGATAAAAAATATTGTCATTCCTAAAATTTTGAAAAATGCGTGCTAACTCTACTTGTGTCTTCAGAAGAGTCCGTGCTCGACATCTAGTTTTTCTAGTGCTACGCCACATCGTGAGTAGTAAAAAGTCTAGGACCGGAAGAGCAAAACTTGCCACGAAAGCAGGCCATCTACTTTTATATAATATATGCTTTATACCATAAGAGGTATTATACAGTTACCACTGTTAGAGCAAATTATCGCATGTACTAAGATTTCTTTATATGGTACACTCTGTGTTGGGAGGGAGAGGGTGTGCCGAATTGTTATGCTGTAATATTATTAAAAAAATACTTTATTTTAACGAAAATGGCGTGACCGGTGCCGCTTGTCTATAATAATTAAAGACTAGGAAAATGTTTTACTCAAGAAAAAGTCATTTTCACCAGTAGCAGAGCAGTATGGTGTTGCCCGATATTGTCATTGATTGTATGTGAAACATCACGTACAACTTGATTATTTCCAATAAGGGATCTTTAACAGTGAGTTAAGGATCTAGAATAGTTAAGGACAAATTAAAGTTTTCAAGATCTTACAACATCAGAATTCATTCGATTTTACTATAATTTTGTTATGTACATAAGTTTGAAACTTTTATGTTGAAGTTCAAGGAAAAAAACAGCATACTCGAATCACTTAGTAAAACAATTATGTCAATTTAAACGAAATATTAACCAAAAATAAAATAAATAATTGTTTTATGACAAAGACGTAATGAGAAATATTTATAAATTAATTACGATAATTATAAAATCATAAATATTTCACATTTCGGTGAGTACAGGTAACATTTAGCACATATGCACGATTCTTGTTTACCTTCACGGTACATACGCTGCTGATATGTGTATATCAATTTTGATTGTATATATCGGGTGTTGTTATTAACATATTAAGTGAAATTAGGTAATTAGGTCAAATTTGCAAATACGTACTGGCATTGTGTGAATGTCTGTCTATACAGCTAATTTTATTTTTACTGAATTATTTAATATTCGAAAGAAAAATAATCTCACAATTATAGATTATTACATAAAACTCTAAGCAAGGCTAAATCTGTATAATGCCTAGAAAACGATTAGATTTATTATAACAATAATTTGCAATTCTAAACATATCACGAGTTTGATTGGCGGTCAAGTTTAAACTAAATAGCCATGAGATTAAAACATTCCAGAGCTCAGGGCTATTATAACTTAAAATTCAATTTTAGAAAACTATAACCTGGGGGGGGGGGGGGAGGAGTTATGCCTTTGGGATCCTAAACCAGCGCTCCACTCTTATACCGGGTGTTTCTTTTAAAGTGAGACGATCAAATATCTCGAAAAATAGCCACTCTACGGAAAAAATGTCCATAATCAAAATTTAATCATACCGCGGGGAAATCATTGGTGCAAAAAAATAGTCCCCCACCCCCCGCTTTGTAGATGTGGGGGGAGGGGGGGGGGTACCTTTAAAACTAAGATAGGAAGCCTAAAATAAAATTTAGGATTTATACCAAGTGCTCTTTTTTGGACCTAAACTAGAATCTGCTTTGCGCTTCGTGTATCAGTACCGCAGAGATATAACGGGTGTTTCTTTTAAACTGAGACGATCAAATATCTCGAAAAATAGCCACTCTACGGAAAAAATGTCCATAATCAAAATTTAATCATACCGCGGGGAAATCATTGGTGCAAAAAAATAGTCCCCCACCCCCCGCTTTGTAGATGTGGGGGGAGGGGGGGGGTACCTTTAAAACTAAGATAGGAAGCCTAAAATAAAATTTAGGATTTATACCAAGTGCTCTTTTTTGGACCTAAACTAGAATCTGCTTTGCGCTTCGTGTATCAGTACCGCAGAGATATAACGGGTGTTTCTTTTAAACTGAGACGATCAAATATCTCGAAAAATAGCCACTCTACGGAAAAAATGTCCATAATCAAAATTTAATCATACCGCGGGGAAATCATTGGTGCAAAAAAATAGTCCCCCACCCCCCGCTTTGTAGATGTGTGGGGGGAGGGGGGGGTACCTTTAAAACTAAGATAGGAAGCCATATTTTTTATTGCAGATACGGATCCTTACGACTAAAAGTACGTATGATTTGAATGAAATATTTTGTTCGGTTCATGATAGATGGTGTTGTAATCGACGAAATTCAAATTTTTCAATTTTTTCTTCTTAGAACACACGCATTCGATTCTGCAATACGTTTGAAATAAAAAACATCACGTTTTCATTGGAAATACTCGAAATTCGTCATCAAAACAATTTATTAGTGTAAATGGCAGGTGAATAAAATAATTTTAGCTTAAAATAAGTGTTCAAAATGATGGCCTGCGACTTCAATGCACTTATTAATACGCATTTCCAATGATTGTACTCAACTGAGAAGTGTGTTTGGTTGAATTTCAGCACATGCATTTCTGATTCGCTTAATCATGTTCTCACGTGTTGTTGGTTCTTGTTTGTAAACTTTGTCTTTGAGATAGCCCCACAAAAAGAAATCTGGCGAAGTAAGATCTGGTGATCTGGCGAGCCAATTTATCGGACCAGCTCTACCGATCCAGCGACCATTGAAATCACGATCAAGTATTTCACGTGCCACCACCGAATAGTGTGCAGGACAACCATCATGTTGAAACCACATGTTCCGTCTCACTTCTAAGTTCAATTTTTCAAGTAATATTGGCAGGCCAAAAAGTTTCGGTACATTTGGCCATTCAAGTTGCATTCAATAATGTGGGGGCCGATGAGCTGGTTGCCAATTATTCCACACCACACGGTGACAGTCCAAGGGCGCTGATATTCAACTTGGCGAAGCCAGTGTGGATTTTCAACACTCCAGTTGTAATTTACTGGATGGTTGTTTCCACGACGTTTGATTAACCTCCAGAACCAGCAACTGAGCTCGACTTTTTTGTTGTAATACACTCGCACTTCACAAATTATGCTGGATGGATATTTCCGCGACGTTTGCTTTACATCCAGCACTATAGTAATTACACCAACGATTCGCAATTTAAAAATATTACACGTTATCAACAACTTTATTTTTAATCGTAACACAACTTTTATTTTTTATTATTTTTAATTTTAATTTTATGTGCGCTTTCGTTCACGGTGTTTTCTGGTGTTTTCGTTCACTCCAGTTGTGTCGATTAACCGTTCCATGGTTTATAAAAGACCACTCATCGGAGAACAATACATAGCGAAAAAAATTGGAATTTTGCTGTATTTGTTTTACTGCCCACTGATAAAATGTTACCCGATTTTCAAAATCAACGCCCTGAAGATCTTGGTGTAAACTCATATGAAACGGATGATATTTATGTCGTTTCAAAATTTTGCAAAAACTGGTCTGGGATAATCCGGATTCGCTAGCTATGCCTCGTGTACTTATATGAGGATGACGAATTTCGAGTATTTCCAATGAAAACGTGATGTTTTTTATTTGAAATGTATTGCAGAATCGAATGCGTGTGTTCTAAGAAGATGAAATTGAAAAAATTGAATTTCGTCGATTACAACGCCATCTATCATGAACCGAACAAAATATTTCATTCAAATCATACGTACTTTTAGTCGTAGGATCCGTATCTGCAATAAAAAATATGGCTTCCTATCTTAGTTTTAAAGGTACCCCCCCCACATCTACAAAGCGGGGGGTGGGGGACTATTTTTTTGCACCAATGATTTCCCCGCGGTATGATTCAATTTTGATTATGGACATTTTTTTCGTAGAGTGGCTATTTTTCGAGATATTTGATCGTCTCAGTTTAAAAGAAACACCCGTTATATCTCTGCGGTACTGATACACGAAGCGCAAAGCAGATTCTAGTTTAGGTCCAAAAAAGAGCACTTGGTATAAATCCTAAATTTTATTTTAGGCTTCCTATCTTAGTTTTAAAGGTACCCCCCCCCCCCCCTCCCCCCACATCTACAAAGCGGGGGGTGGGGGACTATTTTTTTGCACCAATGATTTCCCCGCGGTATGATTAAATTTTGATTATAGACATTTTTTCCGTAGAGTGGCTATTTTTCGAGATATTTGATCGTCTCAGTTTAAAAGAAACACCCGTTATATCTCTGCGGTACTGATACACGAAGCGCAAAGCAGATTCTAGTTTAGGTCCAAAAAAGAGCACTTGGTATAAATCCTAAATTTTATTTAAAACAAAATGGCCCAACTATAGACTAAACGAGAATTACGAGGCAGAAATACAATTCAAACCACACCTTGTTATGTAACGATTATGACATGATTATTCCTACCGAAACATGGTTGAACGATTCCATCATGTTATTCCGAGTTTCGTCATGTTCGAGCGCTTGATAGTACCAATGTCGTTTGTCAAATAACAACCTTAAATTTGATCTTCACTGTGCTCGTGGTGAGTCTATGAATGTAGGTCAATGCCGTTCTACCGTTATGTGAGGAATATGATCAGGTATTGGTTGATGGCGATTTTAATCTACCTAAAATTTCGTGGAGCTGGATAGAAGATGATTTTGTGGACTCCACAGAAGATAATTTAACGCTGTTTTCAAAGATTTTGTGCGTATTTTGGACTTGGTTTTTTCATCGTTAGATTTTATTGAAGTTATAATTTTCTCAGAATTTAACTGGATACTCTAGAACAAATTTTTAATTAAATTTAATTTTTTAGATTGTGATTTGGTTGATTTTGGTAAAAATGATTTCAGATATGACTTTGGGAAAGTGAATCTTCCGTCGTTAAGCAATTTTCTCGAAAATGTCAATTGAATAACATAATTCAGCATTATTTGACTTGCTGAACGTTTCGTTAGCTCCTTCGGAGTTTTATAGAATTGTTAGGGATATATTCGAATTATTGGTTCCGAGCTTATAGGTTCATTTGTCGCTTTAAAAATATCTCAAACCATAAATCTAGAGCTTTCAAGATATTCAAGCGTTCTGAGATTTATGAGATTTTAAATTTTTTAGTGAGTTTCTTTATAAAGCTATATTTTAGAAATTGATAGTGAAATTTCGCTTAAACCGATTGATATTAGTAAGAGCTATTAGTAATGCATTTGCATTTTTTTTTTCAAAACTCCTTCGATCTTTCTGATTTGTTTAGCCTGCCAGGTAATTTTGTTGACTGTGATAATTCTAATGCACTTATTTAATTCGATGCCTCAGAAATCTTTTTCATAGAATCGCGTTATAGATTCAAGCTTTTAAATACAAGGGGGAAACTGCAATAAAAAAGTAATAATATCTCGAAACCTTAGAGAGTACTGTCAATAATCAAAGAAGCCACAAGGATTTCTAAAACACGTGGCTTGAGGGATTGTAAAACTGCCGAGGTATTACTTAACTCGATACCCTCGAGAACAAACTAGCAATAATTCCTATGGTTGTCAAATAAACATCTCTGATATAAATTAATCTTAAGATCTTCCGCATTATCAAACACGAATTTTGCTGAAGGTTACACTGTTGTTAGTTATGTGCTGCAATCTGAACAGCGTTATAAAAGATGATATTTATCTTTATTTTCAAACAAATTTAGCCACATTGAGGAAATACTTGAAGCACTGATTGATTGAAGACAATAGCGTATATACTTAAGCAAAATCTTGTATGAAAATAGAAGCAATATTAGCTAAGACCGCTTTAAAAAAACAGAACTTCTCTACTTAAAATATAATGTGGTATGCTAGACTAACTTATCGAAAAAAAAAAAAATTGCGTATTTTTAACAGCACTGTTCAATCAAGATATATCAAGCCACCTTGTGATCCTTATCTATATATTTATTGTATTGCTCATAAAGGTATAACCAGAACCAGATAAACAGCGACAAGCTAGAACGCCTGTCAAAATAAAATACACATAAACCATAGGATGCTAACACAACCAATGTCGCTGATTTTTTTTTAGAATCTATTCTAATTTTGTCGCCGGCGCTGCAGTACCACCAAAATAAGTTTCAGATTATTATGTTGGTAAACATTTTTTACAACTGTTTTAAAATGAATTTCAATCAAATCTGAATGCTGTACACAATTTTTTATGTAAAAAAAATAAATAGAGTCGATAAAAAGATAAATAAAATATTTTAGGGTTAATTTATTATAATTTTTCTTGTTTTGTCGCTTCAACGCTGACGCGCTTGTTGTGTTTACTAAAGCGACATCGCCGGCAGGCAAATGTATTTTGCCGATGTATCTTGTCGCTGTATCTCTGGTTCTCTTTATACCTTAATGCTTTGAAAATAGCTTATTCAACATCATATAGCAATAAACCAGCATGGGTGTATGTCTGGCCGATCCACATCAACTAATCTGGTTGAATTCACCAGTAATATAATTTATGAGATAGAAAAATATCATCAAGTTGATGTAGAGCTTAAACAGGTTTCAGTAATAATGGGAAATGAGAAGTCAAACGTTATTAAAGTTACGTCTATAGTTCTTGTGCGGAGCGGGTTGGGGATAGAGTGTTTTTAAACTTCATTTCACTGTTTATTACATTTTATTAACATTAAATTCACATAACTTAAATTTACACTTAAAATAATTTTTGATAATTACTGCTTATGACTATATGTATATAATAACGTGTTATATACTAAAATTTGGAGGAAATGAAAATGTTGAACAAGCACTACGTCAAACAAATGTACATTTTCCGATTTTGCAAGATTGCATTTTTCATATTTTGATCGCCATTTTGTTTATTTTGTTAAAATTTAGTGGCCTTACTAATAATGCGGAAAACAACAAAGTCGATTCATTGGACTTCTTCCGGTATATTACACAACATAGTGTTCCCCAAGGATTACACATCGGGCCTTGGGTATTTATTATTTTATTAGATCCGAGATAATCAAAAACTCAAACGAGCTCATATTTGCTGATGACTTCAAGAAGACATCGATAGATTCGAAGTGTGTGGTCTGATCGAAAATCGGTTTACTTATAAACGGCCTATTAAGGCTGTGTGCATAACTTAAGGTTAATTTTAAGTAATTTTTTCGGTAAATTCAATTATTTTTCAAAAACTTTATGACAAAATGATCGAAAAATCTGTATTTTCATATTTCAGCTACATTTTTACCGTAGTAAATGATTTACCTTAAGCTTGGCACACTGCCTAAGAATACAAAAACATGTGTTTCCATCTTAAAAGAAATCCGTTAATTACTTGATACAAAGTGAACAACGAAGTATTGCAAAGAGTTGCGGACTTCTTTGAGTATAGGTTAAATTTAAGAAAAAAATACAAGACAAAAAATTTAAATATGAAAATAAAACGAATGGTAGAACATCCCAGCACAGCAGTGATTGGTCAATAATCGCTACTAACATGTAAGTAGTGATTAATGATTGATCACTGCTGTGCTGGGATGTTTGAAAACCACCATTTTGAAAACCATAATTTTCTACCTCAAGCTGGGGCCGAAGTTTAAACTAGAAAATTAGTTTACCTTCACTCCGAACTAACCACTGGTGGAATTCGCGAATTATTTAGTTTAAAACAAAAATTATATTTAAAAAAAACTTCAAACATAAAACTTTAAAACAAAAAAAAAATATAAATCAAATTTTGATTTAACATTTAATAATTTTAAAACTAATTCTTCAGGATATTCTTTTGGGTGTGTTTTAATAGGGTAGGAGTTGACCGTCTATGACTAACGTGGAATATATTGGAACTCTGCAACTAAGTAGAGACCACCAAATGTTGGTAGTATACCTCCATGTGGTAACACCCGGGCAACGTTTTGAAACAACGGCTAAATACTAGAGGCAAGTGGATTACCACATTACCTTCTATTAAAACAGAAGATAAAAATTCACCAGGTGGTACACCAATGGAAACATAGGGCAATCCAGTCTCTGGTGAGACTGGTTCTAAGGATTCTGGGGATGGCCGACAAAACAATAAACTGTATATTCTACAAATACAACAACACGAGATGTAACCACACGTTTGGTGACTCGAGAAGGCATATGTTTACAAATTATATTTGTTGTATTAGAAGACTTCCTGAGTCTAATACCAAACTCAATAACATCTCACAGTCTCACCCATCTTGATAAAATCGGAACATTTTGACAATTTATAAGTTTATATTTTGAACACTATTTTTTTAAACACACTAACACTTAATAAACAAATTTTACTAAATGCACTTGTGTTTTATTTCGCCAAAATTAAATTTTTGAATATTTTAATTAAAAATTTTTTCCAAAAAGTTTAAAAAACCACTCGATTTCGACTTGTTAGGTCATCGTTAGGAGTATCTACTGATTTGTATAAATTATTTAGTTATATATAAGGAAAAGACAAGAAAAAAAAAGAAATAAAAGAAGGAGAGACAAAAAATAGGCAATAAAAATTAATCTATTGATCGTCCTAACCATCTATGTTTATATGAGATTATTTTTTTAAATAAATAAGGAGAGGGGTAGCAGGTAAGCGATTTTTCATTGGCTGAGTAACAAAATTCAAGGTACATTGAAGTACATTTAATTACACGACGTATTAGTCATATTATTACGAGCGTGAGAATAGA
Organism: Nephrotoma flavescens; assembly: GCA_932526605.1. Lineage (NCBI taxonomy): Eukaryota > Metazoa > Arthropoda > Insecta > Diptera > Tipulidae > Nephrotoma > Nephrotoma flavescens. Next base: position 205,436,328 of record OW052221.1, on the reverse strand, counting down.
ACAGGGCGGGATCCGTAATTGGTGTGAAACGGATTTCTCTCTGTTCGTTAAGGATATTTTGGTTAAGAAACATGGATTTTCGAATTTCGTAAGATTCTAAAGATAAATGATTATGGAAAGTTGATTGATTGCAACCAGATAAATGTTCTTTAGCTCTAACTCCGAAATTGCACCGATTGCACCTGTCCAGTATATAGGAATAACAACAATCATTCCAATTAATCCTATAAACACCAGGCTTGGAAAGGCAATCAATTCTAGGTTTGTTGTTAAAAACTATTTTCTTTGTTGTGTTATTATTATAAAAAGCAAAACTAATATTGGTATAATCGGACATGATGTTGCTAATCCGTTAGCTCGTTCTTCCTATATACTCTAAGTGACGCGAATTTTCCCGCGTTGGACTACGCGGTTGGCTGGCTGTACACGCGCATGAAAAACAAATATTCATACACCGTATTAAACAGAACGAAGTTTTCATTTAGCCCTGGGTGGGAATTGGATTGTTCCGGATTATAATAAACTCCATTTTTTTTTGTCTAGATGCTCGATTATCAAGAGCTACTTCAACACCACTCTACTTCATTACTCTTGTTAGTCTCAGCTCGTCGAAACAAATTAATGTAAAACAAACTACAAAAACTATTTGGTCAGAGATCGCGCGTCCTTCAAAATCATTAATAATTGTTACACGCAGAATAATAATTTCAATTTATAAAGTGACAATTAAAATGAAATAAGATTTTATGCAAAAATTATTGTCTTTTAATAAACGTGGAAAATCCATGTGTCAAATTGCATTTAATAGACACATTAAACGTAAAATATTTGCCTGTTCATCATCGGTGATGAATGATAGTCAAATCATTTGTTTGTTTTACTATAGAAAAATACTCAACTCACGTTCTATCCTATATGTCTGCCTATTAGTGTTGTATAAACAACGTAAAATGAATTATCAAGATATTCGTAACGAATTCCGTGTCTTGCGAGATTAGCGCGCGCATACATTGTTTTTAATTATCCAATTTAAAGTAAACCTTCAGCTAATGAAAGTTTAAAGTTCAGCATGTTATTGATGTAGTTAATCATTGTGCACAGACAGCCTTTATACTGCCACCCAGTATACAAATTTATTTGCTTATGATGTGATTAAGCCAATTACGTACCTCGTAATCATTATACTTCGATAGATCATTGACGCACCAACAACAACAATAATATTATTTAATATACTCACGCTTAATAGTAACGAGTACATAAAATATAAATACATTATTTATGTCTTTGAAAGTCAAGGTACGCGTTTAATAAGAACTAGTATTACCAATTGCTTGCGGTTTGCTTTAATTTCGGTTTCTTGTCTGTTTATTTTAACAAAACTTGAATGACCAAGTTCAAGGAATTATCATAATCATTTTTAACGGTATTCAATTTATTTAAATGACTTTGCACTTTATAGTAAGCCGTTTCGGTACATACGTACTCTGTTGATTTATTATATCTAAGAAAAGAAGAAATAAATAAAGAAATTATGAATAAGATACCAATTGTTATAAATTTGAATTTTAGTCGCGTGGTTTAACTATATTTTGAATATTGTCATTCCCGATAACCTCATAATCTCACTTTTCGTTATAACGTCATATAATGATAAAACTATAGCCCGACGACGCCGAAGAATCATCGACTACCAGGAACATGTGAGAGGTCTATTCAGGTGTCATCAGAAATTATGCGGGGAAACACATGATGGTCTAAAAGATCGTTACAAACTCATTTCAACCAATGAACAAAAACAACTTGATCGTTGTAGAGAATTCTTTGATCCCCTGTACAGGCAAATGTACTCTGTCTCCACCTAATAATGAAGATAAAAACAATAATACGCCCGGCTACGACAAACTGCTGACGAGTAACGATGATTTGGAGAGGTATCACCTCCTCAATACGGTCCAAAAAATACTCGCATAGTTGAACGTATATAATCAACTGTAGAAAAATTGCTAAGACGTAAGCTGGATTCAGGCCGGATCGCAGATGAACATGCTGTATAATGAAATTCACCACTTTACCGTTTCTTACCAGTCCGACAAGGATTTGTCTTATCACCACCACTCTTTCTAGTTGTTCTCGAAACGTGATACAAGCTAGCGCCCAACGACTCGACGACTTAGACTATGCTGATGATATCCCCATTTCACACACATACTCGTATGTCAGCATTGAATTTAAGGAGAATATCAATCAATAATTTCTGCTACTACGGTCGCATTGTTACGATAAACAGGGGCTCGTACTATAGCTGCATAAACAAAGTCCGCTAAGTTCCGCCAGCAAGACTTGGACAGTTACGGATTAATCATTTAGCCCATTAAACATCAGATTTTCATAAATAAGTGTCTGAGACGGATCATGAGGATATTTGTACCGAAATTCAACAAAAATTTCAACACGTTAGTAAGGAAGATCTACAATTTTTTATCTTTAATATATAAAAATCTCGTGTCACGGTGTTTGTGGTCGCATTCCTCCGAAATGGCTGGACCGATTTTTATGAATTTTTTATGTATATTTGGTAGGTATGAGGTTAGATCGTAAAGTATATTCGTATTCGTTATATTTTTTTTGAATAAAATAAATAAATAATAAATAATATTTCATATCGCGAGGTGATTAGGGTGTCCCTATCCAGAAAAAAAAATTCTTCCTACCTCCCCCCTCCCATTTTTTAATCGCGATTTTAGTATTTTTGTATGAACAATATCCAAATAATTTAACCGTCGTTCGTATTTCAGACAGAACGAAATTATTTATGTTGTTGAATGACAGACGTCCGCCTCATCGAAGTTTCATCCACATCGATATACACACAAGTCAATCACGAGAAGTGTTGCGTCATTTTGACATTTCATTCTGCATTTGTTATGTATCACAACGCAGTGCGTGCAAATACATTTGGAAGTATGTGCATAAAGGCTGTGTTTCAAATTCAAAATACCGATGTGAATGCTCCTCGATTGAATGACATCGGCAAAAACTACACTCACCGAATTTTTCGAATTTTGTAATCGTGCGGATACTTTCGGTGCTTTTGCACGAACACTACTCTATTCCGAGGTACCATGTTATTGCACATGGAATTAAAAAATATATACCCCGTAAGCAAAAGGGCCGAGTTTATACAGTCACTCCAAGGTAGATTGAGTGCTTCTATCTGTGACTGTTGTTGGTTAATGACACCGGCCCATTGTCATTTCAAGATATACGCAAAGTGAATGGATAACAGTATTCAACATATAAAGATGTATAAATCACTGCGACGATATGCTTACTGAAGCAGCATTGGGCTGTACAGCAAAACAAATTCGTCTACTATTCGCTATAGTGTTGACTACATGTTTCCCGAGACGAGCAGACACGTTGTGGGATAAGCACAAAGATTCAATGACTGACGATATATAGCATCGAATTCGTACACCGTGCAACGATCTAACGATTACATTCAGCGACGCTATGTGCAATGAGTCATTGATTGCTATCGAGGATAATTCGAAGTGCATCTGATTTAATAGACACCGACATGAATCGTCAACTGCAGTACGATATTGCAGAAATGGCAGCAATTGTACACGCAATGTCCCACTACTCACACATGAACAAAAAATCAAGGGACAAGGTAGATTCTTTTTTTGTATGCACCAGGTGGAACTGGCAAAACATTTCTCATTTCATGGATGGAGGCAGAACAGCTCATTCAGTATTTAAGCTACCATTGAATATTCTGAAGTGATTTCAGACAAATACTTCCCGTCATTCTACGTTCAACGTACGCTGATGGGATCAACGCTTGCTTGAAATCATCACCACTGTGGCGTAATGATGAAAAAGACCAGCTAAAAATAAACATGCGCATCCAAATGCTACAAGATCCATCCGCTGACACATTCTCGAACCAATTGTTAGATATCATGCCTGGCTGGCAGAAACAGCCATATTGGCAGCAAACAATGTGGCATTGACGATTTAAACTTCAGGATACATCAGTCGTTGCCGGGCGACTTGGTATCTTACAAATCGATTGATACAGCTGTAAATTGCAATCCAACAGAATTTTTGAACTCACTGGATTTGCCAGGCATGCCACCACACCTTCTTCTTTCTAAGTACGAGCCTTGTAAAATTTGCAGTGCAATATTTACAGTGCATTTTCAAATATTAAAATTATTGCTGAGCAGCGTCTGATGACAAATTAGATTAATCATATTGCAATGCTGCTAGGTAAATTTGAGCTGCGCAATTTGAATATATCATTTTCAATGCAAAAATATTAAAAATAAAAAAAATTGTTTTCTTGGTTGAGAATAAATTACAAAGTGTTTTTAAAATGTTCAAATACTTTTCAATATTTACTTCGCACTTTGTAAAATAATTTTTGCGGAGAGATTATAACCAATCAAATCATTTATTCTATCCGACTTTGCATTTTGTTCCCCAAATTTTATTTAAAATTTCAAACAAAGATTAGTCTTAAAGTGAATGTAAAGCAGTACACAAATTGCCAGTTGGTCTAGTTTCCGGATTTGTTGGGAAAAATGGTAATTATTTCAAAATAAAATAAAATATAAATTATAATTATTTTTATCCTCATTTGCAGTTTTTTGCAACCTTTCTTCGCGTCGTAACAAATGGCCGCTAACCTTGAGGATTAAACCATAAAAGTGCTGAAACGATGTATGGTAAAAACAAATTAAATTTACTAAACTTTATGTGCAATTACTTATATTTGTTGCTTTCTTGTTTTAATTTCAGAATTTTATAAAGCAATTTTAAAGGACCAGACCATCTCAGTTTCCTGAACATTAAATGGTTTCTTATATGAGCAGAATTTAATCATTAGCAATATTTCAACAACAATCCAATATCTTTTAAGGCTGTAAAGGTATAATATGTTTGATCAAAATTCTCACGTAAGTTTTCTGTCAAACCGGAGATGTTTGATTGATTATCTTTATATTTTAAGAAAAATCGATGGCTTTTTGTGAAAAGTGAATAAAAAAAATTAATTATAAAAAACGTGTTTTATTTTTCAATATATTAAATTATGTCTCCTCCAATCTAGAATTTTCGAATGTTTGCTTCTGTGCAGAGTAAATATTAATGCGCTGCAATTTTCTCGATCCGCAAATTTTAAAAAGCACTACAAACCATTATCCACCTTGCTGTCATTATTTACCATGCGCTCTCTAAAGAATTTCTAAATTATTTTACAAACCGCAGAGTAAATATATCAAAGCAATACAAATATTACTTATCCACCCTGAAATTAAAATAATAAAATTTACACAGCAAGTTGTAATAATTGATTTGCTAAAATCGCGATAAACACAAAGCGCTTGTGTGGCTGAGTTTTTGCTCATTTTTCGTTAAATATTACTCCGCTTTTTTGTGAATATCACCGATTATTTTTTTCAGTGTACAGTTATTTTACTTCGGAATTGGAACCCACAACGGCTGTGCAATGGCACGCAATTAGTCCTTAAAAAATTGATGCAAAACATTATCGAACCCACTTTTTTGAATGGCAATTTCGGAGCCGAGAATGGTTTGCTTTCACGTGCCAATTCAATTCAAACGCGTTAGATTGGCGCATGCGCAAGTCGCAAGACCAAACGATGTCTGTTTGCGGCTTTGATTTGGGCACACCATGGTTTTCACACGGACAATTATTATAAAGTGTGCTGCACGACTGTGAGATTTTACCCGCACTCACAATCTGAAGTTAGTAACCAATACGTTTTCTCTTGGACAAATAGTATTAGTTACTAACTTCAGATTGTGAGTGCGGGTAAAACCTCACAGTCATGCAGCAGGCTTAATATACATACATATATTGAATATTGATTTTCTTTATTTAATTTTCCTACCACTAGCACAAACAAAAAAACGAGAATTTTTTTTTGGGGTTGGAATTGTTTTTTTGTTTTGACGTTATTTGTATGAAATTGAATTTGAAACGCGTTAGCAATTATTGTGAGGAATTTTACATTGAGTATCAACACGTGCTAGATCTATTAAACTTTATTTTTTGTTTTCCTATCCATTTCGCTTAAAAATTCAATACAAAATTAAAATAATTTTTCACATCCATAGTCACGTGCTTCACTTGTGTTTGGCGTGGAGAGACAAGTGCTGTTTGAGTATTATTTGAAAAAATGCAGCGTGTGAACCGGTTAATTGACTTTATTGTGATTATTGCAAATATTGTGTTGGTAATCTAGCAAGGCAATGGTAGAGATTCCTTGTGTATGAATTCGTGAACATTTCAAAGTTAAATGTTCTATCATGCTTGATGAATAATTTCGCTATTTATACCAGTGCTTTTAAAATCCAAGAATTTCTTTTGCTGTGGATATTAAGATTCAATTTCCAATTGGATTTATGCTTTTTGTTTCCAGTTAGATTTGTTTTAAGGGCAATTTAGCGCAGAAAGAATTATTTTAATATACAAGAAATTGACATAAAACAAAATACAAACACAACAACTTCGCAAAATGTATTTTTTGTTTTCACAATAAGCGTCTGATACCCTTGACAGACTAGGGTTTAGCTAAACGCGTTTTGTTAAACTACTTTAGTTAATCTACTACAAAACCAATTAGGTTGACACACTATGAAGTTTAGCAAACCCTGTTTCAATAATAAAATACGGTAGCGCTATATTTGTCCGGAATCGGTATTAAACAAATGTCATTGTAAAGTATGTTTTTATGTCAGTGCATTTGTGATTTTCGTTTTTAATATGTAGTGCAAAATTTGATTTCGGTTTTGTTTTGTTATGATATGTTGATATGTTCTGTGTCCTTGTCTGGAAAGCTTCTACCTGTTTGTCCGATGTAAAATTTTGGACATTCGTCCAAAGGTTTAATTTGTATACTCCCATGTCTATTTTTCGGGGTGTTTTAAATTTGAGTTTCTTTTCTAATTTTACTATTTTTCATAGGTGGTTGTGTTTTCGAAAGAGGTTCATATTTGTTTTTTGTTTTCTGTTTCTAAGGGAAATTTTATACTGAGTTGTAAGTTATGGGGGTTGTAAGTTATCTTTGTATTTGTTGTTTTTGTTATTAATGTGTCGTTTTTCAAATGAGTCATATATATTTCTGCTATTGCACCTGATAGTGGCCTTCCTCCCAAGACACAAAAAGGGAGTTATGTTATGTACATAGCTACAGATTAAAAAAAATATGAATTCCAAATAGAATATCATGGTATATTATCCGGCGCTAGAAGTCAAATATATCAGTGGTACTTTAATTGTGATGGTATTATAATACGCACTATACGGTAAGTGCAATGCACAAATTTGTACGTTGGTCCAATATTCATTCAAAAATAAATTTTTGACATGATTCGTTTTCTTTACACACACATCAATTGTGATGGCAGGCAGGAAATGGGATATAACTCTTATATAACGAACACGTACACACAATTGTGTATGTAAATTTCGGTTACGAGAAACGAATGTGTGAAACACAGAATTATGTGTAAATTGAAGACCACAATACACATTTGTGCATATCACTTAATTTTGTTTTCATCAGAAAAACAACACTAACTATAATAATAATAAATGTATGTTGAACTTAAAGTGAAGCAAAAAAAATTTTTGAACTCGAAAGGGATAACTCAAAAAGTAAGCGGCATCTATCATTGTATCACAGTACAAAATGGCATTGTCCTATTTATAAATTTTAACCTTTATTGATAGATGGCGCTCTCGCTAAACCCATTTTTATGCCATAAACTTCAAAATATTGAGAGATTTATGCACTAAACCGGTTTAGTTACTAAACCTAAAACAAAACTCGTTTAGCTAATCTCGAAGTTGACACATTAAGAGATAAATTTGAAAAAAATAATTAAACGCGTTTAGATAATCGCTATAGTCTGTCAAGGGTATTATACCCCTGTCAAGGGTATTATAACAGAGGTACCTGGTATTATTGGTTTTGTTGATGGTGCCCATCTGAAAATAGCTTCGCTTTCTAAAGAAGATACCTATACCTCAATAGGAAAGGTTTTTATAGCTTAAACGCTATGCTGGTAAATTTATTTTTTAATGTTTCTTTAATTAACCTAAAAATACATTCCTCAGGTATGCGATGATCGGATGTATATCACATTCACACGCAACAAATACTTGGCTATTGGGTAACTATTATAATTTTCAAATATTTATTATAAAAGTATTTTTAATTGATAATTGTTCTAGGTGACGCAGGTTATACATTAAAACCATATATAATGACGCCGTTTTAGTTCTACAGAAGATGGATCGCGAGACAGAATCTTCAACAATAAACACGCAAAAGCGAGAAATATCATAGAACGAACGATTGGAGTATTTAAAAATCGCTACCGTTGTTTAATTGAGAAACTCCATTACCAACCCAAAAAAGCAGCACAAATAGCTAACATTTGTTGTGCGCTTCATAATATGTGTATACTTCATCACGTAGATCTAGATATACCAAATACACTGCGTAATATTGAGCTACCAATAGAGATAGCAGAAGACGGAAATATTGATGCTGGACAAAGGATTAGATTAAATTTAATGAATTCAATTTGTTAATATTTCATTTTTAAAAATATGTAATTCATTTTTAATTTCCTTAGTACGATCACAATTCATTTCAGTATTTGCCGTGTTTCTTGACGCTCATTAGTCCGGATCAGATCAAATTTTATATGGAAAACATGATCCAAATTTTGTTTTAGATCACAAATTTTGATTTTAAATCTAGCAAGCGCCTTTGTGTGAATTCATGAAACATGAACTGAACTGGATCAGATCAAGCATCAAGAAACAGAGCTATTATCACACAGCTATTATATTCGAGCACTTGTATTTTTAAAGCTATTTTTTCTTTGGAAGATTTTTTTTTCTCCATTTAGATCTGTTTCCAAACCTCAATTTTTTTTTGTTTCAGTTCAAAAGATTTTCTAGAGTATCGCGCTAATTCTTTTGTCTACTTTTCAATCTGCTGCCGTGTTTTTGTTTGCACTTGGAGAAGATTATGGCGTTCCTCATTTTTTTTGCTTCTGTAATTCTTTTTTTGATTGATGTTCCTGAGGTTCTAATTTTTACATGTTCTGATATGTCCATAGTAAACTGAACCACATTCACGGGTATGTCATCCGGCAGATCGTTAAAGTGTGTTTCTGTAACACCACAATGATTTGTTGTTGGGTTCGAATTTGATGGACCAACACCTATAGAGTTCGAAATTGATGGACCAGCACCTACATCGTTTGAATTCGATGGACCAGGTGCTGACGTAAGACCAAAACTTTTATTTGTTGTTGGGAAAACCTTATCTTAGCTGAGGAGGCTTATCACGCTTTCCTTCCTATTTTGCCCCATTTTCTTCTTAATTTTCCCTTGAAATCGTTCCACACCAGAAATGTTAAAAGACGTTAATCAAATGAATATATTATTTTTTCTTTAAAATGTATATAATCGAAATGTCACGATTTCGACAAGGATTTCAAGTATTTATCGTTCATTTACAAATTTGATTTACTTTTTCGGCAAAAGTCTGCCACGTCGAATTATACTCTGTTTTTGAGCTGCCAAAACTGAAGTCCGCTTTCGCAAAGTGTGGATTTTTCTCCATGCAGTCTATACTCAAATTGTTTGACATTGGTGATTTTTACGCTTGATAAAAGTAAAAATTTCAATAGTGTTGTAACAATTATATCCTAACATTTTTTCAAAATAATAATTAAAAATTTGTAATATTTTCAAAGTAATAATTAAAAACCTCCAATAATTCATCAAATTAATAATTAAAAACTTACATTTTATCTCCCTCCATTTTGTCGCCTAAAAATTTCGCACGACTACAAATGTCACATCAGGTGACATGAAACTTTTTAACGACTAGCAGAATATCATGGTGTCACCTCAAGCCACGCGTGTCGCATCAATCGACTAAGAGAATATAAAAAAAAATGTAGTCGTAAGAAACGACAGGTGACACGACTAAGAGAATAGAGGTCTTCGTAATGAGGTGATTTAAACTGTCAAATAATTTTAGTCGTTCAACTAATTGGACTCTTTTTATGTGAATGCAAATTAATAAAAAAATATTGTTACTGTTTGTTGTTAAATCGATCTTAATATTATATTAAAAAATAAAAATTGTATGCTAATTTTTCCATTCAAGAAATAATGCGCATTCTTTACAGCCAACTTCAAAAGGTAATTTTTTGTAACCCATCTTTAAAAACTACTTTGTTAGTTAGTCAAGAAGAATAGTAAGTGAATAGAAAGTAAAAATACCGTTAAATAACTTTATTTACTATTATTTTGTCTTTTTAAATTTTGTTAATAGACTCAGTCTGATCAAAATGATAAAAATATTTTTGTGACCCTAACTTCATTCTATTTAATTTAAAGTTAAAACCGAGTGAACAACCAAATCAAAATAAAATTTGTAAACTAGTTTTGTACATCAAAATACGCTTGTCATAACAAAACAAACTATTTCAATATTAGCACACTCTTTACCAAAACAACAACAAAAAACAATTAAACAATATGTAAGTATAAAAAATTTGGCAGCTAGAATTTAAAAATCCCGTTTTTTTTGTGTGTTAAACGAGTGTTAACAAAATATTAAGTGTCAAATAGTCGCTCTATAACCAGCTGCAGATTGTATTAAGTTGTAATGAAACTTTAGCAGTTTGCTTGCTTTTTAATTTTTTAAGCAGTACAAACTGCGTAACAGCTCTGTTCTTGACCGCAATCTCTGTATGTTTCGCGAGGTCAGTTATTTGACAAAGTTGTTTTCACAAAAAATGTTCGGTAATTTTTGTCGTGAATCTAGTTGCGCACTGAGGTGCGTGGCAGATAGGAACAATGCGACAACAACTGCACAATCAACTTCAATCAACCATTGCGCGGGTTAGTACAAATTTGGATAACCGCGGAAGGAAAATGTGATAATCTTTTAATGAGATGTAGCCCGGCATCTTTTAATGAGTTGTAGCGCCAGCAAAATAAAAATAAATAAAATAGTTGCACACGTTCAGTTGCCAGAAATATATTTTCTTTGCGTATATATAGTATGCAAAATCAATTTGGATGGTTTTGCATAATTATTTCAGTATTAAATAGGTATCCATTTTGGAAAGGACCTTAGCGGTTTTATCTTCAGAATCGGGGGGTTAGGTTCGCACATCGATAATAGATCAATTAAAAACAGGGGGGTCATAAGTTTGAGAAAATTGATCTACATGGAAGTTAACATCTTAATAGAAAGTAAAATTCGGTTTTTAGGGCAGGTTATTACGTAAAGCCATCATACCTTAAAACTTTTTTATTCCTTAAGTTAATTTCTCTATCAGTATCTTAAGAATTGCGAACGAAAGAGTCAAAGCGGTTATTGGAGATGCACAATTGAAGTTGTGTATCAAAATTTTTAAAACATAGACTAAAGGATTCAGGAATATGATCAAAGAAGCTGGAAAAACTATTCATATTAGGATCGCATATTTTCAATAAAATCATACCTTTAATTCAAAAAATTACTTGCCCGACAAGTAAGTGCTGAACTTGCAACTGGTAAGTCGTTCAACACAATATAATAGATAATTGTAACTGCACTCTTCAGTGTTAATAAGCATCAATGCCAAATAAATTTGGCTTTCAAGTATCCCGACTTTGTTTTCAGGAAACAGCAACCCCTTTGACAACGGGGCTATTCACTACGAAATGGCCTATATAAATACAATTATTATGTATTTGAAAAGGCTTTATTAGGATTGTGTAGCTGTGGTAGGTGAATATTATATTGCTGAACGCTCCTAAGATTGAATTGACGAATAGTTTTATTTCTGTCTATATGTAGTCAATATAAACCCAAACTATTGGAGATTTCAATTTTTTTAGCATCAAGTACTGAGCCAATTATGGTTAACTTTTAATTTTATTATCGTTCGGATGTAATCCTATAGATGCAATATGAACGTTATACTTCAATGCCGGCATTCGATTTCGATTTAACATAGCTTTGGCTACAGTGAAGATGATATCGATCATCATTTTCGCTTGGTATGATTACTAATTTCAATGGAACTGTATGATGTAAAAGATCCAACAGATAAATAAAAAATCAATGGCATTGAAAATTTAAAACGTCCTTGCTTTTCAGAGAAATTGAGTTATTAATGACCGCAATATGCGAGTGTATTTTTAAATTAAAAGATTCCAGACCGTGGTCAATGCCATTAGAATAAAAAAACTTTATTAAAATGCATCTTAAATATGCGGTTTATATTATCTTCAGTGTATTAATAACATGCTATAAAGATGCGGTTAGAATAATCATTTAACAGAAAAATGTCAAACTGGGTGAAGGAGTATATTAGTTGATAATAATCTTCCATTTATTATTAAATATCAAGATATTAAAAATGTTTAGTACATAATGTACTACATATGTTACGGTGACAGTCCAAAATCGGTAAATATATGAAATGAGAGTCCTAAATTTGTGTTTCCTAATTTAAGATCACAAACACAATTTTCTAAATTTCGTTTCGTCCAAATTTGTACTTTACAAAATTTAGGGAAACTCAAAAAAAGTCTAAACAAACCAAAAGTCTAAACAAAAACTTCTAAAACATGGGCGAGATAATTTTCCAATCAAAAAAGAGTTATAAAATAAATTTTCAAAAATAATGATTGATTGATTGGACTGTAGGGCCAAAGACTGGATATTTGAGCCGGATAATCCGGTCCTATTCCTACGCCTGCTTACACATAACAAGAGGGAAGAGTAGGAAAGGTATTTTTGTTTTAAGACGGTAGAACCCGGTTGCAGACGTCTAGCAATCGTATGACATAAGACAACTATAGGTTTAATGATTTGGCCTTCAACAATTACTTCTATAAATCAGCAGCTAAGAAAAAAATTATTATTCCACTGAAATCAGACCGATGAGGAAATTTAAGATAAAGAAACCACTGGTAAAGTTTATTACTGCACATCAAATCCAATTAAAGAAAGCCCCTGGGTATGATCGAATTACAGGTGAAATGCTTAAACACCTGCTTAAGTGTGCCTTTGGTCGACTGGCTGAAATATTTAATTCAATTTACGAATCAGGATATATCCCCGAGTGCTGGAAATTATCAACTATAAAAATGATCCCAAAAAGAATTATTCGAAAAAACTACTATCGGAAATATTAAACCGGAACTACGAAATATCATCCCTATAGTCATCAAATTATTTTCAGAGCCTAGCACGGAATCATTGAGCAAGTGCACCAAGTACCACCAAGTACAGAAATAAGGTCAGCATACGAAGAGAAAAAATGCTGTTCCGCCGTATTCTTGGATGTTGCCCAAGCATTCGATAAAGTTTGGCACGAGGGTCTGCTTCATAAAATTAATCTTAACATAAATTGCCAGAAATTTACCAACTTATAAAGTCGTATTTGTCAAATCGCAGATATTATGTCAAATACAACACCTCTAAATCAAACGAGAAAAACATTCTGGCTGGAGTACCAAAGGTAGTGTGTTTGGTCCAACATTATATTTAATTTTCACTTCAGACCTACCAACGTCTTCGCAAATTCTGACGTCTACTTTCGCAGATGATACGGCAATCGCATGTAGCCATATAAAAATCCACAAACGGCATCCAAAATTCTGCAACAACATATTTATGACATCGAAACATGGCTAAAGAAATGGAAGATAAAGGTCAATGAAGAGAAATCGACCCACGTAACATTCACTTTAAATGAGTTTAGTTGTCCGCCTGTCACAATGAATGGAATACAAATCCCTCAATCAAATGGAGCAAAATATCTAGGCTTCCATTTAAAAAAATTATTAACTCCTATTTAGCATTCTTAAATACCAATATTATGATTCTCATCTCACCGAGTGACTCCATATACAAATTTTGTCACATTTGGATAGTAATTTTAGCTGAGGTGAGAACCGTAATAGGCACCTTATTATTTAAAATCAAAAATTAGTTTAATAGTAAAATTAAAATCAACAAATAAATAGGTATGTTGGCATTTTAATCACCGCCTAGTTAGCGCCACTTCCTATGTGAAGGAAATTCCTCATTCCATTTTCGTTTTATTTCATCATTTGTTACATTAATTGCAAACTAATTGAACATTTTACATAATATCCAGCCGAATTATAATCATGTCAGCAACTTTGCGTTAAAAGCACAGAATAGGCAGAATATACATTACGCTATTTTTGTATGGAAAAATTTCGACTTACTTTTTTGACCTTGCTTCGCGAAAAGGTAGGCAAAATTGTTGGCAGGGTACCCAAAATTCGTTATTTTTAAATTTTAAATTTGAAATGAAAAAAAAAATTGTAACTCATAACAGTGTACAACTGTTAAAATAATTAATGTAAATAATGAATATTAATAATAATGATTCCATTAAAATAATTACATTTCAGAGTCGTAAAAAAAAGGTAGGAAAATGGTCGGTGGGTCGTTTTTTCTTGGTCTACCCAATGACGCTTCTGAATAATATCTCTTATGTGTTAAAATAGCACTAAAAACTTTATTATTAGTTATAAATGCCATCTATTTAGTATTTAAGCAACTAAACTAATAAATTCTCATACAAAGTGTCGCTTCTTTCTCTTTCTTAAATTATACCAATTTAGCACTGGAAACACTAGACCAGCGGTTCTCATACTTGCTGAGCTGCGGAGAACTCCAAAGGCATAATAATTACACATGGAACCCCAGTGGTTCAATAATGACTAATAGTGTGTATGCGTCAATCGATGATGCCTAACACCGAAGAGTAGTTTAATTTTTTATACATTGTATTTACAAATTTATAAATAAAAAGGAAAAATGAAATTATTTGTCCTTCAACAAAACTTATTTATTTATTGCAAGATTTAATAAATTATAATAAAAGAATATTGTTAGTGAAACGAGTGGACTTGTTTCCTATTTTTACATAATTCATGTATGGCTCGCTTTATAGTTGAAACTTGAATCCTCATGTTACCTTCCGCATCAGGTCTGTTACGGCATTTTGTGTTTGTTGCATACGAAGAAAATCCGAACTCGCACAGCGAAAGGGAGAAGTATTTTAACACCTTTCATTGATAAATCTGCATATTCTTTTCTTAAAGTGCACCAAAATTCTGGCAAAGATACTGTTTCAAATATGGGCAGTAGTGAGGAATCTGACATCAAGTTAATGAAGACTTCGTACTTATTAACAGTGAATTCTTCTGATCTTTTTTAAACTATGGATGGGTTTCGAATCCATGTGTAACTTTTAAGCTTTTCATTCTGCTCATCTGGAAAATACTGTTTTACTGCTTCCAAATGTTGACGAATCATCACACAACATAAAATAGTCACTTTCTTCAATGTCCCCATTAATTTCATCGAAAAATTCATTAAGTATTGGAAAACTATCTAGCTGACGAGTGCGAATACAAATCATCCAAAACTCCAATTTCTTGTTAAAAGCACAGTGGACACTGTTACTGGTTTTCCTTGAAGTGACATATTCACTATTTGTTTAGCACTGAAAAAATATCGGTGAGGTATCCAAGTTAAAACAACCACAGTTTATCTATCAGCCAAGGAACTTACCCTCGTGACAACTATCGTATTTCAGTATGGAGCAATAAAGCTTTATGAATGCTATCCATATCTTCGCCATAGAATCTTAAAAAGCCGGGTTTGCAAGGGTGTCGATTTGATGAAATTTATGATCTTTACAGAGTCATCGCGGACATTTTTCAAAGACATTTTCATTTTTTTATTGCAGTTGTATTATTTGGCAATGGTTCACACAAGAGAAGATCCTCTTCAAGCAAATGAATATGCTGATATTCGACAAAAACAAGCAAGATTGTAAGTCTAGCTATATCTGAGCTTTCGTCCATTTGCAGAAAAAAATTACAATTTTTCAGGCGAAATATCATTATTCATTTAGCAATATATCAACTGCACAGGGCTTGATCAATGTCTCAGCTATTGTACTACTTCTCGATGAGTATTCTTCATTCGATTTATTTTGATCGATCATGTTCGTCAAATAATGCATCATCATTGTACTCGCCATCGTCTGGCAACTGTTCATCATCCTCGTTATCTCCGTTTTGGGATGTTGTACAAGTAGCTTCGGATAAAATTTCATCACCTTGTATGTATGGTCTTGGCCCGTGGATCTCGTCGTCCTCTTTGTAAATGTAAATCTTGGAATAGAACCATAAAAACAGATGCGCTATATGTAATATAGTGTGAAAATATCTCATAGTATAAGAATTTGCTTCCAGAAGCAGCCGTGATCAGTGATGTTTCAAAGCGACAACTTAATTCCATATAATAAGTATTAGCGGATTTTAATTTATATTTTTTTATAGGGCCCAGGGCTCCGCGGAGCACACTTTGAGAAACGCTGCACAAGATAGTCTATGACTCATATTTTGGATTACTCATCCTAATGATCATTCTTAAATAAGAAGCCAAGCTTATTAGTTAAAATTATTATTTGGAATAATTTTGAGTAAACGTACGTAAAAGTACAAAAATATTGCAAAAAGAATAATATAAAAATAGTGCGGATTTAAATAAAGCTAATTAATTATTTTTAAAAGTTATAATAAAACATCACCACATTGTAAGTAAGATAACAATTAATTTACATTTATTATGAAACCTTAAGAGCATTCTCACAAAAACATGGAGGTTTATAAGGTACCACAAAGAAAAACACATTTATTTTTGAATTACATAAAGAAAAATAGTTCCGATTAAACGTGAAATACAACATCAGGCAAATGGCCACCACGAAACCTCTGGCACAGGGTTATTCTTTTGTTGAAATTTTCAATAACGTTTTCGCATAAATGTGGCTGTATTTCACCAAAAACGCGCATAGACCTTTCCTTCATATAACCCCAAAGAAAAAAGTCCATCGGTGTTAGAAAATGTGCCTCATCTGAAAAAATGATTTTCTTCGAAAAATCCGCATTAATTTGATGATGTTCCAACACCCAATCAGAAAATTCACGGCAGATGTAGATCTTTTACCAAAATTCGTTGTATAGTGCTTGTGGAAATGTTTAATTCTTGACCACGATGCCGAATGGAAGTTCTTGGATTCTCGGCCACAGATTCCCTTACTGTGGTTATATTTTCGAGCGACCGACAAGGACGACGACAAACAATGATCTTCTGATCCATCAGCGTAAATTTGGTCTCAAATTTTGTAATTAAACGCCTCATTGTCGATTCAATTTGCGCATTAATGCGACCGAAAACTTGACGTAATTGGCGAACTGTTTTCGCAAAACTTTCACCATTTTTGTAATGTGTTTTTACAATAATTAAACGTTGTTGTTTTGAATACTTCTCCATATTTTTAAATCGCGTGGTATGTACGTGACAAATGTCAAAAAAATCACCGTACAACTCGTTTTAACAAAATGGCGGCAAATTTAAATCCGGCGCTCTTGTTAGGACATCCTATACTAGCGCAAAATCTGGCTACTCAATCAATTTCACCAAGCAAATTTGAATTTGAATTTACTTTTTTTCATAATTTTTTTTTTATTCTTTTGCGATTGCACAGTAAACTTTGCGGCTTAGAAAACTATCCAGTAAATTTTTATATTGTTTTACTGTGCAATCGCAAAAATAAACAAAAAAAAGGAAAAAAAAATTAATTAAAATTCAAATTTGCTTGGTAAAATTGATTGAGTAGCCAGGTTTTGCTCTAGCGTATTCCTTGCTGACTGAGCATGTGCCCCTAAGCTTTTAATTGAGTTCAATAAATTAATTTAACGCTATATTATTTAAACATTATATTTAAACTAAACATTATTTACTATATAGATATTTAAATTTAAAAAACAGAAACTAAAAACGAAACATGAAAAAGTAAACAAAAGACCAATTAAACCCAATTGTTATAATATGTCAAGTATGAATTCTTATAGGAATACAAAGTAAAACTCAGAACAGGAGCTGAGCTGCTTTAGTGGATTTATTCATTGATATAAATAATATAGAAAATAAATCGTAGTCTGTGGGAAAATTCCTCTACATTGAAATGATAGCTAGGGTAACAGTCAAGCGCTCTTTCCAAACGGAAAGTAGTGATATTATTTTTCGATCTCGTCGATTTTATTGGTTTGAGTATTCCAGTTAAGATAAATTCTGGATATCGTAGAATTTGTCAGAAATTTTCATTGTAAAAAAATATTTGCCTTAGGAGGTAATATAAACGAGGTAATATAAACGAAACAAAGATTCAAACTTTCGAAATGGATGGCTTCAGATCCCTAGTTAAACATTTCAAACACAAAGCCAAAAAGGGCTGTCTATTGTGCTAAAAGGAATTGAAAGCTGCGTAGATGTTAGCGACATACAAGCTGCACTTGCTGTGAAAGGTTTCCATGCCAAATCCATTGGTAATATAGTAAACCAAGAGAAGGTACCTCAACCAATGCTCCGCTTGGAACTAGAGCCAAAGGAAGAAAAGTCGAAAGAAGTTCACAAGATTTACAACTTAAAATATTTGTTACATCGCAAAATCGTAAATCCTAAGACGAGGTCTGGACCAGTTCAATGCATAAAGTGCCAAGAATACGGACACACGAAAGCATACTGCGCGTTAAATGAAGTTTGCGTTATTTGTGGTGAACTCCACGACTCCAAACAGTGCGAAAAATCTCGCAATGGCCCATCTGTGAGACGTTGTAATAACTGTTGTGAAAATCATACTGCAAACTACAGAGGTTGCGCAGTGTATCTGGACTTAAAAAGCAACGAATGCTGAATATGCAATTTAATCAGGGGGCCATGTTACCAAAAATTACAATAGTCACCAAACCAACGAGTGCAAACACATAAAATGATAACTTGGAGACGTTTGCCAGCAGTTTTGCACAGCCAGGTGTTTCTTACGCAAATATCCTAAAAGGTAACAAACCGAAACCCAAAGTTCATTCTAATGAGGAGGACCTAAACATTCACACCATGGTATATAAATTAACCGAGACCATCCAAAGTTTCATAATGATGATGGAAAGACAAATGAGCATGATAATGCAAAATATGAATACGCTTATGCAAATTATAGTCAAAAATCAAAAATGACAATTCTAAAAATAGCCATTTGGAATGCAAACGGGCTCTCGCAACATAAAGCTGAGGTACAAACATTTCTGATCGAACAAAATATAGACATCATGTTAATATCTGAAACTCACTTCACAAAACAAAATTTGTTTAATATTACCGGCTATTCCGTTTATGACACCAAACATCCGGATGGAAAAGCACACGGCGGCACTGCAGTCATAATAAAAAGAAGATTAAAGCACTACGAGCTCCAGAAATATGCTAAAGATCACATCCAGGCTACAACTATCAGTTTGGAAGAATGGTCTGAGAAATTTTTAATATCGGCTGTCTACTGTCCACTAAAACACGCAATTAAAAAACAGCAATTTATCGATCACTTTAACCAGTTGGGAATTAAATTCCTAGCAGGGGGTGATTACAACGCTAAACATGTGCAATGGGGTTCGAGGTTGACGTCACCGAAAGGAAAGCAACTATACGAAGCAATAAACGAGAAAAACCTTGATTATTTATCATCAAAATTCATGATTTAATAGATTTCTGTGTAATACGAGGAATAGCACGCACCAATGCTCAAGTCGTTGACTGTTATGATTTATCATCAGATCACTCACGAATAATAGTAACACTAAGTACCTAAGCATTAAAAACTGAACCACCCCAACGTTTAACAAACAAACTAACGAAATGGGTTCTCTATAGAAACATAGTAGATGTAAATTGTCAATTGTCACAAAAATTCCGAAAAAATATAAGGCTTTCAAGTAACATTCAAAAGTTATTGGCAGAGAAGTGGACAATTTGGCGGCTATGGCAGCTTCACCAATCTCCTTTGCATAAATGGAAATTAGATAGAGCTATTAAAGCTTTGAGAGAAGCAATACGGGAAGAAGAAAATTTAGGAATACAGAATTACCTAAGTGAGCTCACAGCAACAGAAACAACAGATTACTAACTGTGGAAGGCAGCAAGAAATTTAAAAAGGCCAGAGCTATCGAACCCACAGATAAGGAAACCAGATGGTCACTGGGCCAGAAGTGACTTAGAAAAGGCTATCGCTTTCTCTAACCATCTACAAAAAGTGTTCACCCCAAACAAACAAAATAATGATTGCGTACTACCACAGCTTACGAGGGACGGGTCGAACCCAAATCCAGTAAAATTTAAATGGAAATGCGTTAAAAAAGTTATCAAAAACAGTATAAATCCTAAGAAAGCGCCAGGTCATGATCTAATAACTGGAAAAATGATCAAAGAATTACCAGATAGATAAAATATATAAAATAAATATAAATATAAAATATATTTATAACATATATTTTTAACGCGATTATGAGATGTGGATACTTTCCTCAAAAATGGGAAATATCTCAAATTATCATGATTCCTAAGCCAGGTAAAGACGAAACCCAAGTCTCGGCCTGTAGCCAAAAAGTCTACTTCCAATAATTTCAAAGCTTTTTGAAAAGATGCTACAACAAGCACTAATACCTATCTGAAGGTCGCATTATACCAGATCACCAATTTGGATTTAGAGAGCCACACGGCACAATAGAACAGGTGCACAGAATTCAAAATACAATTAAGCTTGCCTTAGAAGAAAAGAAATATTGCTCGGCAGTTTTCTTGGATATTGCGCAAGCTTTCGACCAAGTATGGCATGAAGGATTAAATTACAAAATTAAAACTCTTTTGCCTAAATAATTTCATGCAATTCTTGAAAACTACTTAGCCCAAAGGATGTTCCAGGTGAAACAAAATACAGTGGCCGTATTTTGTGATCTAACCGAGATAAAGGCAGGAGTACCGCAAGGTAGTGTATTGGGACCTGTGCTATACTTGTTATTCACAGCTGACTTACCAATAACTGAAAAAATCTTCACTTCAACTTTTACTGATGACACAGCTGTATTATTTTCACACAAAAATTCTCAAACAGCATCGAGAGAATTACAAGAACATCTACACAAAATAGAAGATTGGTTAAAAATTTGGCGGATAAGGACGAATGAAATGTAAATACGTACATGTCCAGCAGTAAAATTAAACAATATCACAATTCCTCAACAAACAAATGTCAAATATCTCGGTCTTCATCTCGATAGAAGATTGACATGAAAAAAGCACATTGAAACAAAACGCAATCAATTAAAAATAAAATTTTCTAAAATGTACTGGATGATCGGAAGAAAATCGAAACTCTCTCTAGACTGCAAGGTTCTACTATACAAAGCTATCCTAATCCCCATATGAACATATGGTATCCAACTATGGGGCTCAACTAGTGCATCAAATATAGATATCGTACAAAGAACGCAAGCAAAGATACTTCGTAGCATTACAAATGCCCCATGGTATATTCGAAATAGCAACATCCATAGAGACCTAGGAATCAAAACTGTTAAAGAGACAATTAAATCATGCAGTCTAAAATACCAACTGAAACTGGAATCACACCCTAACGAATTAAATAAAGAACTACTAAGGCAACCAAAATATGGACGGCTTCGCAGAACAGATCCTCTAGATTTAATTAACTGAGAAATATAATCTAATAATTTCGCGCATGTTGACCTAACACTCTAAAATTAAGTAATTAATAATAATTTAAAAATAATAATGCACAATGATATTAAGTATTAACATAGGTTAAGGCTTAAGTTAGTTATAGTTTTTAAGAATTTCACACTTCTTGCTAGTTTCGTATAAAGAAAGATTCAAGAATAAAGCCTTTGGCAATAGTTACAAAAAAAAAAAAAAAAGGATTACATAAAAAATTGACTCCTCTCACCTTTTTTGAAATGGCTTTAAACTTATTTGTTTGTGTCTACTAGTCAAGCCAATAAAATCGATTAGATTTGCGAGAACCAAAAATGATGCATATCCCGCTCCATATAGAAATGGCTCCTGGCTCATTTGATTGTGTCAACCTAAAGCTAACATTTGAACATAATGGAATTTTTCGCCAAACTTTATGATATCCACAATTTATCTAGACTAAAACTACTCAAACCAATAAAATCGACTTGAATTGCGAGAACGAAAAATCATACCTATGCCCTCCTTTTGGAAATGACTCTTGATTCATTTGATATGTAAGGCTAACATTTTTACATATGTGAATTTTCTGACAAAGTTTACGATTTCCAGAAACTATTTTAACAAGAATTACGCAAACTAATAAAATCGACTTGATTTAACACAACTAAGATACTCTTCTCCCAATTTGGAAACTTGATTCATTTCATTGTGTTAACTTATAGCCATTTCCGACAAACTGTACGATTTTAGTAATTTATTTAAACGGGTAAGGATATGGGTAGTTATATCGAACGTAATGGCTTAATTTACAAGAACAAAATTCAGTAGCATCCCATATTTATGGAAATGTCCTTTAGCCCACTTGAGTGTCTTATCTGTCTTCTGGATATCGTTTTATCGTCTAATTTCCACAAAGTGGCTTTGTATATCAATTTTCTATACCCGGCATTTTGAGATATTGAAATATTATCTACTGTAAAATTACTTAAAAATGAGAATTTTCCTGCTATTATGAAGAATGTTAAATAAACTTTGAGTTTATTTTCTAGTTTTCACTCAAAATTCTCATACGAATATTTTTAACAGTGTATATTTATACACTTTTATAATACTTTTTTATTATGGTTATTTGGGACATATTTAACTGCCATTACTACTGTAATATTTCCCATTATAACGTTTGGATTAAAAACAGCAACGCCCGCCAATCGACGTCGGTTAAGAAAGTACGAGTCCGATATTTTGAAATTAACAGAGTTTAGTACCAATAAGCCGACAATAAATAAAATTATAGTTATATTATGTAGCAAAACTATAACCAAAATAATCAAAGAGCAACCTATAAATTATTGAAGACCTACATACATCGTAGGGGTCCTACTCATATGAATGCTGCAGTGGCTATAATGCAGCTGCGGAAAAGATACTACGACTCTTTATTATAACAAATCCACTGCAGAGTGGGAAGCACTTCTGCCAAATTGCACTCTAATTTCAGTGAATTACCCGAAAATAAACGATCCCGAAGTAAACATTCAATTATAATTATAGCGTAACCCAACAAACTCAATTAAATTAAACTTCTTAATCGGAAAATTGAGGATTTGGCTTGATATGTTTGGTGAAACTTCTTGGGTAATGTTTCCTCCGTAATAGTAAATTCTTGTGTGTGCCCTTTTAATGGAATAAACGTTAAATTGGATAATTCACCCTTCACCCTACGGTTGTTATGGAATTAGTGCAAATTTATTTGGAATAGTAGCGGCTAAGGGCTTTACTAACAATTACGAGATCGTGGGAGTTAATTGTGCTCCTCATGCCGCTTAGCCCTCTATGGTGGACTTCATGTAAACGAATTTAAAAAATAAAAATTTCAATAATTTATGAATATCGATAACGATAATATAGATACACAATTTTAACCATGAATTTCGCCATTGATTTGTATCAATTGAAAAAATAAAAATAAAAAAAATTTAATCAAGGTCATTATCTTACCAACTAACGAGTACACCACACCGTTTCAATGACAGCAGAAATCACGATAATTAGTCTTATGTCAATGTTAACTTCGATGCAGTTTAAGTTTATTTTTATTATTTTCTTTTTGTTTGCATTCTTGATACTACATATGAACATACTAATATGGTAAACTGGATAGTAATAATTGTAAGACACGTTTAAGATGCTTGTTACGTGATATCATAATAATAATTATATCATAAAGTTTTGTATTTTAAGTGTTTTACGAATTAATAAAATTTTATAACATATGTTTTATTTAATGACGACATGAGCAAATATTTTGCGCTGGCCAAATTTGCCATGTTAATGACACTACTTCCGCGCACGATAAATAATTTAACCGCAGAGTGAACCAAAATGTTATTTCCCTAGTGGGATAAAACTGATCAACCATGAGTTTTATGACGCAACACATGACTTGGATGGATTAACAATTTTAGAATTTTCCCACTAATCACGAGTCGTCAAATAAAAACCAGCTTCAAGTTCGTACACTTATCATAAAACAAGTCGTTAATTGATCTTAAAACGCGCCTAAATAGTCTTGTGAAAACAAGAATCCAGTAATAAGGAAATTAATGAACAAATTTTAAATCACCTGACCACGCGGTGATTGTAAATTTCTGTAAACAAATGTAAATTTCTGCAATTATCTGGTTTACAACTTCGTAAATATATTATTTAGGATTACGCGTTCGCATAATTATTTGCACACGCCAAAATAAAATTTGCTTGGAATTTAATAATTTAATCTACTTTACTTTTATGGTAATAATAAAATGTTCGTAATTAAAATTGAATAGAGTCAATGTTAAACCTGTGTAATTTATGATTTATGCAGCAGATTATATAAACTATACTTGCACGCAGTAATTATGTATGATAGAATCATATTAGATGAAGGTTTGATACATTACATGAAATCAAATGCTCATATTTAGATTAGATGATATAGATTGAAAAACTAAGTTCCAGAATAAACGCTTGGAAGTTTGAAGAAACGGTAGGTAGAGTGGCTATCATAAATAGTTCACTTTAGGAAATCGAATCGCAAATACGTAGGATTAGCAAAAATCATTAACAAACGCTATCGAGAATTCATTAAATACCAGATGAGAATGCAATTGTGGAAATTAAAATAATCCAGTGATCCACTGAGGGATTTGGTGCCATATTTTGTTTGTGTATAATCTGGTATCTTCGGATTAATGATTGATTAGTTCAATGAATCCTAACAAGTTCCAGATATGCTAGACAAAGATATACAGCTGGAGGATAAGGCAAAGTGGTAAGTTGAGGAGAGGGGGCACCTTCCATTCTAATTATTTCGCATGAGCAAAGGAAGATAATATCAGCAGACCTGGAAGAAAACAATGCTAGCGGAAATCGAAACAGCTTGGTAAAATATGTTGGGGGATATAACTAACTTGTCTAGTATTCATATACTAGGTGGTTCTGAGGCCCTTCACGCCCGTTTATTCCCAGCAAAGTGTAGTTAAATATTTATTAAAAATACGGGTGTTTTGTACCCGCATACTAATTAAACAAACAAATTTTCCGAGCTTTTGGCAATTACACCATCATCAGAGTTTGATGTGTTTTTGATGTGTAAACATCTTTGCTCGCGCCTACCAAAAATTTTTGTATTAGACTAAACTTGTAAATGAAACGAACGGAAATGACGTATGTACCTACTTCGTTTGAAAAAAAAGCAACAAACTCAATAAAACAATTTTGTACTATACATGGCTTGCTTGTATGTATATGTATAATAGTATAGGGTAAACAAAACCTAATTTAAAAAATGAAATAGAAACCATCAAAATTTCCATCGATCAGAAAAATTTAAAAAAAAAAAAAATTACGATACGAAATACGAATTACTATTACGAAATTACATACTCTTACGATTAAAAACACAGTCAACACTTGTGTATGTTGCTTTATCACGAGTAACGAGTCTAGGAGCTATTTATCACGTCGGCTATCAATGATCATGTCTTCTACTAATTGGGGTTATAATGACGTCACGTTTTTAACATTGAACTGCCAGAGTCTCAGGTGACAGTTACGCAGATAAGCTCAATTCATTTGCTTTTCGAGACATGTCTGCGCAATGCGAGTATGTTAATATTCCGATGTTTGAATGGTGTTTTCGGTTCAATAGAGATGATCAGTGGGCTGGCGGAGTAGCAATTCCGTCAAAAGATCCATAAAATAAGCATAGTTAGTGGACACAAATATTTTGCCGTACGAACTTTCACTTGTCATAGGTCGGCCTCACTTTCTCAAAACCAATATTGACGTAACAGATGGGCTGGTGAATGGAACTATGGGTTGTCTGAGGTATATCGAATGCAGCCATTCTGACCGAAAAACGAGAAAGATGAAAATGTTAACAGTAAATAATGTCAAACGACTCTAGATGGATTTCGGTACAAATTCACAAGTTGGCAAGAAGATCAGGCGGATTAAAGCTGGATGGGCACGGAAAACGAATATCGACCGATGTTTAGTGCCCATTTCTAGAAAAAGCTCAAATGTTAATCGAAACAACAATCTGACAATTTTAATGTTAAGCGTAATCATTTCCAGTCGTATCTGCATGTGCCACCACAATTCATGCATCACAGGGTGGTACCTATAACGAGATAGTCAGTATATACTCTTACGATAAAAGACACAGTCCACAACTTGTGCATATTGCTTTATTACGAGTAACGAGTCTCGAAGGACTGTTCATCAGGCCGGCTATCGATCATCATGTCTTCTACCATGGACGTAAAAAATGGGACCTCAATGGGTCTTCTTCAAAATGAGCTATCGCGCCTCACTAACTACAAATCCACTAACTATAGATCAGGTTGTAATGGCGAATTTTGTACGAGATAATAATGACGTCTGGTTTTAACATTGAACTGCCAGAGTCTCAGGTCACATCACCTCGACCTAACTGATACAGTCACGCAGTGATGCTCAATTTTCTTGCTTCCCGAGATCTGGATACGCAATGACGAGCATGTTAATACTATTCATTTTCAATGATGCGTTCAGTTCAAAAGAAATGGTCAGTGGGCTGCCGGTGTAGCAATATATAAAAATACAAGTTGAACTTATACAGCCAATTCGCATAAGGAAATCATCGTTGAACTAACAAATGATATGAGGATAACAACACAACCCATTGATAATATATACACGACTGAACTTCAGCTTCTTAATGGGAATAAGATGCTTTTTAAGAAGAATTTTATAATCGTCCGTGAAGTTAGTTTGTTTAAGAATTTTTTTCGGCTTTTCGGACAAAAATTCTTAAACAAATTAAATTCACGGACGATTATAAAATTCTTCTTAATTATATGTGTTGGCTTGTTACACATACAAAGTGAGAATTTCCTGTGGTTTCTGATTTAGTGATATATAATTCGCTAGATCGATATGTTCTTGTTTTGTATTATCGGTACAAAGCAAGAGTTGGATTTTTGCAGTTTGGTCGTTGCAACCTGATGAGTAGACCAACTTTTTATCAGTACGATACCAAGCTGCCAAGAAGCTACCTAAGGGAGTTCTCATTTTTGCAAGGGTTTGTGTTCTTTGTGTACACAAGTACGCCCTGGGGTTAAAGGTTTGGGGGAGGGGATTGCATTTTTTCTACTTTTGTGGTAGAAATATTGTTAATAAATGGCCTCTTTGTTTTCTGCGACTAAAATAGTCGTAAACATTGTATGGGTGTCCATTAAAATAATATTTTGTCCGAAAAGCCGAAAAAAATTCTTAAACAAGATGCTTTTTGTTGTTGTATTCACCTCGCCGAAAAAATCTGTCGAAGACATAATGAAGTTCATACATTTCGTCCTTGCTCCATATTCTAAAAGAATTTCAAAAATTCTCCAAGGAGACTATCATCTTTTGCCGGTGATTATGAGCGGGGATTTCAATATTAATTTTGCTGTTCCTCAAGCTGAAACACTTATAAACTTCCTGCGAGACGAATTCGATTTGCACATGAACTCAGATCGAAATATACCTACCACGAGATATGGAACGACCATTGTGCAGTTTTTCAATGAAAATTAGAAAAGTTAAAGCCGACAGTATATGTATCTTATTTTAGCTACCATAATCCAATTGCGTCGATTATACCGAAAGAGTAATAGACCAATTTGACGATAATAAACAAATGAAAAACTATGGTTATTAAAACTACATTCCTTCTTCCTTCAAAATAAACTGTACGTTTACACATCTCCTTGAGAGTACTAATGGACTCACCCTACTTTTTTTTTTAATGTATTATTGTTAATTCGAAAATATAACATTAAAGGTGAACAAAATGTTGTTCCTGTCCATATAAAATCATAGCGCAATAACATTAGAAATAAAATGTATGTCTCGGAAAGCAAATGAATTGAGCTTATCTGCGTAACTGTCACCTGAGACTCTGGCAGTTCAATGTTAAAAACGTGACGTCATTATAAACCCAATTAGTAGAAGACATGATCATTGATAGCCGACGTGATAAATAGCTCCTAGACTCGTTACTCGTGATAAAGCAACATACACAAGTGTTGACTGTGTTTTTAATCGTAAGAGTATGTAATTTCGTAATAGTAATTCGTATTTCGTATCGTAATTTTTTTTTTTTTTTAAATTTTTCTGATCGATGGAAATTTTGATGGTTTCTATTTCATTTTTTAAATTAGGTTTTGTTTACCCTATACTATTATACATATACATACAAGCAAGCCATGTCAACATCAACAATGTAGTTCAAATCAGTGTCTGGAGTAAACTCAAAAAAATATATTGATTGTGTATGATTTGTGTGTGTAGTTCTTTTCTGTGTTTTTGTTCAATCTTCAATGTCCATTTCATTTCCTCTGATGGCGGCCGCATGAAATGTGTCTCGACTCGAGCCTCAGCTCAAGTTAAAAATGAGTGATATAATGCAAATTGTTGTTGTAAATTATTGTAGTTGTAATGAAAATGTTGTTGTACCGCCTTTTCGAGATCACACATTTTTAAGTTTTAACTTTGTGGGCTCGGCGAGATTCGAGAGATATTTCATACGGCCGCCTTGAATGTTTGATTAGGTGCAACGGTGTGTGGTTAAAATTATTCGCGTATTCATGAATTGGGCGAGAATATGATTTCCTTTACACATAGAAATGCCATCTAAAAACAATTTTTGAAAGTTTTTAGCGCAATAACTTATCTTCAAATCTCTGCCGTAAATTATGATTGAATGAATGTTTAAATGAGTGAATTACTATGTGTACTCCCCGGGTTTGTTTTATCAAAGCGTTGCCACATACACATCTAATAACAGACGATTCGTGCGTAAATTTATTTTGCCTCGCCACATACCAAAAAAAATACAGACGATTTTTACAACAACAATTCTTTATAAAATTTTCATAATACATAAGCAGCTAATTCATTTTATAATAAATAAGTTTACCATACCATATTCATGATGAGCCTCATAAAAATATTAAATTAATGAAAAATATATATTTTGTTTTGGAATTTTTTGACATTTGTTGAAGTTCACAGACAACAGAGAAAAAAATCGTTTAAAATTTTTTGATGAGTTCGGAAATCGTTTTAGATTTTTGTGCGTTCGTTCACGTGTAAAATTATACCATTCAGAGAAAAAATTGTTTCTAGGAACGGCTAAATAGAAAATTGATAATTTTTCAATTAAAATTATTAAATAATTCCAAATTTTCTATTTTAGCTACTAACTTGAGATATTTTACATATTATCTCATTGATTTGAGTCAAAAATATCCTCTAATTAATTCGTAAATGCGAAATCTGTTTTTAGATGTCGTCCGTAGAAATGTGTATGTGGCATCGCCTTTAGCTAAGAAAAGATGTGAAGTATTAAACTATTGTGAAGTACACTTAGGCATTAGTAAATAGTAAATTTTTGTTATGACAGCGCCAACAATGTTTTGACGTGCAGAATCAATTTATAATTATTTTTTCAATTTGGTTGTTCACTCGGGTTTGACATAAAATTATACGGAGTGAAGTTAGGGTCACAAAAAATATCATGAAAAATTTTATCATTTTGGTCGGACTGAACACACCAAATATTTCCATTTTATTTCAGTTTAAGTAGTTCTTGAAAAAATTTGAATTATTTCGAAAAATAGCTGGATCTCAGTTACCTTTGCTTTATACATAACAAAATTGACATAACTAAATTGTTTTATTATTAAAATGTTTACATATTTAGAATTTTATTGACATGAATTTAATGGCCACGCTTTTTAAACTCCTAAAACTGCCAATTCAGTACGTCCAGTCCAATACCAGCGATATTTTCGATAATTTTGTTTGTGGTTTTGTCCAAAGACATAGTTGAGCTGAAGCCTCGCCAGTGATTGTCATCTGTGTTAGTTGGAAAAATATTTCTGCCCTGTAAGCATATCAATTGTACCGGGTTAATGGTCATTAGATCGGCCAATTGAATTAATGTTGGAATTTATCGATACGTCAGTATTGGCGCATTCAATTCACAGCTGTGATTAATCACAGTTAATGGAACTGGTTTAAAATGAACAATAATGTGTAGTATTTGGATGTGTATCTGAATTTGGATCTTAATGGAGGATTTTATGATTGTCTCGTTGTTACGGTATAAATTATATGAAATTTATCGTGCGTTTCAGATTGTGGTAGTCTTTCGACATTTCATTTTTAGAATTATAATATGGAAAAAAAATTTTTTTTTTTGCTCACTCTGTGCGTTCTCGAGTGACTCAGTGACATAGACGTTTATAATATATATTTAATAAAGAAATCTATTTGAGCTGATATCTGTCCTCTACCAGTCGCCGATCGCAGTGGGACGACTAAATTGTATTTTAACATCCTGACTCCAGTGAGGAAGCGGTAAACACACCACCACTTGTCTGGTACCAGTAATTGTAAAACGATTTTTATCCGGGACTCCGGTGTCTGTGGCTGTTTTGTTACAAAACATAAAAATACTCATGATTATAGTTTTTTTTTTGCATGTAGATAAATTATTCAGACATGACCATTGTTCCTTTGAAATTTGTCAATATCATGATCGGTTGTAAAAATCATAAATTCATAATATTTTAAGTGGACCATCCGGTATACGTTGTTTTGCATTTGGAACCGATGATTTGTCGGAAATTTTTATGTTAGTCTTCTCATTTATGCGCATGTAAAAATATTTTATTATTTTTGAATCGGCTAAACTTGTTATGCCATAAATTTAGTTAAAATAAAGATGATTTGTGTTTATAAACAGAGAGCTAAATTGTATATCAGCCATTTTGGACGCGCAGATGTTCTTTAACAACCGTGTTAGAAAATCGATGTGAAATTGTTTTTGTGAAAATAAAAAAATGGAGTGTCGATCTGTAGCAGCAATACGTCTACGCAAATCAAAGACGTCTGGACGCTTTGTACGGGGACTCTGCACCATAATTTACCACCATGAAATTTTGGGGAGCTGAATTTAAACGTGGCCGTGCCAGCTTGGGTGACGATGAACATTTGGGACGTCCAAACCACTATTTGGTCCGTCAAATTAAAAATAGAGAGATAGGAATGGCTATGAATATGTCCAAAGAACGTGTTTGTAACATATTAAATCAACTAATCGACTAATTACTGTTAATGAAAAATTTCTTGTATCTTTGTTATGTCGGAAATTTTTTCAGTCAACTCTGGTATATCCAATAAAAATTTTATGCTCCGTAAGAATCGAAAACAATTGCTTGGGAAATTTTATTTTTTGTTTACATCAAATGACTTTTAAAATTCTTTAAAAATTCGTTTTTGGGATTTTTTTATTTTAGAGCAGAACACGTTTTTGATTTACTGGTTACATACCAAACTTACTTATAAAACAATTTTGGGTAAATTTAGGTACCCATTCACCTTGATATATATATAGAAAACGTACCTATTATTGAGACTCAAGCAATTTTATTCTAACTTCAATTACTAAGTACTGTTCTTTTAATTTACGGGTTTTCAGTTGATGACAAATCTCTTTTACGGCCAATAAGCCAGGAGTACCGTATAATAGAGAATTCCAAAATGTGGATGTAAATTTGACAATAAAATTATCAAAATCATCCAGGAACAAGATTTTTATAACGAAATTTCGGTCTCAAACCCTCAAGGCGATTCGACAGAAAAAAGTAGACTCATATCGTTGAATTTAGTCTTAGATAACAAAATTCAAATGTTACACCTGCTTGACGAAATCCAATAATCTTGGACAAACACAAGATAATAACGGTAACCGAGTCATTAAAGATGCACACCATAGAACGTTGCACGGTGGCATGCAATTCACCTTGGCATATTTAAAAAACAAATACTGGAGTATTGAAAGTAAGCAAGCGGTATGTAACGTTATTCAAAAATGTTTAAAATGCTATTATTTCGAAGGTATCTTATAGAAGGCAGAAATAAAATCAGTGAAATTTCATTTCGAAAGAGTTATTTTTGAATTAACCTTAACATTTGAAGAAATGTGCGCCATTACAACTGACGTGATGCCTCTGACATAGGAGCAATAACCACATTGCATTTCTTAATTAAAACAAGAAGGGATATGAGTGAACAATTTGTACAACACGCGTCGTTGAGACTCACGCTCGTAAAGATGATTTGGTTCGAGTCACGACAACCGAGATCCGAGAAAAGCAACATACAAGCAAAGGATGTAGGGAGAACAAATCACGTAGCATTAGCAATATTCTCTATATGTGGTGCATTCTAAGACTTGAATTCACCATCCAAATGGATCCTTTTCACCAGTCCACCGGGATTCACTTCGAGGGATGAGACATACTCAAAATAGTGGCAAGAAATGGACATTAATTGTGAAACTAAGTTTTGGAGACTCAGTAAGCCTTGTGTTAGGGGACATGTTCGAAGTCCTCACTTCACAAGAAGCCAAAAACTATGAGTCCCAATTTGAAAAATTTAACAATGATGAGATTTTGGCTCTTATCAAAAATCAAAAAACTGTAGTCGATAACACCAGCAATTTAGTAAAAGATAGCACAATCCTTACCAAGGCATCGATAAATTAATTGATCAAGAACACACCAAGTCAGCTAGCAGAAGAATTACAATTTATCCGACAACACGTGTATGTAACCATTACTCTACCAAAGCATGAATATACGCTGCCGAGGAACTCAGAAAAATGTAATAATAGAAATTATCTTACCGCTTTCGCTTGTGTGTGTGTGCGTGTGTGACTAGGTATACCCTAATATCTGAAGTTGAAACTCCTGATATCAATCGTATAGTCACACATCATTAGTTCCATTTATTAAATGGCAAGAGATAATTGGCGTGAACATGTTGCATTGGAGAGAAGGTGTGAAGAATAGTTGGCTCCGTTATAGTGAAAAATGAGGCCGCCTCCATGCTCAGAGGCTTTAATGTTCAGATAATTGCTATAGGACCAGCCAAACACAAAATCAACAAATCTTCTCGCCATTCAACTCAACTAATGCTTGGTGCCAACAACTTACAGGAATTTAGTGCGTTTTTCAACAATAAATCGAAGAAAGATATTACATTGAACTAACTAACCATACAGCAGAAATAAGAAACTTGGATAAACAGATTGAAAGATGACAAAGAAGTTATTCTCTTCTCAGAACTAATATTTACAACCATATAGTTCTAATCCTGATTATTTAAATCACATATACTAGTGGTAATTTAAATAACCATAGTATTAAACAAAATCAGAGCCTAGACCTGATATTTATTGTTTTGTTGCGTCGTGTTTCGAAATGTGTCAGCCGCTCACCTTTGTATTTTTTGTTATATAAACCTCCCTGTAAATATCGTTTAAACGTAAACCTGGAATAACTTCCGCGACACTTTGTAAAACAGAATCTAGTGCTAAATTGAATAAAGTTGGTGAAAGAGGACCACCTCGCTTAAATCCAGCACTCCGTCGAAAAGAATGAGTTCGCTACTTGCACCATATAATGGAAGTTGATTTACATATACATGCCCCGATTATAGTATTCACGAAATAATGAGGAATTCCAATTCGAGAATAGCCGCTTGGCTGAGATTTACCTTATCAAACGCTTGCTTTAAATCTAGGGACAGAACACACAATCACATATCAATCTTATATTATGAATGACTCTGGTTAATAAAAATTTTGCATAACCTCGATAACCTTCTCCTCGATAAACTGAACAATTGGGGGAATCTTTAACAACCATACTTGCTGCATCACATAAACTAAAAGTTTAATCTCCTCTTCCTGTAAACATTGCAATAGCTCAATTGAAATCTGGTCCGAACCTCTCTTAATATGTAATAGTATGTTCTTTATTTCTTCTTTTAACGGAGGTAAATCTAATGGGCAATAATCTCCTCTAAATTATCGGATTTGAAGTCCACAATTTTGTTTAACTAATATTCCAACGCCATTTCTAACCCCCCGGATTTGAGCAACGGGCAACATTCTATATTTATGAGTCATATACCACCTATGATTTATTGAATCAAACCTTATCGACCAATAGTTGTATCGTAACCTCAGCGCAACCCTGAACATTTCACGTAGCTAAAAAAACGAGTTCGATTAGGTATTTTGGAAGATGTAGGATTACTTGCGCTGATTGGTCGCAAAGGGTATACGCACTAGAATCTGTTCGTACTTGTCTTACTCGACTAAATATGGATGAATGAATGGATGGTCGATGTTGGGGAGGCACTTTATATAAATCATCATAATGATTATTATTGATATAAAGCACGCAGAACATACCATCATAAGAATCACCGAAATCTAGAGGAGTAGTTCCAATTTAATACGCTTCAATCCTTGCCATATGAATATCTGCTGTAGCTTAGAGAATCTCCTCTCCACCCTAAACACCTTCAAATGACAGGTCATTAAGAAACTTTATGATTAATTCATCCTCAATATTTAACTCTGGAAATCATTTGGCTGTTGTTAGTAAAGAGGCGTGGTGTTCGTTCTGACAATTTTTTCGGCCAATCATATTGCTCAAAAATGATGATTTTTTTCTTCTAGATGTTTCCATAAGAACTTCGTTCGATGCACGATGCATTTAGTAATTGCTATAGAGGCTTTAGTCGTAAGCTGCAATGAGAGCAAGTGTACGGCGGAATATTCTTCCTCAATTCTCCCGGTGAAACAGACAAAAACTTTCTGATTTAATTGCTTTTGGCCACAATCCGCTCGAGATCTCAAATAGCGCTAGCTGTTGCATCATCGGAAATTGAAGCCACTTGCATGGATGACAAGCCAGTGTGTTCAATTGCCAGGAACTCGGCGATGGCCAAGGTATTGCAATAATTCAAAATCATCATATGGGATGAGTGCACAATGCTGGATATCGACGATTGGAAGCCCGCTTGCTCATTTTCCGAAGTCGCCGATACCGGGCTCGCGAATCTCTGCACCTTAGTAGTATACTTCTCCTGATCTGCCTGTCTGCCTTTTTGGTTTATTGTTCGAGGTTCCTTTCCCTAGCCATTTGGTCCGCTGGTGGTATTTTATTTCTCACCTAACTTCCGGCAAGCCGGTTAAAAATAATTCCTCTTTCCGCCACCTATATCGACGTGCAAAACTCATGGGCCGACCCATCTTCCATGTCCAGTACTATAGGCTGGCATGGAGCTATGCAATGCACAGATGGTAACTTTAATCGTTCGTATAGCCGTACGTCTTCGATTTGGTAGTAATTGCGTAAAGTAGGACGGGAAAATGAACCGCAAAAGACCAGGGAGTGCTTCGACCCCAAAAAATAAAAAAAAGTACTAATAATTTAACTGATTGGGAATTATTCAGAGAGAAACTGGACAATCTAATTGAGTTAAAAGTGAGTCTTAGAACTAAACAAGAACTTGAATTACAAGCTAGATAATTCATTAACTAAATTCGTAAGACAGCTATGCTATAGAGGCTACATCCGTACTAGGTGAGAAAGTCGTACAAGGTATCAACTATAAAATGATAAAAGAAAGGCGTAGAAAAAGACGCATATGGCATAGAACCAGAAACATTATTCACAAAAGAGAATTTATTCGGTTAAGGAATAAAGTTAACCGATTAATTAAAGAACATAAAGAAGCTTATACTGAAAATTGTTTGAAAGGACTGGATCCTGAAGCTGACAAAAACTATTATCTTTCGAAAGCTACTAAAAGATACAAGACCCAAGTAGCACCAAATAACTTTATAGTTTTATGACCAAATCCTGACGTCGGTGCAACCGCTAGAAACTTGGAAAAATAGACATTTTAACCTTAAAACTAAAATTTCTTATCTATCGGTCGGTCCGACCACCATACGACGGTATCTTTTACCAGTCAGTATCAAGCTAATTTTTACCGAGTTGGCCAACTTATTTCACATTTTCTAACTATTATCCGACTACTGTAACTTAATGGTCATTATTTACCCACGTGCTGACTCTTTAGTTTACCGGTCGTTTTATCCGATATTTAATGACCAGTTGGCGACTTTATTGTCATTTAAAAACTGAAATCCAACTTAAATAAGTTATTTGACATATGCACGATGACGAAATAACATGTTTCACGTAAATATCACAATTTTGTGGCATAATTGACTCGCTTGACAATTTTATCGAGAATATTATTTATCGACAAACGTCAAATGTACAAAAATTTATTATTTATAAATAATTAAATGTGGATCATTTTAAATTAAAAAGAAGCCATTTAAACATTCGACATTATTTTTTCGGAAAGTGAAATTTTAATTAAAC
The DNA here is from genome assembly GCA_932526605.1 of Nephrotoma flavescens. NCBI lineage: Eukaryota > Metazoa > Arthropoda > Insecta > Diptera > Tipulidae > Nephrotoma > Nephrotoma flavescens. The sequence continues at coordinate 205,399,766 of OW052221.1, read as the reverse complement.
AAAACCCTTACATCTAAAAGTCAATAGAAAAAGTAATTTTGACAATTAAGTTAAAAAAATAACCAAGTTGTTGCCAGAGTGACAAATTTGTTGGGAAAATAACTTATTTGATTATGAAATAACTTTTTTGTGTTTTTTGAGATACGTTTGCTATAAATTAGTCTTTATTATAACTTTTTTGTCATTTTCATATACATTATGAAACACGCCATTTTTCTTTAGGTTTCATTAAAAATTATTTACTTCTGAAAAACAAAATTTGTTATTTTGATAATTTTCATGCCTATATGTCAATATAGTATCATAATTTTAATGACGGGGATGTTTTTGAACAGATTTTCTCTGCTTTTAGAGTAATTTAATCATATTTATTTATTTATTTATTTTTTGAAATATCAACTTATAATTTAAAATAAAGAAATTATGGAAGCCCGTAAGTTTTGAGTTGGGAGACAGGTACATATTTGCATTAAAACTTAATTTGTTTGAAAAAATAAGCCGCAATTAACACGAAATTTGAATTATTAGTTTAACAATGATTCTATAAATTTTAATTTTTATAAAGAATCTTTCAAAGTAAGAACATATGAACATTTGTATTTTTTTATAAAACAAGAAAAAGAAATAAATAACGTTATGAAAAAGACAGCATGATTATTTACATATTTTGAAAAAAAAGTTCCCTCTCCATAAAATATAATCCGACTGACAGACGAAATTAGTTTTTTTACGAACGTAATAGTTGTATAAGCGACTCCCATCTAACTAAAACTTCAGTCATTTGAAAAGACAAATAGTGGTTATTACGACGTTATAACAACTTAAGATTTATTCCCCAATACCGTTGGAGCATCGTTACCATACCGTTGTACCAACGTCGGCTAGCCGACCACTAGTCATTCAGCTAACGGCGGTACGACGTTATCCCAACCCATTTGTGCTACTTGGGGAGGCCAATAATCCAAGTGCCACCTAAGCAGAACTGTTTGCACAACATCTGACATCAGTGTTTCAACCACACGACATACAATCTAGGATTGATTCTAAACCAGTCTATAGATCCCCATCAAATATCAGAAGTGTCATGCCACTAGAAATTGCACAAGAAATAGATATGAATTTGAATCCCAAAAAGTCACCTCACCCAAATTCCGGTTTGGTGGTAAATTTACCATTATGGTTTTTATTAGTCGAAAATATGCAATTGGTATAAAAAAACCCAGAAAAGCGATTCCTGTTAAATGACTGAGAAAATAAAACCCATAACTAATGTCAAAAAACACCATAAGAATTTTTTTCATGAGAATTGGTTGGTTTTGTATTTTCCAATTAAAAAATATTATTTTGATAGCGGTAACATCAAGATTTATTTTATATTAAGTATATATTGAAACATAAGTGGATATAAAGATGCCAAATCACTTACAGCAGCCCTAATCCTACAAAATTTCTACAAAACATTAAATATTCCGACCACTTATCAAAAATTCCAGCTGGGCACGGATCATCCGTTTCCTTGTATAATTTGACGATAGTAATTCCCTTTACATAGAGATTCAATGGCATCGTTAATTTCGTGTATCGCTGAGATATTGGACCGCGCTAACTACATATCCCTTTTCGATGCACTGGTAGTCGTACGCTTTATAGGTGGTTCTCCAAAATCCATACGGTGAAACGGCGACGTGGTATTCAGTCAACTACTTCCTTTCGATTTGTTAGGATTTACGATTATAATTCACCCATAATTTGTGGTAGCAGAATATTTCCGATTGTATTCGATACGGAACTTTTTACATTTTTTACTGAAAATAGAATTAAGTTAAAATTCAATTAATTTTGTAATTTATTTTGAATATTTCTTACAATCATTTTGTAGTATATTATATATACATATTTATATTTTATGTATTTTGATATGTTTGCTCATCGCAAGAAAAACAATTTCTGTCAAAATATAGCCCAATAAACCAAAAAACGTAAATTATTAAATTTTTCCCAGGTTAAAACCCATTTGTTGAACCGGAATCGAAAATTTTATGGTAATGGTAACTGACTGGTCGAAAAAAAAAACATTACCATTTCCCATTACCATTTATCATTAAACCGGAATTTAGGTGCTGGAATTGAAGAAATTTCGGCAAGGCTGTTTAAGGAGTTATCAACGTGAGGAACAGTTACTATGTTAATATATATATATATATATATATATATATATATATATATATATATATATATATATATATATATATATATATATATATATATATATATATATATATATATGTATATATATATATATATGTATATATATATATATATATATATATATATATATATATATATATATATATATATATATATATATATATATATATATATATATATATATATATATATATATATATATATATATATATATATATATATATATATATATATATATATATATATATATATATATATATATATATATATATATATATATATATATATATATATATATATATATATATATATATATATATATATATATATATATATATATATATATATATATATATATATATATATATATATATATATATATATATATATATATATATATATATATATATATATATATATATATATATATATATATATATATATATATATATATATATATATATATATATATATATATATATATATATATATATATATATATATATATATATAATGCTTGCTTTCGACTTACATATATGCTTGAGTATTTCAAGGTTGTACAAATAATCATGATAAAAAAACACAGGTCGATCTCTTTGTTACCTACAATTTCAAAGTTGTTTGAGAAGTGGTTATTGAAACGACAAACCCAATGATCATTATACCTGACTTCCAGTTTTTTTTTAGGAATAAACATTCGACAATTGATCGTTCATCGCATAACTGCAAATATAGAACAAGCACTTGAAGAGAAGAAATATTGTCCTGTCGTATTTCTAGATGTATCATAGGCTTTCGATAGAGTGTGGCATGAGGATCTTATCAACAAGTAAAGTAAATTAGATACCGACCAAATGGCACAGTGGTTAAAGCTTTGGCATTTGGATCGGGAGGTACCGGGTTCGAATCCCGATAGGGGCAGGATGCAAAAGTGAAATTTCATCACAGATTACGATCTGTAATGAAATGTAACAGATCTATGACCCCCTATCAGAGTGCAAAACTCATGGCCGACCCATCTTCCATGTCAGTGTAGGCTGGCATGAGCTTGCAATGTGCAGATGGTCTTAAAATCGGTCCTATAGCCGTACGTCTCGGATTGGCTCACTGGCGTAAAAGTAAGGACGGAATAAGCAAACCGCGAAAGAGCAGGGAGAGTCTTGAACAGGCCCCAGAACAGATTGCAGGGATAAATACAAAAAAAAAAAATTAAAAAAAAAGTAAATTAGTGCCAGAAAATCAGGGTCTTATCTACAAGATAAGTAGATTAGTGCCAAGCGAATCGCAGAACCAAGCAGTAGAATACTTGAAGCAAGCACTCGATAAAATCAGGCAATGGACCAGGGATTGGAAAATAAAGCTGAACGAGGTGAAATCAGTACATGTAACATACACGTTGCGCACAACAGCAACATCCATGCATTCCTCAATGGGGTACGCTTTTGAAGTTAGACCTAAACTAGTCCTAAACCAGCAAAAACAAACGAAAATGTGTTTGCATTAGTAAATATTAAATAAAAATGACATTTAGGCGAAATAATAAAATATTTGAATAATTTTCTGTATGGGCAACTGCAGCAGGGAAACCTTCGAATTTCAAAATGAAACTTTGCATACAGATTAAGCCCAATTTGTGCTAATTAGTGTTCACGGGAAAAAATTAGTGCTAGTCCAGGAGCCGGGAAACCCGGAAAAGAAAATTTCAAATTTCGCCTGAAAGACGAAAAAAATAAACCCCAATTTCTAGAAAAAACCAGAAATAATTTAAGCAAAATTTTAAAACTTCACAAAAGCGACTATACACCGATAAAATTTGTGCTTATCATAGAAATGTGAGTTTCATAAATTTTCATTCATAAATATAAGAAAAACAAACTAGCCCCTAAAAGATACTATATTGAACATACAAAATACAGAGGTATACCGTTCAATAATATTTTTGTTGAACAACAAATTAAAAAATAGAAATAACTTATTGTAAAACCAAAGGCTGAACAATTCAGATAGCATATTCTTGTCACGCATGTTCATTGCCATACGAAAGTATAGTGGCTGAATTTGTGCTAATCCAGAATTGGCCCTGGCCCAATTCCGTTGAACAGCAAAGACCGTTGAATGAACAATTTTCTGACAAAAAGTGTTCTACAAAGCAATGAAGTTTGCACTTCTGATTGCATATTCCTGTCAGGCATATTCACTGCCATCCGAAAAATATAGTGGTTGAATTTGTGCTAATCCAGAATTGGCCCAATTAACCAAATTAACCAAAATTGAACGTAAACAGTTTTGTATGTTAAATACTCAATGGGCAGACAATGGGCATTTAAGGGTGTGCATTTTATTTATAATTTTTTTTAGATTTTGTAAATAAATGTCAAAATGGGATCTCTGGCGTGATTGACACTAACATTATGTATATCATAATTATAAGACTACTTACCACTTACGTCTATACAACAATCCAGATTTATTTGTAAAACAATAAACAGTTCAGCACTCAGCAGTTACTGTGTGTTATTAGGCCAATGCTCGTACACAATTTTCAAAAATACACTCCACTTTTTTTTTTAAAAACTTCAACAAAATTATTAATTTTATAAAACGCATGTAACAAAAAAACTCAATTTTTTAATTCTGTCAATAACGGTATTTATCAAGGAAAAAACCAGAACTCAGGAAACTTATTTATTACAAAAAATATTTGGAGTATTCTGCATTTACTTGAGTATATTGAAAATAATCATTTAAAAACACGAATTAACTCACCAAAATTAGTATTCTAAAATTGTTTGGGATAATTCTGGATTAGCACAAATTCAGCCACTATATTTTTCGGGTGGCATGAACCTACCTGATAGGAATATGCAATCAGAAGTGCCAACTTCATTGGTTTGTAGAACACTTTTTGTCAGAAAATCGTTAATTCAAAGGTCTTTGTTGTTTAATGGAATTTGGCCAATTCTGGAATAGCACAAATTTAGCCACTACATTTTTCGGATGGCAATGAATATACCTGATACGAATATGCAATCAGAAGTTCCAACTTCATTGGTTTGTAGAACACTTTGCAAGAAAATCGTTAATTCAACGGTCTTTGCTGTTCAACGGAATTGGGCCAATTCTGGATTAGCACAATTTAATTTGTTGTTCAACAAAAATATTATTGAACGGTACATCTGTGTATTTTGTATGTTCAATATAGTATCTTTTAGGGGCTAGTTTGTTTTTCCTGTATTTATGAATGAAAATTTATGAAAATCACATTTCTATGATAAACACAAATTTTGTCGGTGTATAGCCGCTTTTGTGAAGTTTTAAAATTTTCCTTAAATTATTTCTGTTTTTTTCTAGAAATTGGGTTTTATTTTTTTTCGTCTTTCAGGCGAAATTTGAAATTTTCTTTTCCATTTTTCCCGGCTCCTGGACTAGCACTAATTTTTTCCCGTGAGCACTAATTAGCACAAATTGGGCTTAATCGGTATGCAAAGTTTCATTTTGAAATTCGAAAGTTTCCCTGCTGCAGTTACCCACACTAATTTTCTAATTGAAATTTTATTATTCTTTAAAAAAACATTTTTCGAATAGGCGTAGTTAAAATAAATAATTAAATAATCTTTTACATCCAAAGAGTATATAGGATTTTCTTAAAAAATTGAATATCTCGAGAATAAGCATAATGATAAGCATATTAATTTTCGATATGTTCAATTTCTCAAGTAAATCTTAAAATGGTTAGTAAAGCAACGGTTAATAAAGTATTTATCGAACCACGTGAATCCCATTAACTTTTTAAATGGTTTAGAAGTTCGGAAGTTCTACTCTTAATCTGTCATAACATCATACAGAACTAGGTGATAAACATATTAATTCTCGAGATATTCAATGTATTAATAAAAGTCTTCCGTTTTATGTTAGTGTGGTGCTAATGAACTCCTCCTAAAATAGTTACACACTAAAAAAATTGATTCAAATATTTAAAAAAATCGCCTAAATGTCATTTTTATTCTACATTTACCAATACATTCTCATTTTCTTTTTTTGTTTTATAGGTTAGGATTAAATTAATTTTAACTTCAAAAGCGTGCACAAGCGTGTGAAGTTTGTACTAAACTTATCCTAATATTAGTTCTACTCTATAGTTAGGTCTAACTTCACACGCATAGTGGGGTACAAATTCCCCAAGAAACAACTGGAGAACTGGCTAATATAGGAAGACATTCTAAGCCTATAGCCTGTACTGTAAACGGTCGATCTACGACTCGATAATTAAATCAATTTGAACGTATGCTATCCATCTCTGGGGCTGTACTGAACAATCAAATCGGTTAATTATTCAACGTTGGCAAAACAAATTTCTACGTGCAATGACAAATGCTCACCGCTACGTTACCAACGAGGAATTATACAACGACCTAAATGTTAAATGGAAATGATCCATGAAGTTCTCTAGTCATTTATTAGCTAATCCTTTCCTTATATAACCTTCAATGTGAGGATGCAGGCAGGGCCTGGGCCCGCATAATTATGGCGTACGATTCGTTTTTCAAAAACTCCATGGTTGTGCTATACATACCTATAAGATGATGGTTAGCCTGTACGTCTCTTATCATATCATATCATATATAAACCTCCCTGTAAATATCATCTTCTCCACGCACATTTCATGTAAAATCAATTTTCATTTACTCGCGTGCATTTTAAGGCACAATGTAAAATTCTAGTTAACCTTCAATGCGCGAGTTAACTTACTTTTACATAAAAAAAACGTAAATTTCTTAATAAAAGAATTCGTATTCATTACATACTAACATACGGCATAATACAGATATTCAAGCTCAATTTGTGATCGTGAATATTTACAGCAAAAACAAGTGCAAGGGACTCCGGTCGTACGATTAATATTCATAAATTCTAAGTCTAGCAATAAGTCTCGCATCTTAAGTAGTTTTTTACCACGAACAAATAAAAATTTTACCAACTGATATTTAACAACAACAAGAAGACTAATGTGAGTAATGTCTAAATTATTCAAAAACCAATTTGTATAAACGTAAAATTCATGATCAAGTGTAAATTTTCTACTATTAATGATGTTGTTTCGGTTTTTCTTTTGTATTTCGTCTCCTCTACGTTATCGATTTATTTTGTGGCGCGGCGAAGATCGCAGTTTCTTAAAAATATTTTTCTTATACAAGATCGCATAAAGTAAAGTCAATTTTAAGTTAATAGTGTTACTTGTTATTCATATGTCGAACAGTAAAGATTACTACCTTTACTATAACATAAATTATATTGTATATTTACTAATAGTTTTTGTTATGACTGAGTGATAAAATTTTTAAAGTTGAGTAATTTTTAATGTGCGAAGTGTGAATATGTGATTTTGTGTGATTTACTTGTTCATATAGAATTAAAAATAATATATAACGAGTGATTTGTTATTTGTTATACTATATAAATATGAAAATGATTTTCCGAGATTGGAAAATTTTTGTTTTTGTTTTTATGAAATTGTGTAGTGATATCCCGACTAGTGATGGAAATGGCCAAGTGACATTTTTGGATTCACCAAAATTTCGCCCAACATATCGATTTTTTCGGATGGTCGGATTAAATTTTAATGGTCGCAGTGGCGAGAGTCCCTATGCCATTAACGTTAATAAAAATTTAAATGTAGGTGGTATTATGTATAGTTTAAGAATTTTTTCTTGTGAATTTAAGTTATTTTAGTGTATATGGTATGGTGTTTATGCAAATATTTTATTAAAATTGTTAACTAAAAATTTGCAAGTCTGCAAAATAAATATTATAAATGCACATTAGCGAGTTCAGTATATTTGCAGAAATATTTACGGTCATACGCACATATACGTTTTCAAGATCAATGGGAGATTAACAATATATCGTTATAATTTAAGTGTAATTTGATGTACATACAACCAAATTGTGTACGTTTTCCGCATATTCCGCCAATTATGCCGCGTCTTTTAGAATTTGCTATTTTAACGATAATTTTCTTAATCTATAAGGAAATCTTTATTAGTGTAATACAGAATCATCGCGTGTAGTTTATCTTTAAATCCAAAAATGCATTTTATACGAGGTGGAAGTGGATAATTAAGAACAGTGCTGAACCTTGAAGAGTAACGATTCATTTTTAAATTTGTATGGTTTTTCGAACATGTTTGTAATGTTATGGGTTTTTTACTCTATTTCTATCACGTAATAATTTGAATTTGATATTTGAACAAATTAGGGAAAGATAGCGTTGATGTAGGTTGAAGTTAGCTTAAAAAGTGTAACTTAAGTTTAGGTTAGGTTCAAGTTGCGGCTTCCTCACACTTTGACCGGTGCTGGTCCTTTGTCATATACCACAGGATCTTATCCTTCTCTCAGACTGCAACGACCAACTTCAAAAATAAAGCATAAACACATTTAAAAGCACAAACACATTTAAAATTAACTAAAGGGTGTTCAAGTTCTCTGTTCAATTTCTCTCTAAATATTCCTCCATTTATATTTTTTTTGTACTAGAGTATCATATGTTATTTGACAGATGACAAATTTATTTTAAATATGGTGAAAATTGTTCAGAAGTCAGCCAGCAATTAAACCACAAACCAACCAGCTTTGTTCAATATTTTACACAAAGATCTTCATGTAAAGGCTTACAAAATACAGTTAACACAAGAATTAAAACCAAATGGCCACACATTACGTCGGCAATTCGTTAATTGAGCCATAATAAAACAAGACCCGATGAAGCTCATTTTGAAATTGGCGGCTATGTCAACAAACAAAACTGCCACATTTGGGCCTAAGAAAATCCTATAGAATTGTTTGAAAAGAGCATGAAACCAAAAAAGTTACTGTCTAGTGTGGATTTTGGTGTGGTGGCGTATAACATGTGACTTCAACAGGATGGTGCAACATGCCACACCGCATCGGAATCAATCGACCTATTGAAAGAGTAGTTTAACAATCGAATAATTTCTCGTAGAACAGACGTGAATTGGAAACCAAGATCATGCGATTTAACGCCATTGGGCTTCTTCTTATGATAATATGAAGACAACAAGTCATTCAACATTTTTGTAAAAGCTTGAGAGACAGCCGAGCTAGTGCAGAGGGTGTCACTTGAACGACATTCTTTTTCATTATTAACCGGAGCCAATGTATTTTAATTTCCAATAAAAATAAATAAAGATTTCACACAATTTATGTTTTTTATTTAAAATTTAAAAAAATACCTCAAATTTGAACACCCTTTATTTTAACTATAAGAAATGTACAAAGATTCACTGTGAGATGTCAAACACACACACGCACACATATTTTTATAATCACACATATTTTAATAATACACAATTTTCTACAATTTACAATTCCGTGGCTTGTCCAATGATTTTGTGAAAATATCAGCCAATTTGTTCTGCGAACTTACATGTTCCAATTTGATGATTCCATCCCATCTCAACTCTAGAAGAAAGCAATGAGTCTTGATGTCGATATGTTTACTGTGACGTGTTTCAGGATTCTTGGAAATCATAATCGTAACCAAATTATGTTCGAATATTTTTTAATTGCTAGAGACATCTCTAATTTCATATCTGAAATTGTCGATCGGGCACACCTAATTAAAACCTCTTCATCATTTCGTCAAAACTTTAACTTAAAATCGGAGGTACCTTTTAGATATCGAAACATTAAAAGGCTGCATTTGGTTGGTAATGTTAGGTTGCACAATCTCGGAAACGGCTTAGGTAGCTAAATCCAAAGCAAATATCGGGGCCACTTCCATTCACGGTATGGCAGATTTGTTAATTGTTGGTTAGTGCTGTAGCGGCTCAAAATCCTTTTCACGTCGTGGCACTCCTCGTAGCAAAACTATTTATACTCGTACACAGCGCCGCTTAATTACGTGGGATAGCTCGTTTTGCTGAATAGAGCTACCTTCAAATTAAATTTGCGAATCTCGATATTTACAGATAGTCGATAAATATCGAGTATTACACAAAACGAAAGAAACAAGAAACGAAAAAAGATATAGTCGGGTTTTATAAGGGTAAGAGACACGGTCTCAAAAATAATAAAAGTAGTGAAAAGTGCATCAACCAATCGTTCACACACCACAGCCATTTTGTGGACTAATATAAAATAATATTTCGTAGTGAAAATTTGTAACTACATATATTTATGCCGAAATAATAAATAGTCATTTAAATTAATTCAACACTCACTATATTTTGTTTATAGACTATTTTATTTAGTTTCCTTTAGTTCTATTTTTTCGTTTCTTGTTTCTTTCGTTTTGTGTAATTCTCGATATTTATCGACTATCGATAACTATTGAGATTCGCGAATTTAATCTGTCATGGGGAAACTCGAACAGAGTGGTCTGTTCTTGGACAAACAATTCGGCTTCCGACGTAGCATGTCTACTGAGGACGTGATAGTCCACCTAACAAACACTTTCAAAACCCAAAGTTCAAAATATGTTATGGGCATATTCCTGGATATTGCCGGAGCATTTGATAACTTAACGTGGCCTAGTGTCATTGCAAGTTTATCAGTGTATAATCTCCCTAGAAACACTATAACAGTTTTTAGGAGCTACTACAGCGAACGATCCGCAGGAATCAGAGACATATATGGTTCTGTATCAAAAGAAATAACAAAAGGGTGTCCTCAGGGATCAATCTTAGGTCTCCTTGTCTAGAACATCGTGATAAAGCCATTCTGGTGCACGGCAAGTCGAGGCCTGAATTCCAGCGCCAGGGTCAAATCGCCATTAATAATATGGTACAATGGTGCGATACTAATAAAATGTCACTATCTGCAGAGAAAACAGTGATGCTGCAGCTTAAAGGGAAATTTGACTCAAGTCCACCTCCTAAGATATCATTAAACGGTAAAAATATGAAAATGGCTAAGTGCGTTAGGTATCTAGGTGTTGACATCGATGAACTTATGGGAGTAGCATCTCACGTCTTGAGAGTCGGTGAAAGCGCCACGAAACTATTCCACTCTTTGGCGAGAGTGTCAAGAGAGGGATGGGGACTTAACCAAAAAACACTTGTATTAATTTACAAAGGTGTGGCGGAGGCACTGTTCACGTATGCAACGGCTGGGTGGTACGACAGGTTAAACTGTGACCATATCAGATCATTGGAAAGTGTTCAGAGGAATATTCTGTTAGGAGTAACAAAGGCCTACCAAACAGTGTTTAAAGACACCGTTGTTGTTCTGGCCGGCGTGCTCTCTGTAGATATTCGAATCAGAAATAGAGGAAATGACGATTGACCTATGGCAAAGAAGGTGGAATGAATCAGCCAATGGAAGGCATACATTTGGCTTTATTCCAGATATAAAAGCACGAATAAAAATTAAACTGCAGCTGACGAGCTCTATGAGCCAAGTAATCTCTGGTCATGGTAATTTTAAAGCCTATACCTTCAGAGATTTAAGATAATAAACCAATGTCAATGTTTATGCGGTTCAGAAGTACAAACCGTCAATCACCTACTTTTCGAATGTAACGAGGTGACAGCCTTGTCACTAAAACAAAAGTGGCTGGGTAACATAAACCTACACAAGTTACCACTGCCTGCACTACTAAGCGACGAAGTTCTCTCATATTAGTTTCGACCATATTGTGCTGCCTTATATCGGCCATATTGTGCTATATCTTAAAAGAAAGGATTAGTGCGCAATAGTGGACCGGGTACTCGGACGGTACTTGCGTCCACGCGGCTAGTTGTAACGGCTAAAAGTACTAGCACTATATCGGTTGACCTAGCTTATTGTTATGAAAACTGATATAAATTTTAAATAATTCTTAGTGTTATACCTAGATATAAGAATTGACGAAATTTTTTTTTCCGGAATGTTGACTACGATTAATAATGATGATTTAAGCTCAAAACATTTCGCTGTAGCTAACGTATGGCGATAAAAAAACAACCACAAATAAATGACATAACGACGGCATATTCTATTTATGTCAAAATCGATTCTAAAAGTTAACATACTCGGATAATAAAAATTTTAAAATTAATAAAATTGTTTATATTTTTGCGGTCTTACTTTGTGAAATATTATTCCTATTCGAATAGGAATGAAATTTGTGCCCAAAGTAACAGCCAAGCGATTTTTTATACTTTTATCGGTTGGTACAAAAATTTAATAAAATCAAACGAAGCATGCGATTTATTGTTATATCATAACAAATATTTATGAAAATATAAAATTCGTTTTCGACATAAATATGTCTTATTATTCAGATTAATTCAGCATCGGAGTTCATTTTCTGTATCGTTGATTTATGTCGTTTGTCGCGATAACAAAAAAAAATCTGATTTATTTTATTGTTGACAAATTTAAAATTGACTTTTCTTATCAAGACGCCAACCCATAAAATAATAATTTTGAAAAAAGTTGCTCTAGTTGGCAATAGGTTAACTTTGCGAAGAATAATTTCATTAATATTCCAACAAAAACTTGGAATGAAACTATTCTGGTTGGAATGAAAAGTATGGCATTGTTGTTGTTAAATTCCCAAAGTAAGACGCTAAATAAAAATTTTAAAATTAATAAAATTGTTTATGTGTTTAGCAGTTTTAGCATATGACGTTGGGGCGTTACCACCTTATATATGTATATAAAAAAACAGTTGACAGCATTGTTTCGTCGGCGATAAAAATAGAAATGCACTCTAAAGCTAGAATACAACAAAAGCGTCAGCGTATGGCGATGAAAAACAACCACAAACGGCATAACCTTCTGTGTTTTGACACATGACGTTGTGGCGTTAAGCCTACTAAATTGAAAAAAAATGGTTAATAATATGACGGTTAAATGATACCAACTTATATATTTATAAAAAACAGTTGGCAACATTGTTTCGCCGGCGACAAAAATAGAAATAGACTCTAAATTTAGTGTTTGTATTACATGTTTTCCGTGTTTTGTAATATGACAGACGATTTCGCTCGCCGCCTTCGCTCTTGTTCTGTTTTGAGCTTTACGCGTTATCTGCGAATAATCTGTGATATACATATTGAGAACTTCTGTTTCAGGAGATTTAATTAATGAAAGTTTTTATTACTATAAAATATATTTCCTAGTAACTTATACAGACTAACCTAAACTTCTGTCCACGTATTGCGACTATTATTTAATCCTAAATTGCGTACAAAATGTTCATTCACAACCAACGATAATAAACATTTCGACAATTGATAAGCTACAAATTACATTTCCGAATTAAAGCACAGATTATTAGAGTTTTAATACCGTGTGCCTGACGTTGATTCTTTTGTCTAAATTTCCGATTAACAAAATCGTCAGTTCATACTAGTTGTTCATAGATGGCACAAAATACACTGTGTTTGATGTTTATTTAAAATTTGTTAAATAAATTAGAACTTATCAATTAAACATCAGGACAATTTCGGTTGATGACAATTTGAGACATCTATTAATAACTGGTACTAAGTAATTAGAAATTTAAATAGTTGAAAATTTAAATAAAATATATGTCGACGACAACATGAGATACATGACTTTAAACGTTAATTTATGATTTATACTGTATGTCTGACATCAATTTTTTGATTGTTAGTTCATGCCAGTTATTGATAGATATTGCTATTGTCCCTATACCATGTCCATACCAGGGGCGATATTGTCGATACTGTTGTACTTTTTTCGATACTTGGGTTTTATGAAAAATACTTCTACGCTCTCTAATAATTTTTAGTACTTTTGAGGCAAGAGAAGAAAATAATAACAATAATTCAAATCCAATGGGTTTCATATAGAGATCAGGATGTTCCACACCATATTTGCACCTCGATTCTGAAGCACAATCACTGACTAAAAAATGATCTTAAGTAAGACTTTTTGACTTTGTTTTGAGTTTAGTTTTAATTACGGCATTTTTTTGTATTTTGTGCAGTCTTAGTTGACATTGGTCTTATATAAAGATCTTACGTAAGACCTACAAATTTGGTGGTCTTATTGGCCACAGACTATATATATACGCACAGAATACGAAAAGTCTCATAATTAACCGTTCCGCGTGGAATGACGTACCGTGTACGTCATGCATAAAATCATCTCTACTGCGGAATGACGCATACGTGTATGTCATTACAAAATATGATGCTATTTGTGTAATGTACATTACATTATTAATTGTGCACGGGTACTTTTGTAAAATAATAAAGTTAAAACTCTTTCAACTCGATCTTTTTTATTCCATTTCTTAGCCGATTAGCTGGACGTTGATATGCTCCGTTAAGTAGCAGAACCGGTCTAAATTAATTCCCAAATATTTTATGATTTTTTTCTGGAGAATGATTTCCAGTTTTTCCGTGTGTCACCGCAGTAGCAAATTGGTATGGCTTTCAAAATGGAATCGTCTCACATTTAGATGCGTTTATTTGTATCCGCCAGGTTTTTAAAAATGCTGTTATGAAATTGCATGCTGACTGGATGTTTTCTTGTATCTTGTATGTCACATATTCTGGATCCTGTACTATATACAACTATGTCATCTGCATAGGCTATAGTCTGCACATTTGGTGAATTTAAATGATGTTTCGTAATGAGGTCCAATGTGTAAATATTAAACAAAACCGTTGCGTTTATTGTCCCTTGGTGCAAACCATTATGGATTCGAAATATATTATTCGATGTTTCAACTCTCGTGGTGGTTATGAATTTTGTATTGTAAAGCATGTCCAGTAGAATTATGACTATATCCTCACTAAATTTTAATTTACAGAGTTTAAATATTAAACCGTCCAGCCATACTGATTCAAAACCCTTTGCCGTATCTATCATGATAGCTCCAGTACACGCATTTTTTTCATTCAGATGAGAAATGAGCTTGTTGACCGCATGTATTGTAGAGTGCCCGTATCGAAATCCAAGTTACTTATCTGCCATGAGGTTATTCCTCTGGATATGGTTTTGATTTTTACTGTGCACAATTATCTCATAAATCTTGCGTATATTCGATAATAAGCTTATTGGCCGGTAATTCTGTGCATTCTTTCAATCCTTGTTCGCCTTCAATATTCGGAAAATATGAGCTGTTTTCCAACACGATGGGAACGATCTGTTATTCAGCAAATTATTAAAAAATACAAATAGTGATGAATTGTCGCAGATGCTCCTCCTTAAGAATTTTTATCTGGCGTTCGATTATTGCCGCGTGTGCTGTTCTATCCAGTGTAGCCGTTGGGATGGTTTGTTTTTCGATACAGTGGCCTATAATATCTAAATTTTGTTGCATGTCGAGGCAGCAATATTTACCACTGGTTGATTTGGCAATGCTACTCCAATCAATATTTATATTTCTGGCTTCTCTGTCGTCAATTTCCAGTTCGCCTGCCAGGTGTTCATTTTTTGATCGCCAAATACCTCTCATCGCGGCAAACGTATTTGATCCGGGCTTTATCGCTTCTATTTTATTTTGCCAATATTTATTGGTCTGCAATTTGATGTTTTCAATGATCAACTGATTCGTCCGTTCTATTTAGGGTTTCAGTAGAGGCATTTCACTTGTCAGCGTGACAGTTGTACCGCACCCGTTCATCTCAACTTCTTTATATCTGTGACAATCCAACTGTTATGTTTATACAATCGCTCAATCATGCAATTTGTATAACATTCCATATTGTTTTTGTAACGGAGTTTCGGTTATGTCTTATTGGTCTGCAGGTCGGAGCATTCGGCTTATACACTGAAAAAAAAGATTGCTCAATTCAAACGAAATATGTATTAGATTATGCATAATAGTTGCTTCAATGTGCGCTAAGTAAAACTATTCTCAAGCTATTCTTATTTAAAGAATTAAGCAACAATAATTTGTGTACTTTTCATATACTGAAATCATGAATTTAAAACATGACAAGAGAAAATGTAGTTACTTATATTCAGTACAACATTCTTAATATGATAAATCTATAATTTAAAAAATTATTAATCATTTTTAAAATTAAACTCAGTTTGTGAATATATTTACTATTTTCAAAAATATGCTATTCAGAATTTAAGAATAATGTGAGTTAAAACTGTTTAACTTTTTTTAATGAATACTCAATTTGTGAAGAAATATCCCTCATTCGAGAATATTATAATTCTTAAATTGAAACAAAATATTCATATATCGAGAAAAAATTGGAGTATAAAACGTTACGTTCGAAAATTCATTTGAGACTACAATGCATATATTCATACATCTTTCTTGGTTTTGTATTAAGAATAAAATGTATTTTTTGTAGTAAATAATTCTCATTTTGAGAATAATGTGCAGGATTCTCTTGTATGCTAAAATTCAACCAGCCTTAAAATTAGAAACTAAAAGACATAATTTTATTTAATATTTCGTTTATTTATTAATCAAAAATAAATGTACATAATTATATATATAAAATACATAAGTACTGTAATTTCAATGAAATAAAATTACTATGTTTCTTAAAAAATTTAGATTAAAAACTAGACATTTAATTAAAAATAAAATATAGATTACATTTTAATTTATTTATTATGTATGTAGTATAATTTAAAACAATGATGTCTAAATTTATAGTAAAGGTAAATAATAATTTATAGTAAAGGTAAAAATAAATTAAAAGTATTCTAATAATTCCTTTCCAATCATATACACCTTAAAATGGTTATCAAATTTAATTATTTGTACACTTGAATCTCGATTATCCGGGATCCGATTATCCGTGAAACTCTATTATCCGGGATTTTTCGTACGCATCCGAGTTTTTTTAGTCCTTTGGTTAACCGGGATTTCATCTGATTAACCGGGAATTTTTCAATAAAATTTAAATTTGACAATGCCGAAACTGATGAAAGCTAGTTTTTGTGATAGTATTTTTATTTTTTTATTGTTTCAAACAGAATTTATAAAAGAAATAATAATGTCATTAACGTGATTTTGATATTTATCTTTAAAATATAAATAAAAGTGCAAAACTGTGATGAATTCCTTTGTTTTTAGTCTTTAATAACGAATAATCCGATTAACCGGGATTTTTGATTATCCGGGAGGCCTCCGGTCCCGCTCATCCCGGATAATCGAGATTCAAGTGTATATTTTGTTTAACTATAATTAGCTCATTGTGTTCGATCAAAATATCGACAATTTTAAACATTTTTTATAAATTGAACACAATTTTCATCAAAAAAGTTTTGATTAAGTTTAAAATCTATATTTTAATACAAAACATACTAACTGACTTGACTAGCTGAAAATTTTTATCAGACTATTCTAAGTTACTTTTTTGATGTGTAAACATCTTTACGCGCGCCTACCAAATTTTTTTGTATTAGAGTAAACTTGTAAATGAAACGAACGGAAATGACGTATACCTACTTCGTTTGAAAAAAAGCAAAAAACTCAACAAAAACAGTTTTTACTATACATGGCATGCTTTTATGTATATGTATAATAGTAGGGAAAATGAAAAAAATAATTTAATGAATGAAATAGAAACCATCTACATTTCCATCGATCAGAAAAATCAAAAAAAAAATTACGATACGAAATACGAATTACGATTACGAAATTGCATACTCATTCGATTAAAAACACAGTCAACAACTGCTGTATATTGCTTTATCACGAGTGACGAGTCTCTAGGCGCTGTTCATCACGTCGGCTATCAATGATCATGTCTTCTACTGAATGGGGTTATAATGACATCTCGTTTTTAACATTGAACTGCCAGAGTCTCAGGTCACAGTCACGCAGGTATGCTCAATTCATTTGGTTTTCGAGACCTGGCTGTGCAATGACGAACTTGTTAATATTCCTACGTTTGAATGCTGTTTTCAGTTCAATAGAGATGGTCAGTGGGCTGCCGGAGTAGCAATTCCGTCAAAAGATCCATAAAATGAGCATAGTGGACACAAATAATTTGCCGTACTTTTTCAAAACCAATATTGACGTAACAAATGGACTGGCGAATGGAACTATGGGCTGTCTAAAGTACATCGAATGTGTAGGCATCCTAACCAGGACAACGAGAACGAAGAAAACGTCGACAGTAAAAAATGTCAAACGACTCTGGATGGATTTCGGTTCAAATTCACAAGTTGGCAAGAAGGTCAGGTGGCTTGAAGCTGGATGGGCGCAGAAAACGAATATCGACCGATGTTTGGTGCCATTTTCTAGAAAAAGCTCAACTATTAATCGAAACAACAATTAATGTTAAGCGTCGTACCTTCATGTGCCACCACAATTCATGCATCACAGGGTGGTACCTATAACGAGATAGTCAGTATATACTCTTACGATAAAAGACACAGTTAATAAATTGTGTATATTGCTTTAGCACGAGCAACGAGTATCGAAGGACTGTTCATCACGTCGGCTATCGATGATCATGTCGTCTACCATGGACGTAAAAATGGGACCTCAATGGGTCTTCTTCAAAATTAGCTATCGCGCCTCACCACAAATTCGCTTTATCCGTTGTAATGGCGAATTTTGTACGAGATAATAATGACGTCTGGTTTTTAACATTGAACTGTCAGAGTCTTAGGTATTACACATCACCTCGACCTAACTGACACAGTCACGCAAGGATGCTCAATTTTCTTGCTTTTCCAGATCTGCGTTCAGTTCAAGAGAGACGGTGAGTGAGCTGCCGGATTAACAATATATGTATAAAAATTCAAATAGAATACTCATACCATACAGTCACCTCACATAAAGAAATCATCGTTGGACAAACAACTGGTATGAGCGTAACAACACAACTCATTGATGATATATATACGGCTGAACTTCAGCTTCTCAATGGGAATAAGATGCTTTCTGTAGTTGTATTAACCTCGCCGAATAAATCTTTCGAAGACATAATGAAGTTCATACATTTCCTCCTTGCCCCATATCCTAAAGAATTTCAAAAATTCTCCAAAGAGACTATCATCTTTTGCCGGTGATTATGAGAGGGGATTTCAATATTAATGTTGCTGTTCCTCAAGCTGAACCACTTATAAACTTCCTGCGAGACGAATTCGATTTGCACATGAACTCAGATCGAAACACATTTACTACTAGATATGGGACGACCATATTGTGCAGTTTTTCAATGAAATTTTTTAAAGTTAGAGTCGACAGTATATAATATATCTTATTTTAGCTACCAAAATCCAATTGCGTCGATTATACCGAAAGAGTAATAGACCAATTTAACGATAATAAACAAATGAAAAACTCTGGTTAGTAAAATTGCATTCCTTCTTCCTTCAAAGTAAACTGTACCCACGTACTATACACACGCCATGTTTACACATCTCCTTGAGAGTACTAATGGACTCACTCATTTTTTACTTTTATTATCGGCTTAAAGCTTAATTATCTTAAAACTATTTTGAATGTGTTTGCTTACTAAGATGGAAAATATACATTTTATTTTACGGTTAGATTAGCAATAAGATAATTGCCAAATTTCCAAAATGTTTTGTAATGGATCAATAGATTCATTTTCAAATCCTGTCGCTTCAATATAACTTCCAACGTCAAGGTTTCAATCCATAATTATGTTCTCATTCAACATTATGAGCATTAAAATCATATGCAACTAGCGACATTGTGCCTTTTAAAGATATAATTTATTTAATTAAATCATTATTATTACAAACGTTCAAAGAGCTTACCTTAAGAATTTAATCTGCGGTTTGTTGTTTTTGCTGCAAAATATTTTTCATAGAAGACGTACCATAGTACTATAACTTATTACAGCACGACTCGATTGCACTTTTAATTGTCATATATGAGTAAAAAATACTACTTTACTATATTTAAGATAAATATCGGCACAAAATGAAGGACCGATTCTAAACCATTACAATATGGTTCGCAATTTATATTAATATAATTGCATATAATTTTGTTACACTATAAATTTTAAAACACTTTTTAACTGAAAAATACACTGTAATAATTTTTGAATATTATTTTGAACTGAAAGACGTGCTTTGCTGCTTGAAAATTTAAAACAAACTGACTAGGCAAAAGGTCCAAACAAGAACGTTAAATAGAAATAAAATTATAGTGATTTAAGATCCTATCGTGAAAATTGATCTCAAAATAAGTAAGCAAAAATTGCATCAATCAGTTGTTATGTTTTCAATTTGAGCACATCAAATGAAAATGACAATGAATCCGCGTCGTATTCTGATGTTAATTTGCAATATACACAAATCAAGAATAGTTTTACAACATAAATTGCTTAAATCAAGAATAATTGTACAAGATTTATGAATTTCAATGTTCTCATTCAAGTTCCAATTGAGAATAATATACATGAATTGAGTATTAGTATCTGGATTAAACCGTTTTTTTATTAAATTTTTTTGCAGCTGCAAGACCCAGTTGGTTATACTACAACTTTATACCACAGTTTTCTATTATATTAATTTAATTTAATTTAATTTATGGCGCTAACAAAAGTACATTCATACAAAACAACAACTTACTATGTATTTTAATTTAAAAAGAAAAATTCGCGGATGCATGCCATCAAAGACTTTTCTTTTATCTAAAAATATACACCCACAGAAGAATCTTTTATCTAAATGTCTGCTTAAAAAACCCGTTCAGTTAATACAACCGGCAGTGGTATTCGATGATTTTGTAAATCATAATTGATGATTAGAAATTAGGTTGTTTGAAATCAGGAAATGTTCTAGTCTGCTTAAGATAATTTTCTCTAAAACTTTAGAGAGTGACGAAAGATTTTTAAATGAAAACTATCACCATTTCAAATTTTTTTACACATGCGTATATAAACTGCAAATCGTTTTTTCACAAATCGTAATCTGTTGATGAAAATTCCTTTTTGCATCGAACCTGGTACATCCCGATCCAAACAACAAAGCTGTAACCACTGTGCTGTTTGGTCGGTTCATATAAAGATACCATCGCATAATTATTTGATTTAAAATTTAAGTTTTTTAAATAAGGATTTTACAAAAAATCGAATGAGTTTTCATGTATCTACTTTTTAGGCTTAGCAAATCCAAAATATTAAAAGTTGAAATAAGCTCCAATTGCAAATTATATTTCTGATATCTTATGTTAAGGCATTAGGATAGTTCTAAGTAGTTTATGTATTTGCTTTGATTTTTCATTTGGGCGTATCTAATTTTTGCTTTATTGTGTGATTAACATTACAATTCACTTTTATTTTCTAGTTAGCGAGTGAAGAAAACATTTTATAAGATTCATCATTTAATATGTTTTTGCAATTTCAAATAAAATTAGTAGATGGTAACAACAACAGTTGAATTAAAATTTTGTCAACTTGAGAATAAATGCTAAGAATTTTATAAATAATATTTCAAGAAAATAATTATCTCGATTTGATTCTAAATTTTTTACTAAACTTGAGAGTAAATATTACACAATTTCATCAAATTTTGATAGTAAAATTTAAAGCAGAAAGTTCTTCAACTAATTGAAATAGACATAAGTGAAGCATAAATTAATTAAATTTCGTAACTTATAAATTAATAAAGTTGAAAATAATAATCTTATTTTATAAAATTGTGTTATTACTCAAATTGATCTATTTTATCAAAATTTGTGCAGTAAATGCTTTTTTCAAGTGTTGTCGTACTGAATTTTTATTAATTTTGATTTTAAGTAATTGAGAATTATTTTTGCTTATTATTAGAATACGATTTCTCTCAGTGTATATTTGTGACTTATATAAGAATCCCTTATCTGTTTGCCAACGATTTAAGGTGATCCGTCTTTTATTGTTGCTTGAATTACCCAATTCGAATGCCGTCCAAGACAAAATCTATTGTAATAAAATTAGAATAATGATTAGCACAGTGGCATGGCTCGGAACGATGGATGCAACTGCGGCCGTCGTTACAACTTTTAAATCTTAGATTGGGAAATGCTTATCTTTCAACAAGAGTTTATATATGCAGTCATTTCAGCTGCCGTGAAAAAATCAACGTACGCATGCAAAGAAAAGTAGTTTTAAGTAAATCAAGATATGTAAATACAGTTTTTATGTTGTGAATCAATTCGAACTACCATTGCTAATGAATAATGAGTTAAAAAGCAAAACAGTTTTGAGAAACGAACAAACATGATAAAGAATTATTTAAAATATTTATACACGTGATTAAAAAATAAAACTAATCTTTGTTATCAGTATTTTCCAAAACATTCATTGTACCGAAAATTTATTAAAAGAATGTTATGTAAATTTAAATTAAAGTCTAAAATTAAAAAAAATATGCCAACGGCACGAAGTGTTCCCAAGCGGTCACCCATCCAAGTACTAACTTCGCCTAATGTTGCTTGACTTCGGTGATCGGACGAGAACCGGTATATTCAACATAGTATGGTCGTTGCCGTGGTTAAGTATAAATAAAGAATAGATAAAGTACAATAAATTTCAATAAACTACGAATATGTTAAATAGATGGCAGGATTTATCATAATTACACATATAGTATAAACTTAAGGGGCTACCATAATCTTAAACATTTTTTCGGTACGCGACGTTCTAATCGGTTGACGATAAATTAAATGGTATTATTCTTTCACATTCACATAATACGTAATTGTTTCAACAAAATACAGCTAAGTACAACAACACGACCATGAATAAAGCAAAAACTAACGAATTTTAAAATTTTGCTTTAGCTGAAGATAATGCAGATTTTCATTATCTAAATAGCTGAATAGCGCTGAAACAGCTAAAGCAAAAATGCTTTATTTCTCAACAAAATACAGCTATTGTAATTTTATAAAGCATTTCGCAATTACTAAACCAATCAAAAGATGTCGCTAAGTATAAATTTAGAAAACAATAGCGGTATTTTGTTGGGAAATAAAGCATGTTTTCATTAGCTGAATTAGTGCTATTCAGCAATTTCAACTAATGCAAATCTGCATTATCATTCAGCCGAAGCAAAATTTTAAAATGCTTTAGTTTTGCTTTAGCCATGGTGGTGTTGTTGTAATTGTCTCAATAAAATACAGCTTATGTTAAAGTCCAAATGTTTGTTTAGAAAATGTATCAATTTATTATGTATACTGCCTGGTTCAATAGATTATGGAGAATCTCTTGGAACTGAGAATTACACAACACGAGCGAATTGGATAGAATAAAAACCAAACTTTGGAAAAATTGTGACATACATATTTATATTATTGTTTTTCAGACCGCAGCAACGATGGTGAATGTTTTGCAACGAAAAGTTTTATTTACGCCATCCGTATTATAAATAAAAATTATAATATTGTTTTGAGTTTTATTAACTATGTTAAATTATAATATTAAAAATTTCGCACTTAACATTTTTATTCTTTTCCGTAATTTCAAGTAAATTTATTATAGAGACATCTGTAAACGGGTTATAAAATTACAGAAAGCTCGGTTTTGCATAAAATTGAACTAAAACTGAATTATCTTTAATTAAGAAAATCAACGATGTTGCATAAAATTGAACTAAAATTGAAATATATTTAATTAAGAAAATCAACGATGTCAACTATGTTGTATACATAAAATAAATAAAAAAAAATAAAATTAAATTAAAAGATAAAAATTTATTATATGTTTCTAATGGTGATTCATAAAATCTCGTTCAGCTCACGTTTTCTCTTTAATTTTGTTATAAATGTGATCATTTGGATTGCTATTAAATCCATCGTATATCTCGAAAATTCTGATGTGCATGGGACGGACCAGAATTTATTAATTTAGTTTACTAACATAGACAACTAAACGGAATGCTCATTTTTATAGAAAATTAATAAATGTATGCTCCGCTTTAGTTTAAATAATTAAATAATTTGACATCCAAACATTCTTTGCGGTCCTATATGTCATTTTTAAACATCTGTTAAAATCACTCGCTAAGTAAATTATTCAATCAATCATGCACCTTAACGCTGTCCTATCACACATATCTAAACATATCATTGATTTCATCTCTGTTTCACCCTCAAAATTTTAACCTTATTTACGTCTTTCATTATGAGATTCATCTCATCCATTGGTTAAACTTATTTCTTAAGATGGTCAACTACCCGTCTTCTTTGCCAAACACTGACTTTAATTGGAGTTGCATATACACTAACAAATAACAAGTTTCTGTCCATATTACCAGTTTTGGAAGCGATAACGTAAACATGCTCGAATAGATCGGAATCGGAACAGAAAATTCTACCCATTTAATTTTATATTACACGCTCCCGTATTTCACACAAATGTTCGAAGTATAACGTGATAAAATTCAAACTTGAACTTGCGTTTTAAAATGAAAACATAAATTTTTTGAATAATCATAATAATCCATACTATTTAATATTTGATAAGAAAAATTAAAAATCGCGGTAAAATATTTGCTACAATAGGCGTTTTCGGAAATATCCCATGGTAACTTTTGAGTAATTTAATTTTTTTTAATGTTGGTAAAAAAAAGTTACTCAAGTTACCCTGGCTATACAAAAAGTAAGTTTACATTTTGCATGGTAATATTTATATTCAGCAAAATTTATTTACGTATTTTAACAAATATGTACATTTTTTTTTTGTATTTTTTAATAGTTTATGCTTTGAAAGTTTGTACTTTAATTTTTCTGACACTACTAATTTAATACAATTTGACAAAAAGATAGAAATTAAAAAACAACTAAAAGTAAATTACCCTAATGTTACTCTACATGTTCGGAAACAGATTTGGTAATTTTTTGTCAGCAAGTTACCCAAAAATTACCATGGGATATTTCCAAAAACGCC
Organism: Nephrotoma flavescens; assembly: GCA_932526605.1. Lineage (NCBI taxonomy): Eukaryota > Metazoa > Arthropoda > Insecta > Diptera > Tipulidae > Nephrotoma > Nephrotoma flavescens. The sequence goes on along the minus strand of OW052221.1, from coordinate 205,374,747 downwards.
TAAGTGTTAAGGCACATAGTTTTCGTTCCGTTCCGATTCGTTTAGTTTTCAATAAGTTTTTTTAAATTCTCACGCACATAGCTTTCGTTTCGTTTTGAGTTGTTCTTGTGTTATTTGATAAATCGAAGTTTTTAATTTCTCACAATATTGTTTCAATTCAATCAATATTTATAATTTCATATCAATTGATTTAATAATGAGTGAAGATTTACACATTGACAAAAAAACGATAACCATAAATGCCAAAATAAATAATTTGAGGTTATTGTTTAAGTTTTTATTGAAATTTGATCAACTGTTTCGGTTCGGTTCCGCCTTAAACTTAACATTGTGAGCATGTTTTCGGTTTTCCATACATTTTGACATATTCAAAATTCAACTTAAAGGTCGGAACGGAACGAAAACTATGTGCCTCGACCTTAATTTTTACAGTAAAATGTGAATACCTGTATTTTGTTGAGAAATACAACTTTTTTGCGTTTGCTGAATCAGCGCTATTCAGCTATTTCAACTAATGCAAATCTGTATTATCATTCAGCCAAAGCAAAATTCTAAAATGCTTTAGTTTTTGCATTAGCCATGGTGGTGTTGTTGTAATTGTCTCAACAAAATACGCCGAATGTGAAAGAATAGTACCATTTAATTTATCGTCAACCAATTAGAACGCCGCGTACCGAAAAAATGTCTAAGATTATGGTAGCCCCTTAAGTTTATACTATATGTGTAATTATAGCCGTATTTTCTTGAGAAATAAAACTTTTTTGCTTTAGCTGAATCAGCGCTATTCAGCTATTTCAACTAATGCAAATCTGCATTATCATTCAGCCAAAGCAAAATTCTAAAATGCTTTAGTTTTTGCTTTAGCCATGGTGGTGTTGTTGTTTGCCTCAAGAAAATACACTGTATGATAAACCCTGCCATCTATTTAACATATTCGTAGTTTATTGAAATTTATTGTACTTTATCTATTCTTTATTTATACTTAACCACGGCAACGACCATACTATGTTGAATACACCGGTTCTCGTCCGATCACCGAAGTTAAGCAACATTAGGCGAAGTTAGTACTTGGATGGGTGACCGCTTGGGAACACTTCGTGCCGTTGGCATTTTTTTTTTAATTTTAGATTTAAATTTAAATTTACATAACATTCTTTTAATAAATTTTCTGTACAATGAATGTTTTGGAAATTACTGATAACAAAGCTAAGTTGTATTTTTTAATCACGTGTATAAATATTTTAAATAATTCTTTGTCATGTTTGTTCGTTTCTCAAAACTGTTTTGCTTTTTAACTCATTAGTCATTAGCAATGGTAGTTCGAATTGATTCACAACCTAAAAACTGTATTTACATATCTTGATTTACTTAAAACTACTTTTCTTTGCATGCGTACGTTGATTTTTTCACAGCATTTCCCAATCTAAGATTTAAAAGTTGTAACGACGGCCGCGGTTGCATCCATCGTTTCGAGCCATGCCACTGTGCTAATCATTATTCTAATTTTATTACAATAGATTTTGTCTTGGACGGCATTCGAATTGGGTAATTCAAGCAACAATAAAAGACGGATCACCTTAAATCGTTGGTAAACAGATAAGGGATTCTTATATAAGTCACAAATATATAAGCCGAATGCTCCAAACTGCAGACCAACAAGTAGTTACTTGGATCTAGCAATTGCTGATACAAGGCTTAAAATCAGTACGAACGATGATTAATGGAGAAATATCCAATTTGTATTACGAAAGCGATCGCCGTGTGATTGAGTCAACTGTTCAGAGGTATAGAGAAGTGACGAATATTTAGAAGAGATACCCAAACGACTAATTTATCAGATTGCAAACACGAATTGGGCGATCTGGACCAGAAAGTTGGAGAACATATATAGACAACTCTGCAATGCCAATAAAATCAGCGGGAACATAATGCCCAATAATAAAAATTTGCCGAATAACGATATAGAAATGTATATATAACCATTACCGAACTTATTCATCAGAACACCAAGATGACACAACTGAAAGTCCGTTACAAAAACAATATGGAATGTTATACAAATTGCACGATTGAGCGATTGTATAAACATAACAGTCGGATTGTCACAGATATAAAGAAGTTGAAACGAACGGGTGGTACAACTGTCACGCTGACAAGTGAAATGCCTCTACTGAAAGCCCAAATAGAACGGACGAATCAGTTGATCATTGAAAACATCAAATTGCAGACCAATAAATATTGGCAAAATAAAATAGAAGCGATAAAGCCCGGATCAAATACGTTTGCCGCAATGAGAGGTATTTGGCGATCGAAAAATGAACACCCGGCTGGTGAACTGGAAATTGACGACAGAGAAGCCAGAAATATAAATATTGATTGGAGTAGCATTCCCAAATCAACCAGGGGTAAATATTGCTGCCTCGACATGCAACAAAATTTAGATATTATAGGCCACTGTATCGAAAACAAACCATCCCAACGGCTACACTGGATAGAACAGCACACGCGGCAATAATCGAACGCTAGAAATTCTTAAGGAGGAGCATCTGCGAGAGACGAATGCCAACATCACAAAAACAATATTTACCGATCTTAGTCGAGCGAATGCGCCAATCGAACCAAACTCATCGTCATCACCAACGGATAGTTATTTTAAAAGTATGAAGGAGCTGAAATATATTCTGAAATGCAGCAATACGAAGAAATCTTTTGGTACTGATGAAATCCCAAATATTGTTCCATATCCAAAGGAATAACCTCATGCCAGACAAGCGACTTGGACTTCGACAAGGGCACTCTACAATCCATGCGGTCACCAAGCTCATTTCAGACGTGTGCCGCAATCTGAATGAGAAAAATGCGTGTACTGGGGATATCATGATATATACGGCAAAGGCGTTTGAATCAGTATGACTGGACGGTTTAATATTTAAACTCCGTAAATTAAAATTTAGTGAGGATATAGTCAAAATTCTACTGGATATGCTTTACAATACAAAATTCATAACCAACACGGGAGTTGAAACATCGAATAATATATTTCGAATCCATAATGGTTTGCACCAAGGAACAATAAACGCACCGGTATATTGTTTAATATTTACACATTGGACCTCATTACGAATCATCATTTAAATTCACCAAATGTGCAGACTATAGCCTATGCAGATGACACAGTAGTATATAGTACAGGATCCTGTGGCATGTCCTGGAATATGTGACATACAAGAAAACATTTAATAACAGCATTTTTAAAAACCTGGCGGATACAAATAAACGCATCTAAATGTGAGACGATGCCATTTTGAAAGAAATACCAATTTGCTACTGCGGTGACACACGGAAAACCTGGAAATCATTTCAAATAAAGATCGACAACGAAATCATTCTCCAGAAAAAAATCGTAAAATACTTGGGAATTAATTTAGACCGGTTCTTCTACTTAACGGAGCATATCAACATCCATTCGAATGAATCACAATGTCAAAAGAATTTGCTATCAAACGCTAATTCGACCCATTATTATTTATGGAAGTCCTGTATGGTATAACTGTTCAGCGAGCTACATCTACATGGAACGAATGCGTAAATTTAAGAGAACGTGGAATGGCGAAAAGTAGATACGGGATACCGGCACTAAATTTCAAACCAGATGCAATACAGCACTTTCGAAACCGAACGGATTGATTTGCATATTTTAAAATTAATAAAGAACCACATACTTTGCCTACTACTGACAATATACGAGAGAATAGTACAGAACAGCTTGCGAACAAAGACTACCAAATGAAAAGGGATTTGATGAAAATAAATTCAACAATCCAGCAGATCATACACGGTACAGTACTGCCTTCAAAAAACATTGATGAGCGTAAGTTCGCTAATCAAAAACTGAGGTACTGGTGGCTGCAGTAAATTAATTTCTTTACGCTTAGGTTAAATTAGGTTAAGTTGTAAATATTTGTAAATAGTAAAGAAATTGACCATAGTGATTTTTCATAAGCAGGGGCGGTATGTTGTACCATCACTTCGAATCGAATTCGAAAAAGTCGAATCGAAAAAGTGAAAGTTGTATCATTTTTGCTTTTCGAAAATGATTCAACATACCGCCATTCGACTTTTTTCGAATTTCGATTCGAAGTGATGGTACAACATACCGCCCCAGATTTATACGCCAACTTTTGTAAAATTAGGTAATTAAACCAAAATTATAGAAATTTCCGATAAAATCCAAAAAATTAATGAAATACAATAATAAGTATCCTTATTAACTATAATAAAAATCGAAAAAAGCCTGGCCAGACTCCTGAATTGTATAGGCCTTGAATATGCTTGATTATCTATTGAAATATTGTTGGAGTCAGTAAACTTGCAGAAATTACTTTCGATTGGTAGTCCTTAATTACATTCCTGTTTATACATCATTTATGTCCCGCAGCATTCGTAATTAAAGGTTTCATTAAAGGAATTGTTCGATCGAATGGTTATTTTATTTTCATGCGTAAATGCAATTGTCTTCATAAAATTTAAGATACAATGGATTTAATTAAGTAAAAAATAGTTATTATAAATTATAATTTAATTAATTATTATACAATAAATTAAAAAAATATATTTTTATGTGATTAGTTGGAAGTTGGCAGTTGACTCTTTGCCATTAAAAACTCATGAATTTTTTTACAGTTTGATTTATTTCGCATATTTTTTCGATCGTGCTTGAAAATGAAATAGGGTAAAAAAGCCGAACCCGTCTGTCGTACATACATTCTGCGAAAAAAGCGACGGTAAAAAATCATTTAATAAGCCCACAACTGTCCTCTATCTTGGCGTGAAGTTTGAGTTCGATCTGTCATTTAGTTTGTTAACAGTGCTCTATTTCGTCAGTTTTTATCCAGTATGTTTTGTGATTTTTTATAATGAATAAAAATATATCGAACAAAGAATTTGTCTCAAATTTTGTATTGCAAATAGAATTTCGTGCGCTGAATCGCTGAAAATGTTACAGAAGGCTTACGATAAATCGACTTTATCAAAAACGCGTGCATATGAGTGGTACAGTGCATTCAAAAGCGGTCGAGATGTGGTGGAAGATTTGTCTCGCTCTGATCGGCCATCAATGTCTTCAACTGAAGTTAGTTTGGGATGATTGCACACGTTGTCGCTCGACTAGGTTCGAAAGACCTGAATTTCTTTCAAACTCAATTCCGACCCCACATTCACAAAACGCATTATAACCGGTGATATGGGCTTAGGAGTTTAACATGCAAGCCAGTCAACGAGCTTCGGGAACGACGCCTTCCAACACGCCCGAAACAGAAAAAAACGGTTGAGAGAGTAAATTTGCCGAAAAAGGCCAGGTTTGTGGAAAGAAAACTCATGAATTTTGCACAACTCACAAGGCAGGTGGCGAGAGCTGAAGTCGATTCCGGGAAATGAGTTTGAAAAATGTTTTGATGATTGGGTTACTCGTTGCCATAAGTGTATTATTTCGGAAGGGTCCCATACTTTGAAGGGGAATAAATAATTATTTTTTTTAATTTTAATGAGTAATAAATATTTTATGTTTTATAGACGTATGGATTCGTAATGTATATCTATCGTAATGTATGGATTATATATATTTCCTTTAAATGCGATGGTTGTCGAGGTCGAGAAAAAGGATGGTCAATTTTTTCACTTCAATGATAAAACATCGATACTGATATTGTTTATTACATCACGATGATATCTTTTCTGCATGATTTGAGAATGAACAGAGAATTAATGGGTGTGTATACAATTCCCACTCACTCAATTAAATTATGAAATTATGTTTATAATTTAATTGTGAAGGCGAATTGCATATACACGGATCTCTTCTTGGTCAGAGCTGTTTTCGTACAGAGAGATAAGAGTATTGTGACATACAAACGCCCAGTTTGAAAATTATGTTAGATTTTATTTTATTATTATTGTTACTGTTGTTTTGTTGCTGATTGTTGTTGTTTTTTCAGATCTGTTTAAAGTAGACCAACTCTTACTCAATGAAGTATCGGACCACCCCACGTACACTCTAAAATCGATGTTATATATACAGCGTGGTATGTACACCTAGTTCTAGTGAATCATAATAATTGAAAGCAAAATAAACTTCGTTTTCCGTTCTATCTGTTTTGTTTCGTTTTGGCGTTTTGGTAATAAAATTGTTGTTGCTGTTTATGTACATAGGCATGATTGCTGTATATTGATTGAGCAGTGAGATGATAATACATATATGTACATACTAAAAAAAAAATGTTTTCTTTGGCATCTTCTTTATGTATATAGTTTTGCTACGATTAGATTGTGAGTGGCATGTAATCCCTCATTTCATATAATCTTAGACTATTTTCCAAACGAATACTTATTTGTGGAACCTAACTTATTCAAATAAGTAAGCTGGCGAGGTGACTTATTTTCTGTCCTTTTCTAGCCGAAAAATCTATATTGGTTGTCAATTTTTTGTTGCAATTATATCAATTTTTGAATGATTATTATAAAGAAAATGTATGCATGTCGTACACAAATGATGAATTGAGGTCTGCTACAGAACTAGCAAGACCACACAGCGTATTAATATATTCTATCTCTATTAACATATTCTATCAAATTGCACCTAAAAATCATATTAACATTTTTGTAGATCTAAACATTGTTTCTAAGTTTTTCTTTTTTAAACTGTCGCCAATCCTTTTAATTGCACAAATATAATTGTTAACTTATTGAAATAAATAATCAACGAAAATATTATGCCTCGAAGAATTTTGCGATGAAAACAATCAATGTTTTCATGTCGATGTTTAATAAGTATGCAAACTCAATTGAAATGGGTTTACTTACTTATTCGAGATGGCGTAAAATAAGTCTGAAATAAGTATCCGTTTGGAAAACAGTCTTAGCTACTAAATCTTCTATTATTCTAAAAATCGCCCAATTACAAAATCTCATAATTTTATAATATCCTTAATACAAGATCATCAAATCGTTTTTTGGTTGATTTTGGGACAGCTGCCACACATGCACAAAATCTTTATTATATTTATGATTCGTTAGAATTGGACTAAGTATCGGTAAATCAGTAAAGCGAAATATGTACATTGTACATTTTTCGAATAATAGTCTAAACAAACTCGACGCGCGAGTCACGTGTAACTAACTGTCAAAGACGCGCGAAATACTTTATAAATAAATATTATAAATATTATTTAAAGGTTATTCTTTTATTATTAAAATTAAATGAAAATAAATTCAAAAGCATTACAAAAACATAATCCGCCACACTTTTAAAAATAAAATGACACTTGGATGCGTAACAATGAAAATATAGAGTCAAAAACTACATTTACGCGCTTATCGCGAGTCCAGTATGTTATTTGTTCATAAATTTCATATACATATTTTACTTTGATTTGTCAGCCAGATGCGAAATCGCGACGTCTTGCGCTTCGAGTTAATTTGACTTCTGTTTCGTTTATCAATTATATCTTGTTCTTCTCTATTGCTATCACAACGTACTAGAATATATTTAAACAAAATCTATTTCACGTATTTTCATTCTAGAATCGAAAATAAATTATTTGGTGATAGAAACGCAGTATAGAAACATCATAATATTGCAATCTAGCAGGCTTGTAAATGATATAAAAATTGAAACAGAGATAAATTTTATTCTACAGAAACGAGAAATAAACGTCTATAAATTATCGAAAAATGGTGATGTTAGAACATCCCAGCCCAAAAAACATCATATTTTCGATAATTTATCGAAGTTTATGTCCCGCTTCCCTAGAATAAAGTGGGTTACTGTTTCATTTTTTATAACATTTTCCAGCCTGCTAGATTAAAAAATTGTGATATTTCACCATCATTTCTATCATCAAATAATTTGTTTTCGATACTTGAACGAAGTTGGAGAAAGAGGTACTATTATTCATATTTGTTCGGGTAGGTTGTGAAAGCAATTCATAAACGAAAATACTCGCCAATTTTAATTTTTCTAAAGAGACATAACATTCGATAAAGTATCGAAAATGTGATGTTATAATATGTCACCCTTGGGTTCGTAATTATCGCTCGTAAGGAGCCCGTGAAGTTTCTAACAAAAAGTATTACGTATACGACTACGGTTCCAATTGGAAAACATAGCGGAAACAGAATTCTTATTGGATTCAAATAGATTCCAATAACCGCCCTATTGAATTGTTTTACTATTGGTGATTTACACTGTTAATATTTTATAAATGCAAATTAGTGAAAGTTTTATTAAAAATTATTAGTAAATTAAATAAAATCATAATGTACGTAATACAATTTCAAAAAGATAATAAATACAAAAGATATTTGAGAAATATATAAATAAATTAAAGAAAAAGTTAACAAAAAAATAAAATTATAGCTGGAACAAAAAAAATATCTAGCATTTTATCAATCTGGGCCAATAACAAGCCACTTTCAGAGATTAGGGCAAGATACCACTATATAGGTCGGATTGGCCTATCTATAGAGAACGGTATAAGGTTTTTCCTAGGCATATTGTTTTAATTTCTGGAAGTGGCTTCGTATTGGCCCAGATTGATGTAATACTCATGACTCATGGTGGAAAACTGCTATTAACAAGTTTACATTTTCTCCGGTTGGAAAAATCTTATACCGGAAAATATTCTATATAGATAGGTCAATTCGAATTACATAGTGGTACCTTGCCCTAATCTCTGGAAGTGGCGTGTTATTGGCCTAGATGATAAAATACATAAAACTTACAGTGGAAAAGTGATATTAACAAGGTTATATTTTCTCCGCTAGGAAAAACCTTAACCGAAAAATGTTCTCTATAGTTAGGCCAATCCGACCAATATAGTGGCATATTGCTCTAATTTCTGGGAGTGGCTTGTTATTGGCCGAGATTGATAAAATACACAGTATTTTATATCCAGATATTTTTACTGTTTGTAGACTAATTCACATACGGTTTTAATTTTATATTTTAGTTATCTGTTTGAATAATTTATTCATTTCATTAATATTTAAAATAAATTTTAAATAAATTCTATTTTAAAAATTGTAATTTTTAAATGTACTTGATTTGGAGAATAATTTAACAGTGTAATAAATCACTCAATTTTTTCTAATAAGAATTTAATATTGAGTGGTACTAACACATACATAATTTGGATTTTTTGTTATGTTTTGTTATGTTATTTTCTCTGGCACACAAATCTTGATCCATTTTTGATCCAAAATGGCTTCTTTGTTTACATTTTTTGTCTTTTTATTTTTTGATTCTGGATCAAAAATAAAATCCAAAAAATTTGTTGGGTTTTTTTGACGTTTACTCAGACAATATGACAACATGTGTGAGTAAACGTCAAAAAAAAATCCAACAAATTTTTTGGATTTTATTTTTGATCCAGAATCAAAAAGTAAAAAGACAAAAAATGTAAACAAAGAAGCCATTTTGGATCAAAAATGGATCAAGATTTTTTTGCCAGAGAAAAGAACATTAGAAACTTCACATCGGTACTAGAGTAGGCATTGACAAAAATGTCAAGATTGACATTTAATTGTCTTTTAAATGTCAGAAATAACTGTTATAATGATAGAACAGAAAATAATTTGTTCCGCTTTCTTTCCAAAAATCAAAAATAAATTGATTTTTTTGTGTGAGAACACGATACGCGATTGATTTTTTTTGCTAGTATATTTGTGAAAAATTGACATTAGATTTTCAAAAGTTTTATATTGACAGTTTATTGTCAACAAATTATCAACACATTTTTTTGTCAACACAATTATTTTACCACCGTGAAAACGAAACAATTATTTTATTGCGAGACATAAAATTATTTCGTCTGTCAAACAGCCAACTAGTCAAAAAGTTATAATGTTTATCTTTATACTTTTTGAAATATTTATGTTTATATTTTTGACGTAAACATATTTATGTGTTTGTAAACGTCAAAAAAAATTTAATGAAATGTTGAGATTTTTCAAAATTGATTGCGATCAAAAAAAAAATCAATTTTTTTACTTGGAAAGAATGTGCCACGGTATTTCGATTAGATTTTTTGATCTCAAATCAATTTTTTTGATTTATAAATCAATTTTTTTTTTTGGAAAGAAATTGCTATAAATATCTATGCTATATATGACAAATAGAAAACTTAAAGGAAACTAGATTTTCTTGGTAAACAACTATTAGCACAGAAAATCAAAGGAGATATTTCAGGGACTTTCGATTGACCTGAATTAACAAAATTATCCGAATTAACTGAATAAACTGAAGTGAATTGAGCGTTCGATTCACACCTTTTCGGTTCAGTTAAAAAATTGGGCTACTGAATTAAATTAACTAAAGAGATATTTTGCTCGTGTAGTTAAATAAGATAGGTTGTTTTTGTTGTATTTTTGACATTTATTGGTTTTGCGTACATTCTGCGTTTTGTTTTAAAAGTTTGTTAGTGTTTTTTAAATTTAGAAATAGCCTTAATAGTTCATTCTATCTAAAAATAGATGTCACTAATATTTTTTCGAAACCGTATTTTTAAATTTTTTCAGAAATTGCAAAAACAGTTTGATCCTAATGAAGAATTCTTTTGTGATCCAAATGGACCTGGTCGCCGGAGCGCAACGCCCCCAACATCGGTACATCAATTACGGCCTGGTGATATCGATATTGTAGGTGCAATGGGTGATTCGTTGACAGCCGGGAATGGAGGCATGGCAATCACGTTATTTCAGGTAGCCACCGAAAACAAAGGACTATCTTGGACGATAGGTGGAGATAAAACGTGGCGCCAATTTTTAACAATACCCAATATTCTAAAAGTGTACAATCCAAATTTGTACGGATATTCGCGTGGCGATGGTTTATCATTCGAACAAAAAACAAGGTAAAGTGTAATAACATTATGTGTAATGCGAATTTAAATAAAATTTATTTTTCATTTAGATTTAATGCGGCAGAACTCGGCGCTATGTCCGGTGACACACCGCACATGGCAAAAGTGTTAATTACCCGCATGAAAAACGATCCAAAAGTGGATCTCAAAAATCATTGGAAACTTATAAGTATGCTGATTGGCCCTAATGATTTCTGCCTTGAAATGTGTTACGTGAATCCACCCGAATTGGTTATCGATCGGCATGAAAAAGATTTAGTTACCGTTTTAAGATCGATTCGAGATAATTTACCGCGCACAATGTTCAATATAATTCTATCACCAAGCATGAGTGTTTTGCTAAAGTTCAAAGGTAAACCACAAGAATGCGTTTCAGGTCATCATTTTGAATGTCCCTGCTTCTTCGGGTTTACATACGAAAAATATCGTAAACGTTATCTGAAAATTATTCGACAATGGCAACAACGACAAATTGAGGTTGCAAATCGTGAAGAATTTCAAAATCGTACTGATTTTACGGTGAACATTCAGCTATTTACACAAAATCTAGTGATACCATTCAATAAGAAAGGTCTTACCGATTTTACATATATGTCATTGGATTGTTTCCATTTTAGTCAGAAGGGTTATGCTTTAGGTATGCTGGACGTATTTAAATAAACTAAATTTTCTGATTTACTGATTTACTTTGCAGCTTCAAATGCACTCTGGAATAACATGTTGGAGCCGGTGGGGAAAAAATCAAAGGTATGGAAAAAAGAATTTACCGAATTTCAATGTCCAACTGATGAGAGGCCATATCTTGCCACAAACGCTAATAGTTTATAGGTTTTTTTGTTATGTAATGTTAGGTTCTGTGATATTATTTAGGAAATTAAGGTTATTTTATAAAATATTGTTATGTTTTGATTTATTATGTAAATAATTAAAGTTTACGAATGATGGTTGTACCAGGTAACTTGAAATGGTGTTGTTTTTTTAATGATGATACGTTTATATCAGAATTTGGCCAATGTACCAAAGGCATGGTTTGCCCAGCGTTTGTAACTGAAAATATTTTATTGTATTTGCTTTTTCTTGTTAAATAACCGCTCTTACTGAACAATTAAGAAGGACCGCTTCACTAAGACTACGTGACAACGAGAAAATTTTCCAATGGATAAAATGGAAGTGTTACACTAAACAAGTGCTTAACATAAAAAATAGCTAGAGACCACGCACGTATGCAGCATGATTCACAACGATTCCGGAGACCTACAGATCGATACTAAAACTTTCCCCTAAATTTAGTGAAATTTTTGATTATTGACTCTAAATTGACGCATGCACTACCCATAACGAGCGAAGAGTGTATTTAACTACTGAGTGCTATATGAACGTCGAAATGACTCCACCACCTGCTACAAATCACCTTGTACAAATGGAGTTTGTTGTGAAATGTTAAAACACGGAGGCTACCTTCTATTTTACCCAACAATTCCAGATGGAATTTGCTGCATATTTTTGTTGAATACTTTTGCATATTTTTGTTGAATACAAGGCTGTTGGCAGGAAGTACGGTAAAATGATCTATTTGCTCAAATCTTATTGACCTGTCTCTGGAGTTTGTCATCCTTCAATTAACTAAGCATATACCAGTGAAGTTGTTTATATTATTAGGTTGTGCAAAATGAACGCATCCAAATCGCCTACCATTTTGGATATATCTAGCTTAGTTATTGCTGTTTTTATGAAATAAGTTTCAGTCATTTAGAAGCTGTCGTCCCGTTCTGTTTCTGTGTGCATCATTTTTAAGAGATAGATGTCGATAAGCAACATTTACGTCATAGCATTCTATTCTGTTTTCAAATGAAGTAAATGCTGCTTAAGCTATGGAACTGATTAATTAGACCTAGAGTGAACATTCTGTGAGTTATTCAACAGCAAAAAAAAAATAGTTCGCAAGGGGCAGTATAACAATTTGAAAACGAAAAATTTAAAGTTTTACTGGATGAAAATCCGTGTCAAACACAACAGTAACAGTTAGGAGTTACTCACCAAGCCATATTATTCGATTGCATGCAATGGGTAAAATACAGAGGGAAGGAAAATGGGTTCCTTATAAAAACCGAGGAAAACAAAAAAATCAAAGAGTTGACATCAGCAAGATTTTTTTTTTCTCGATTTTTTTTTTCGATGAGGCTATCGCGCTGTATCTCAGCCTGCCTTCGATGAGGCTCTTGGTAAGGTTCAGCAGTGATGATGGATGAGCGCCTCCTGTTTTATTAGCTGCAACTTTTGTTATTTGTGGCTGTCATGCATTAAGTTTAGAGCGTTGATATGTTTGTTAAAGTTGGATTTTCATCTCATTCGTCTCGTTTCTCTCAGAATTGTATATGGACATCCTGCTATTTGGGAGTTTTCTGTTGCCTTGCCACCAATTGTCATCAATTTTGTCTTTTTTTCGTTCTTCCAACCCTTTGTTAACTGTTGTACTGGTTTCAATGATGTTGTTTCCTCTATAGTTATAATAATGAAGTCGTCCGCGTATTGTAGTACTTCTAGATCTCCTATCGCGATATCGTGCAGCTCTCTCGTATATATGTTGAATAGGTTCGTCCTATAATAGGTTCCTCCTTCGGTAATCCCTGGCTTGTGGTTCTCTCAAAAATTCTATCACCAAGTTGTATTACTATTTTCCTGTTGATTAGTGAGTTATATATCCAATTGATATGTTTTTTTATCCAATAATTCCACCAACTTTGTCATGTTGACATTGTCAAATGCTTTTTAGATATCTAATGAGACAATAATTGTTATTTTTTGTCTTCTTTATTTTTTTCTATCTTGGCGATTAGTTTATTGATCATGCCACTGGTGGATCTTTTTCTTCTAAAACCGAAGGAATTTTCCGGGATTAGTTTTGTATTGTCTGCCAACTTAATCATCCTCGCCTTAATCATCTTGCTGGTGATCTTGGTGATCGTTTGGTAGAGATGAATGTCTCTGTAGTTTTCAATTTGTTTGCTATCTTTGTTGGCCTTTGGGATTGCCACGATTTTTATTTTTTTTCCAGCTGACCGGGTATGTATGCTATTTCCATGTTCTGTTTATGAGCTCGACTTTGCCAAGTGTTGGCTGGGAAGAGCTTTTAGTAATTTGTAAATTATTTTATTTATGTCCAGTGGCACTATTCTGGTTTTCCCTGGGAATAGGGAATTGGGAAAAATATTTTCATAGTATTTTTGTCTAAATTGTGTTTTTCTGGCCTACCGAGGAAATAAGTTTGGTACAAAAAATTTCAAAACAAAGTGTATTGGGAAACTTTTGTTCCACAAAATTTTTATAGGGAAAAATATTTTCCCATTTAACTTTGTTTCGAAAATATTTACACCAAACTTGTTTCCTCAGTAGGCCAGAAAATACAATTTAGACAAAAATAGTATGAAAATATTTTTCCTAATTCCCTATTCCCAGGGAAAACCAGAATAGTGCCACAGAGCGGAATTTTTGCAGCGTCAGATTATTTCTTTAACTTCTTTTAACCTGAATTCGTTGTCCGGTACAGATGGTCTTGGCCAGTATGGCTTACTTTGGGCATTTGTGTTAGAATCTATGACGTTTAGGTCTATGAATTTTTCTATGTTGAGCTCATTGTTAAGCACATTTATCCTCTCATTCTGATTCTTTTTGAAGCTCTTGCTCCATATCTCCTTGGAAGACATGTTTGGGTTGATGTTTTCGATGAGGTTTTTCCAGCTTTTCCTCTCCTCATGTCTTATTTCTCTTTTTAGTTTTCCAGTGGCCTTTTTCAGTTCTAATTCAGCATATTTGTTTTCCCTGTGTTGGTTCTAAATTTTTAATTTTGACTTTTTTATATTCCACAAGTTCTCTATTTTTTCGTTTCACCTGGTTTTGTATACCTATAGCTGTGTTTGGTTTTAGGGGAAAACATGTAATACCAACTTCTACTCTATAGTGTTAAATCGAGGATTTTCGTATTCTTCAATACTGCTAAATGAATCTAGCTGATATCTTTCTACTTCCTCCAGTATCTTTACGTCGTCAGTCCCTATTATCTTTACAGGCCTGCCCATCTTCGTGTCGTTTATGCTTATTATAATTGGTAGGTGATCCATTCCGCCGATTTTTGTTAGTTCGACCTTCCAGTCAACTTTATGGAATATTGCGAATAATATCGGGGCCACTTCCATTCACGGTGTGGCAGATTTGTTAATTGTTGGTCAGTGCTGTAGCGGCTCAACATCCTTTTCACTTCGTGGCACTCTTCGTAGTAAAACTATTTATACTCGTACACAGCGCCGCTTAATTATTTGGGATAGCTCGTTTTGCTAAATAGAGCTACCTTCAAATTAAATTTGCGAATCTCGATATTTACACATAGTCGATAAATTTCGAGAATTACACATAGTCGGGTTTTATAAGTGCAAGAGACACGGTCTCAAAAATTATAAAAGTATTGAAAAGTGTATCAACCAATCGTTCACACAACACAGCCATTTTGTGGACTAATATAAAATAATATTTCGTAGTGAATATTTGTAACGACATATATTTATGCCGAAATAATAAATAGTCAGTTAAATTAATTCAACACTCACTATATTTTGTTTATAAACTATTTTATTTAGTTTGCTTTTTAGTTCCCTTTTTCTTGTTTCTTTCGTTTTATGTAATTCTCGATATTTATCGACTATTGATAACTATCGAGATTCGCGAATTTAATCTGTCATTGGGAAACTCCTAGAAAGGTTACTTGCGGTTTGTATTTCTCCAAGAATCGAACATAGCGGTCTGTTCTTGGACAAACAATTCGGCTTCCGACGAAGGAAGTTCCTTCCGGAAGGCTTCCGACTTCCTTTCCGAGTAGCAGGTCTACTGAGGATGCGATAGTCCGCCTAACAAACATTGCCAAAATTCGAAGTTCAAAATATGTTATGGGCATATTCCTGGACATTGCCGGAGCACTTGATAACTTAACGTGGCCTAGTGTCATCGCAAGTTTATCAGTCTATAATCTCCCTAGAAACACTATAACAGTTTTTAGGAGCTACTTCAGCGAACGATCCGCAGTAATCAGAGACATATATGGTTCTGTATCAAAAGAAATAACAAAAGGGTGTCCTCAGGGACCAATCTTAGGTCCCCTTGTCTAGAACATCGTGATAAAGTCATTCTGGTGCACGGCCATTCGAGGCTTCAATTCCAGCGCCAGGGTCAAATCGCCATTAATAATATGGTACAATGGTGCGATACTAATGAAATGTCACTATCTGCAGAGAAAACAGTGGTGCTGCGCTTAATGGCAAATTTGACTCAAGTCGACCTCCTAAGATATCATTAAACGGTAAAAATATGAAAATGGATAAGTGCATTAGATATCTAGGTGTTGACATCGATGAACTTATGGGAGTAGCATCTCACGTCTTGAGAGTCGGTGAAAGCGCCACGAAACTATTCCACTCCTTGGCGAGAGTGTCAAGAGAGGGATGGGGACTTAACCAAAAAACACTTGTATTAATTTACAAAGGTGTGGCAGAGGCACTGTTCACGTATGCAGCGGCTGGGTGGTACGACAGGTTAAACTGTGACCTTGTTAAAGTTAGCCGAAAGATTCCAGCCGAAAGATAATGCAGATAGTGTCTTGACTATTTTTAAACTTTCTTAATACTCTCGCCCCTCTCGATTTTTAAATTCCTATAAACTGAAATAATTTCTCCTTCACCAGAATGATATAATTCGATCCTAAATTCTCCTAAATTCGAGTTCATGACTGGAAGCTTTCGGCTAACTTTAACAGTATTAATCTGTGATCATATCAGATCATTAGAAAGTGCTCAGAGGAATATTCTGCTAGGAGTAACAAAGGCCTACCAAACAGTGTCTAAAGATGCCGTTGTTGTTCTGGCCGGCGTGCTCTCTGTAGATATTCGAATCAAAATGCGAGCGCTCATGCACCACCTAAGAAGAAGAGCCCAGAATAATATAGGTGACCAAGTACATGCTGCAGATAGTAGGCATGATCATCTTAACGATCAATTTAATAATAACGGAGAAATAGAGGAAATGACGATTGACCTATGGCAAAGAAGGTGGAATGAATCAGCCAATGGAAGGCATACATTTGTCTTTATTCCAGATATAAAAGAACGAATAAAAATGAAACTGCAACTGACGAGCTCTATGAGCCAAGTAATCTCTGGTCATGGTAATTTTAAAGCCTACCTTCAGAGATTTAAGATAATAAACCAATGTCAATGTTTATGCGGTTCAAAAGTACAAAACGTCAATCACCTACTTTTCGAATGTAACGAGGTGACAGCCTTGTCACTAAAACAAGTGGCTGGGTAACATAAACCTACACAAGTTACCACTGCCTGCACTACTAAGCGACGAAGTTCTCTCATATTAGTTTCGACCATATTGTGCTGCCTTATATCGGCCATATTGTGCTATATCTTAAAAGAAAGGATTACTGCGCAATAGTGGACCGGGTACTCGGACGGTACTTGCGTCCACGCGGCTAGTTGTAACGGCTAAAAGTACTAGCACTATATCGGTTGACCTAGCTTATTGTTATGAAAACTGATATAAATTTTAAATAATTCTTAGTGTTATACCTAGATATAAGAATTGACGAAAATTTTTCCCGGAATGTTGACTACGATTAATAATGATGATTTAAGCTCAAAACATTTCGCTGTAGCTAACAGAACAAGAGCGTCTGAGTATGGCGATAAAAAAACAACCACAAATAAATGACATAACGACGGCATATTCTATTTATGTCAAAATCGATTCTAAAAGTTAACATACTCGGATAATAAAAATTTTAAAATTAATAAAATTGTTTATATTTTTGCGGTCTTACTTTGTGAAATATTATTCCTATTCGAATAGGAATGAAATTTGTGCCCAAAGTAACAGCCAAGCGATTTTTTTATACTTTTATCGGTTGGTACAAAAATTTAATAAAATCAAACGAAGCATGCGATTTATATAAAATTCGTTTTCGACATAAATATGTCTTATTATTCAGATTAATTCAGCATCGGAGTTCATTTTTTGTATCGTTGATTTATGTCGTTTAATTTTTTTATGGGATAACAAAAAAAAATCTGATTTATTTTATTGTTGACAAATTTAAAATTGACTTTTCTTATCAAGACGCCAACCCATAAAATAATAATTTTGAAAAAAGTTGCTCTAGTGGTCAATAGGTTAACTTTGCGAAGAATAATTTCATTCCTATTCCAACAAAAACTTGGAATGAAACTATTCTGGTTGGAATGAAAAGTATGGCATTGTTGTTGTAAAATTCCCAAAGTAAGACGCTAAATAAAAATTTTAAAATTAATAAAATTGTTTATGTTTTATGTTTTTAGCAGTTTTAGCATATGACGTTGGGGCGTTACCAACTTATATGTATATAAAAAAACAGTTGGCAGCATTGTTTCGTCGGCGATAAAAATAAAAATGCACTCTAAAGCTAGAACCAGAACAAGAGTGCCGTCGACAAGCGTCGACGAATAAAGAAAAAATATCGCCGCGATATCGCTGTAGCTAATACAACAAAAGCGTCAGCGTATGGCGATGAAAAACAACCACAAACGGCATAACCTTCTGTGTTTTGACACATGACGTTGTGGCGTTAAGCCTACTAAATTGAAAAAAATGGTTAATAATATGACGGTTAAATGATACCAACTTATATATTTATAAGAAACAGTTGGCAACATTGTTTCGCCGGCGACAAGAATAGAAATAGACTCTAAATTTAGTGTTTGTATTACATGTTTTCCGTGTTTTGTAATATGACAGACGATTTCGCTCGCCGCCTTCGCTCTTGTTCTGTTTTGAGCTTTACGCGTTATCTGCGAATAATCTGTGATATACATATTGAGAACTTCTGTTTCAGGAGATTTAATTAATGAAAGTTTTTATTACTATAAAATATATTTCCTAGTAACTTATACAGACTAACCTAAACTTCTGTCCACGTATTGCGACTATTATTTAATCCTAAATTGCGTACAAAATGTTCATTCACAACCAACGATAATAAACATTTCGACAATTGATAAGCTACAAATTACATTTTCGAATTAAAGCACAGATTATTAGAGTTTTAATACCGTGTGCCTGACGTTGATTCTTTTGTCTAAATTTCCGATTAACAAAATTGATGGTCAGTTCATACTAGTTGTTCATAGATGGCACAAAATACACTGTGTTTGATGTTTATTTAAAATTTGTTAAATAAATTAGAACTTATCAATTAAAGGCGGTGATACATGCACAGATTTTGCCTTTAAGGCAAGAAAAATTGCCTTATACAAAATTGAGAAATGTTCAATTTAAAATTTTTGCCTATAAGGCGAATCAAGATGGCCGAATTTTAACCAATCAGCGCGCATAATTTTTATGCCTTAAAGGCAAAATCTGTGTATGTATCACCGCCTTAAACATCAGGACAATTTCGGTTGATGACAATTTGAGACATCTATTAATAACTGGTACTAAGTAATTAGAAATTTAAATTGTTGAAAATTTAAATAAAATATATGTCGATGACAACATGAGACACATGACTTTAAACGTTAATTTATGATTTATACTGTATGTCTGACATCAATTTTTTGATTGTTAGTTCATGCCAGTTATTGATAGATATTGCTATTGTCCCTATACCATGTCCATACCAGGGGCGATATTGTCGATACTGTTGTACTTTTTTCGATACTTGGGTTTTATGAAAAATACTTCTACGCTCTCTTATAATTTTTAGTACTTTTGAGGCAAGAGAAGAAAATAATAACAATAATGCAAATCCAATGGGTTTCATATAGAGATCAGGGTGTTCCACACCATATTTACACCTCGATTCTGAAGCACAATCACTGACTAAAAAATGATCTTAAGTAAGACTTTTTGACTTTGTTTTGAGTCTAGTTTTAATTACGGCATTTTTTTGTATTTTGTGCAGTCTTAGTTGACATTGGTCTTATAACAAGATCTTACGTAAGACCTACAAATTTCGTGGTCTTATTGGCCACAGACTATATATATACGCACAGAATACGAAAAGTCTCATAATTAACCGTTCCGCGTGGAATGACGTACCGTGTACGTCATGCATAAAATCATCTCTACTGCGGAATGACGCATACGTGTATGTCATTACAAAATATGATGCTATTTGTGTAATGTACATTACATTATTAATTGTGCACGGGTACTTTTGTAAAATAATAAAGTTAAAACTCTTTCAACTCGATCTTTTTTATTCCATTTCTTAGCCGATTAGCTGGACGTTGATATGCTCCGTTAAGTAGCAGAACCGGTCTAAATTAATTCCCAAATATTCTATGATTTTTTTCTGGAGAATGATTTCCAGTTTTTCCGTGTGTCACTGCAGTAGCAAATTGGTATGGCTTTCAAAATGGAATCGTCTCACATTTAGATGCGTTTATTTGTATCCGCCAGGTTTTTAAAAATGCTGTTATGAAATTGCATGCTGACTGGATGTTTTCTTGTATCTTGTATGTCACATATTCTGGATCCTGTACTATATACAACTATGTCATCTGCATAGGCTATAGTCTGCACATTTGGTGAATTTAAATGATGTTTCGTAATGAGGTCCAATGTGTAAATATTAAACAATACCGGTGCGTTTATTGTCCCTTGGTGCAAACCATTATGGATTCGAAATATATTATTCGATGTTTCAACTCTCGTGGTGGTTATGAATTTTGTATTGTAAAGCATGTCCAGTAGAATTTTGACAATATCCTCACTAAATTTTAATTTACAGAGTTTAAATATTAAACCGTCCAGCCATACTGATTCAAAACCCTTTGCCGTATCTATCATGATAGCTCCAGTACACGCATTTTTTTCATTCAGATGAGAAATGAGCTTGTTGACCGCATGTATTGTAGAGTGCCCGTATCGAAATCCAAGTTACTTATCTGCCATGAGGTTATTCCTCTGGATATGGTTTTGAATTTTACTGTGCACAATTATCTCATAAATCTTGCGTATATTCGATAATAAGCTTATTGGCCGGTAATTCTGTGCATTCTTTCAATCCTTGTTCGCCTTGTTCGAACACGATGGGAACGATCTGTTATTCAGCAAATTATTAAAAAATACAAATAGTGATGAATTGTCGCAGATGCTCCTCCTTAAGAATTTTTATCTGGCGTTCGATTATTGCCGCGTGTGCTGTTCTATCCAGTGTAGCCGTTGGGATGGTTTGTTTTTCGATACAGTGGCCTATAATATCTAAATTTTGTTGCATGTCGAGGCAGCAATATTTACCACTGGTTGATTTGGCAATGCTACTCCAATCAATATTTATATTTCTGGCTTCTCTGTCGTTAATTTCCAGTTCGCCTGCCAGGTGTTCATTTTTCGATCGCCAAATACCTCTCATCGCGGCAAACGTATTTGATCCGGGCTTTATCGCTTCTATTTTATTTTGCCAATATTTATTGGTCTGCAATTTGATGTTTTCAATGATCAACTGATTCGTCCGTTCTATTTAGGCTTTCAGTAGAGGCATTTCACTTGTCAGCGTGACAGTTGTACCACCCGTTCATCTCAACTTCTTTATATCTGTCACAATCCAACTGTTATGTTTATACAATCGCTCAATCGTGCAATTTGTATAACATTCCATATTGTTTTTGTAACGGAGTTTCGGTTATGTCTTATTGGTCTGCAGGTCGGAGCATTCGGCTTATATATTTGTGACTTATATAAGAATCCCTTATCTGTTTGCCAACGATTTAAGGTGATCCGTCTTTTATTGTTGCTTGAATTACCCAATTCGAATGCCGTCCAAGACAAAATCTATTGTAATAAAATTAGAATAATGATTAGCACAGTGGCATGGCTCGGAACGATGGATGCAACTGGGGCCGTCGTTACAACTTTTAAATCTTAGATTGCGAAATGCTTATCTTTCAACAAGAGTTTATATATGCAGTCATTTCAGCTGCCGTGAAAAAATCAACGTACGCATGCAAAGAAAAGTAGTTTTAAGTAAATCAAGATATGTAAATACAGTTTTTATGTTGTGAATCAATTCGAACTACTATTGCTAATGAATAATGAGTTAAAAAGCAAAACAGTTTTGAGAAACGAACAAACATGATAAAGAATTATTTAAAATATTTATACACGTGATTAAAAAATAAAACTAATCTTTGTTATCAGTATTTTCCAAAACATTCATTGTACCGAAAATTTATTAAAAGAATGTTATGTAAATTTAAATTAAAGTCTAAAATTAAAAAAAATATGCCAACGGCACGAAGTGTTCCCAAGCGGTCACCCATCCAAGTACTAACTTCGCCTAATGTTGCTTGACTTCGGTGATCGGACGAGAACCGGTATATTCAACATAGTATGGTCGTTGCCGTGGTTAAGTAGAAATAAAGAATAAATAAAGTACAATAAATTTCAATAAACTACGAATATGTTAAATAGATGGCAGGATTTATCATAATTACACATATAGTATAAACTTAAGGGGCTACCATAATCTTAAACATTTTTTCGGTACGCGACGTTCTAATCGGTTGACGATAAATTAAATGGTATTATTCTTTCACATTCACATAATACGTAATTGTTTCAACAAAATACAGCTAAGTACAACAACACGACCATGAATAAAGCAAAAACTAACGAATTTTAAAATTTTGCTTTAGCTGAAGATAATGCAGATTTTCATTATCTAAATAGCTGAATAGCGCTGAAACAGCTAAAGCAAAAATGCTTTATTTCTCAACAAAATACAGCTATTGTAATTTTATAAAGCATTTCGCAATTACTAAACCAATCAAAAGATGTCGCTAAGTATAAATTTAGAAAACAATAGCGGTATTTTGTTGGGAAATAAAGCATGTTTTCATTAGCTGAATTAGTGCTATTCAGCAATTTCAACTAATGCAAATCTGCATTATCATTCAGCCGAAGCAAAATTTTAAAATGCTTTAGTTTTGCTTTAGCCATGGTGGTGTTGTTGTAATTGTCTCAATAAAATACAGCTTATGTTAAAGTCCAAATGTTTGTTTAGAAAATGTATCAATTTATAATGTATACTGCCTGGTTCAATAGATTATGGAGAATCTCTTGGAACTGAGAATTACACAACACGAGCGAATTGGATAGAATAAAAACCAAACTTTGGAAAAATTGTGACATACATATTTATATTATTGTTTTTCAGACCGCAGCAACGATGGTGAATGTTTTGCAACGAAAAGTTTTATTTACGCCATCCGTATTATAAATAAAAATTATAATATTGTTTTGAGTTTTATTAACTATGTTAAATTATAATATTAAAAATTTCGCACTTAACATTTTTATTCTTTTCCGTAATTTCAAGTAAATTTATTATAGAGACATCTGTAAACGGGTTATAAAATTATGAAAGCTCGGTTTTGCATAAAATTGAACTAAAACTGAATTATCTTTAATTAAGAAAATCAACGATGTTGCATAAAATTGAACTAAAATTGAAATATATTTAATTAAGAAAATCAACGATGTCAACTATGTTGTATACATAAAATAAATAAAAAAAAATAAAATTAAATTAAAAGATAAAAATTTATTATATGTTTCTAATGGTGATTCATAAAATCTCGTTCAGCTCACGTTTTCTCTTTAATTTTGTTATAAATGTGATCATTTGGATTGCTATTAAATCCATCGTATATCTCGAAAATTCTGATGTGCATGGGACGGACCAGAATTTATTAATTTAGTTTACTAACATAGACAACTAAACGGAATGCTCATTTTTATAGAAAATTAATAAATGTATGCTCCGCTTTAGTTTAAATAATTAAATAATTTGACATCCAAACATTCTTTGCGGTCCTATATGTCATTTTTAAACATCTGTTAAAATCACTCGCTAAGTAAATTATTCAATCAATCATGCACCTTAACGCTGTCCTATCACACATATCTAAACATATCATTGATTTCATCTCTGTTTCACCCTCAAAATTTTAACCTTATTTACGTCTTTCATTATGAGATTCATCTCATCCATTGGTTAAACTTATTTCTTAAGATGGTCAACTACCCGTCTTCTTTGCCAAACACTGACTTTAATTGGAGTTGCATATACACTAACAAATAACAAGTTTCTGTCCATATTACCAGTTTTGGAAGCGATAACGTAAACATGCTCGAATAGATCGGAATCGGAACAGAAAATTCTACCCATTTAATTTTATATTACACGCTCCCGTATTTCACACAAATGTTCGAAGTATAACGTGATAAAATTCAAACTTGAACTTGCGTTTTAAAATGAAAACATAAATTTTTTGAATAATCATAATAATCCATACTATTTAATATTTGATAAGAAAAATTAAAAATCGCGGTAAAATATTTGCTACAATAGGCGTTTTCGGAAATATCCCATGGTAACTTTTGAGTAATTTAATTTTTTTTAATGTTGGTAAAAAAAAGTTACTCAAGTTACCCTGGCTATACAAAAAGTAAGTTTACATTTTGCATGGTAATATTTATATTCAGCAAAATTTATTTACGTATTTTAACAAATATGTACATTTTTTTCTTTGTATTTTTTAATAGTTTATGCTTTGAAAGTTTGTACTTTAATTTTTCTGACACTACTAATTTAATACAATTTGACAAAAAGATAGAAATTAAAAAACAACTAAAAGTAAATTACCCTAAAGTTACTCTACATGTTCGGAAACAGATTTGGTAATTTTTTGTCAGCAAGTTACCCAAAAATTACCATGGGATATTTCCAAAAACGCCTAAGTGTTAAGGCACATAGTTTTCGTTCCGTTCCGATTCGTTTAGTTTTCAATAAGTTTTTTTAAATTCTCACGCACATAGCTTTCGTTTCGTTTTGAGTTGTTCTTGTGTTATTTGATAAATCGAAGTTTTTAATTTCTCACAATATTGTTTCAATTCAATCAATATTTATAATTTCATATCAATTGATTTAATAATGAGTGAAGATTTACACATTGACAAAAAAACGATAACCATAAATGCCAAAATAAATAATTTGAGGTTATTGTTTAAGTTTTTATTGAAATTTGATCAACTGTTTCGGTTCGGTTCCGCCTTAAACTTAACATTGTGAGCATGTTTTCGGTTTTCCATACATTTTGACATATTCAAAATTCAACTTAAAGGTCGGAACGGAACGAAAACTATGTGCCTTGACCTTAATTTTTACAGTAAAATGTGAATACCTGTATTTTGTTGAGAAATAAAACTTTTTTGCGTTTGCTGAATCAGCGCTATTCAGCTATTTCAACTAATGCAAATCTGCATTATCATTCAGCCAAAGCAAAATTCTAAAATGCTTTAGTTTTTGCATTAGCCATGGTGGTGTTGTTGTAATTGTCTCAACAAAATACGCCGAATGTGAAAGAATAGTACCATTTAATTTATCGTCAACCAATTAGAACGCCGCGTACCGAAAAAATGTCTAAGATTATGGTAGCCCCTTAAGTTTATACTATATGTGTAATTATAGCCGTATTTTCTTGAGAAATAAAACTTTTTTGCTTTAGCTGAATCAGCGCTATTCAGCTATTTCAACTAATGTAAATCTGCATTATCATTCAGCCAAAGCAAAATTCTAAAATGCTTTAGTTTTTGCTTTAGCCATGGTGGTGTTGTTGTTTGCCTCAAGAAAATACACTGTATGATAAACCCTGCCATCTATTTAACATATTCGTAGTTTATTGAAATTTATTGTACTTTATCTATTCTTTATTTATACTTAACCACGGCAACGACCATACTATGTTGAATACACCGGTTCTCGTCCGATCACCGAAGTCAAGCAACATTAGGCGAAGTTAGTACTTGGATGGGTGACCGCTTGGGAGGGAACACTTCGTGCCGTTGGCATTTTCTTTTTAATTTTAGATTTAAATTTAAATTTACATAACATTCTTTTAATAAATTTTCTGTACAATGAATGATATGGAAATTACTGATAACAAAGCTAAGTTGTATTTTTTAATCACGTGTATAAATATTTTAAATAATTCTTTGTCATGTTTGTTCGTTTCTCAAAACTGTTTTGCTTTTTAACTCATTAGTCATTAGCAATGGTAGTTCGAATTGATTCACAACCTAAAAACTGTATTTACATATCTTGATTTACTTAAAACTACTTTTCTTTGCATGCGTACGTTGATTTTTTCACGGCATTTCCCAATCTAAGATTTAAAAGTTGTAACGACGGCCGCGGTTGCATCCTTCGTTTCGTGCCATGCCACTGTGCTAATCATTATTCTAATTTTATTACAATAGATTTTGTCTTGGACGGCATTCGAATTGGGTAATTCAAGCAACAATAAAAGACGGATCACCTTAAATCGTTGGCAAACAGATAAGGGATTCTTATATAAGTCACAAATATATAAGCCGAATGCTCCAAACTGCAGACCAACAAGTAGTTACTTGGATCTAGCAATTGCTGATACAAGGCTTAAAATCAGTACGAACGATGATTAATGGAGAAATATCCAATTTGTATTACGAAAGCGATCGCCGTGTGATTGAGTCAACTGTTCAGAGGTATAGAAAAGTGACGAATATTTAGAAGAGATACCCAAACGACTAATTTATCAGATTGCAAACACGAATTGGGCGATCTGGACCAGAAAGTTGGAGAACATATATAGACAACTCTGCAATGCCAATAAAATCAGCGGGAACATAATGCCCAATAATAAAAATTTGCCGAATAACGATATAGAAATGTATATATAACCATTACCGAACTTATTCATCAGAACACCAAGATGACACAACTGAAAGTCCGTTACAAAAACAATATGGAATGTTATACAAATTGCACGATTGAGCGATTGTATAAACATAACAGTCGGATTGTCACAGATATAAAGAAGTTGAAACGAACGGGTGGTACAACTGTCACGCTGACAAGTGAAATGCCTCTACTGAAAGCCCAAATAGAACGGACGAATCAGTTGATCATTGAAAACATCAAATTGCAGACCAATAAATATTGGCAAAATAAAATAGAAGCGATAAAGCCCGGATCAAATACGTTTGCCGCAATGAGAGGTATTTGGCGATCGAAAAATGAACACCCGGCTGGTGAACTGGAAATTGACGACAGAGAAGCCAGAAATATAAATATTGATTGGAGTAGCATTCCCAAATCAACCAGGGGTAAATATTGCTGCCTCGACATGCAACAAAATTTAGATATTATAGGCCACTGTATCGAAAACAAACCATCCCAACGGCTACACTGGATAGAACAGCACACGCGGCAATAATCGAACGCCAGATAAAAATTCTTAAGGAGGAGCATCTGCGAGAGACGAATGCCAACATCACAAAAACAATATTTACCGATCTTAGTCGAGCGAATGCGCCAATCGAACCAAACTCATCGTCATCACCAACGGATAGTTATTTTAAAAGTATGGAGGAGCTGAAATATATTCTGAAATGCAGCAATACGAAGAAATCTTTTGGTACTGATGAAATCCCAAATATTGTTCCATATCCAGAGGAATAACCTCATGCCAGACAAGCGACTTGGACTTCGACAAGGGCACTCTACAATCCATGCGGTCACCAAGCTCATTTCAGACGTGTGCCGCAATCTGAATGAGAAAAATGCGTGTACTGGGGATATCATGATATATACGGCAAAGGCGTTTGAATCAGTATGACTGGACGGTTTAATATTTAAACTCCGTAAATTAAAATTTAGTGAGGATATAGTCAAAATTCTACTGGATATGCTTTACAATACAAAATTCATAACCAACACGGGAGTTGAAACATCGAATAATATATTTCGAATCCATAATGGTTTGCACCAAGGAACAATAAACGCACCGGTATATTGTTTAATATTTACACATTGGACCTCATTACGAATCATCATTTAAATTCACCAAATGTGCAGACTATAGCCTATGCAGATGACACAGTAGTATATAGTACAGGATCCTGTGGCATGTCCTGGAATATGTGACATACAAGAAAACATTTAATAACAGCATTTTTAAAAACCTGGCGGATACAAATAAACGCATCTAAATGTGAGACGATGCCATTTTGAAAGCCATACCAATTTGCTACTGCGGTGACACACGGAAAACCTGGAAATCATTTCAAATAAAGATCGACAACGAAATCATTCTCCAGAAAAAAATCGTAAAATACTTGGGAATTAATTTAGACCGGTTCTTCTACTTAACGGAGCATATCAACATCCATTCGAATGAATCACAATGTCAAAAGAATTTGCTATCAAACGCTAATTCGACCCATTATTACTTATGGAAGTCCTGTATGGTATAACTGTTCAGCGAGCTACATCTACATGGAACGAATGCGTAAATTTAAGAGAACGTGGAATGGCGAAAAGTAGATACGGGATACCGGCACTAAATTTCAAACCAGATGCAATACAGCACTTTCGAAACCGAACGGATTGATTTGCATATTTTAAAATTAATAAAGAACCACATACTTCGCCTACTACTGACAATATACGAGAGAATAGTACAGAACAGCTTGCGAACAAAGACTACCAAATGAAAAGGGATTTAATGAAAATAAATTCAACAATCCAGCAGATCATACACGGTACAGTACTGCCTTCAAAAAACATTGATGAGCGTAAGTTCGCTAATCAAAAACTGAGGTACTGGTGGCTGCAGTAAATTAATTTCTTTACGCTTAGGTTAAATTAGGTTAAGTTGTAAATATTTGTAAATAGTAAAGAAATTGACCATAGTGATTTTTCATAAGCAGGGGCGGTATGTTGTACCATCACTTCGAATCGAATTCGAAAAAGTCGAATCGAAAAAGTGAAAGTTGTATCATTTTTGCTTTTCGAAAATGATTCAACATACCGCCATTCGACTTTTTTCGAATTTCGATTCGAAGTAATGGTACAACATACCGCCCCAGATTTATACGCCAACTTTTGTAAAATTAGGTAATTAAACCAAAATTATAGAAATTTCCGATAAAATCCAAAAAATTAATGAAATAATAAGTATCCTTATTAACTATAATAAAAATCGAAAAAAGCCTGGCCAGACTCCTGAATTGTATAGGCCTTGAATTTGCTTGATTATCTATTGAAATATTGTTGGAGTCAGTAAACTTGCAGAAATTACTTTCGATTGGTAGTCCTTAATTACATTCCTGTTTATACATCATTTATGTCCCGCAGCATTCGTAATTAAAGGTTTCATTAAAGGAATTGTTCGATCGAATGGTTATTTTATTTTCATGCGTAAATGCAATTGTCTTCATAAAATTTAAGATACAATGGATTTAATTAAGTAAAAAATAGTTATTATAAATTATAATTTAATTAATTATTATACAATAAATTAAAAAAATATATTTTTATGTGATTAGTTGGAAGTTGGCAGTTGACTCTTTGCCATTAAAAACTCATGAATTTTTTTACAGTTTGATTTATTTCGCATATTTTTTCGATCGTGCCTGAAAATGAAATAGGGTAAAAAAGCCGAACCCGTCTGTCGTACATACATTCTGCGAAAAAAGCGACGGTAAAAAATCATTTAATAAGCCCACAACTGTCCTCTATCTTGGCGTGAAGTTTGAGTTCGATCTGTCATTTAGTTTGTTAACAGTGCTCTATTTCGTCAGTTTTTATCCAGTATGTTTTGTGATTTTTTATAATGAATAAAAATATATCGAACAAAGGATTTGTCTCAAATTTTGTATTGCAAATAGAATTTCGTGCGCTGAATCGCTGAAAATGTTACAGAAGGCTTACGATAAATCGACTTTATCAAAAACGCGTGCATATGAGTGGTACAGTGCATTCAAAAGCGGTCGAGATGTGGTGGAAGATTTGTCTCGCTCTGATCGGCCATCAATGTCTTCAACTGAAGTTAGTTTGGGATGATTGCACACGTTGTCGCTCGACTAGGTTCGAAAAACCTGAATTTCTTTCAAACTCAATTCCGACCCCACATTCACAAAACGCATTATAACCGGTGATATGGGCTTAGGAGTTTAACATGCAAGCCAGTCAACGAGCTTCGGGAACGACGCCTTCCAACACGCCCGAAACAGAAAAAAACGGTTGAGAGAGTAAATTTGCCGAAAAAGGCCAGGTTTGTGGAAAGAAAACTCATGAATTCTGCACAACTCACAAGGCAGGTGGCGAGAGCTGAAGTCGATTCCGCGAAATGAGTTTGAAAAATGTTTTGATGATTGGGTTATTCGTTGGCATAAGTGTATTATTTCGAACGGGTCCTATTCTTTGAAGGGGAATAAATAATTTAAAATAAATAATTTTTTTTTTTAAATTTTAATGAGTAATAAATATTTTATGTTTTATAGACGTATGGATTCGTAATGTATATCTATCGTAATGTATGGATTATATATATTTCCTTTAAATGCGATGGTTGTCGAGGTCGAGAAAAAGGATGGTCAATTTTTTCACTTCAATGATAAACATCGATACTGATATTGTTTATTACATCACGATGATATCTTTTCTGCATGATTTGAGAATGAACAGAGAATTAATGGGTGTGTATACAATTCCCACTCACACAATTAAATTATGAAATTATGTTTATAATTTAATTGTGAAGGCGAATTGCATATACACGGGATCTCTTCTTGGTCAGAGAGCTGTTTTCGTACAGAGAGATAAGAGTATTGTGACATACAAACGCCCAGTTTGAAAATTATGTTAGATTTTATTTTATTATTATTGTTACTTTTGTTTTGTTGCTGATTGTTGTTGTTTTCTCAGATCTGTTTAAAGTAGACCAACTCTTACTCAATGAAGTATCGGACCACCCCACGTACACTCTAAAATCGATGTTATATATACAGCTTGGTATGTACACCTAGTTCTAGTGAATCATAATAATTGAAAGCAAAATAAACTTCGTTTTCCGTTCTATCTGTTTTGTTTCGTTTTTTCGTTTTGGTAATAAAATTGTTGTTGCTGTTTATGTACATAGGCATGATTGCTGTATATTGATTGAGCAGTGAGATGATAATACATATATGTACATACTAAAAAAAAAATGTTTTCTTTGGCATCTTCTTTATGTATATAGTTTTGCTACGATTAGATTGTGAGTGGCATGTAATCCCTCATTTCATATAATCTTAGACTATTTTCCAAACGAATACTTATTTGTGGAACCTAACTTATTCAAATAAGTAAGCTAGCGAGGTGACTTATTTTCTGTCCTTTTCTAGCCGAAAAATCTATATTGGTTGTCAATTTTTTGTTGCAATTATATCAATTTTTGAATGATTATTATAAAGATAATGTATGCATGTCGTACACAAATGATGAATTGAGGTCTGCTACAGAACTAGCAAGACCACACAGCGTATTAATATATTCTATCTCTATTAACATATTCTATCAAATTGCACCTAAAAATCATATAAACATTTTTGTAGATCTAAACATTGTTTCTAAGTTTTTCTTTTTTAAACTGTCGCCAATCCTTTTAATTACACAAATATAATTTTTAACTTATTGAAATAAATAATTAACGAAAATATTTTGCCTCGAAGAATTTTGCGATGAAAACAATCAATGTTTTCATGTCGATGTTTAATAAGTATGCAAACTCAATTGAAATGGGTTTACTTACTTATTCAAGATGGCGTAAAATAAGTCTGAAATAAGTATCCGTTTGGAAAACAGTCTTAGCTACTAAATCTTCTATTATTCTAAAAATCGCCCAATTACAAAATCTCATAATTTTATAATATCCTTAATACAAGATCATCAAATCGTTTTTTGGTTGATTTTGGGACAGCTGCCACACATGCACAAAATCTTTATTATATTTATGATTCGTTAGAATTGGACTAAGTATCGGTAAATCAGTAAAGCGAAATATGTACATTGTAAATTTTTCGAATAATAGCCTAAACAAACTCGGCGTGCGAGACACGTGTAACTAACTGTCAAAGACGCGCGAAATACTTTATAAATAAATATTATAAATATTAATTAAAGGTTATTCTTTTATTATTAAAATTAAATGAAAATAAATTCAAAAGCATTGCAAAAACATAATCCGCCACACTTTTAAAAATAAAATGACACTTGGATGCGTAACAATGAAAATATAGAGTCGAAAACTAAATTTACGCGCGTATCGCGAGTCCAGTATGATATTTGTTCATAAATTTCATATATTTTACTTTGATTTGTCAGCCAGATGCGAAATCGCGACGTCTTGCGCTTCGAGTTAATTTGACTTCTGTTTCGTTTATCAATTATATCTTGTTCTTCTCTATTGCTATCACAACGTACTAGAATATATTTAAACAAAATCTATTTCACGTATTTTCATTCTAGAATCGAAAATAAATTATTTGGTGATAGAAACGCAGTATAGAAACATCATAATATTGCAATCTAGCAGGCTTGTAAATGATATAAAAATTGAAACAGAGATAAATTTTATTCTACAGAAACGAGAAATAAACGTCTACAAATTATCGAAAAATGGTGATGTTAGAACATCCCAGCCCAAAAAACATAATATTTTCGATAATTTATCGAAGTTTATGTCCCGCTTCCCTAGAATAAAGTGGGTTACTGTTTCATTTTTTATAACATTTTCCAGCCTGCTAGATTAAAAAATTGTGATATTTCACCATCATTTCTATCATCAAATAATTTGTTTTCGATACTTGAACGAAGTTGGAGAAAGAGGTACTATTATTCATATTTGTTCGGGTAGATTGTGAAAGCAATTCATAAACGAAAATACTCGCCAATTTTAATTTTTCTAAAGAGACATAACATTCGATAAAGTATCGAAAATGTGATGTTATAATATGTCACCCATGGGCTCGTAATTATCGTTCGTAAGGAGCCCGTGAAGTTTCTAACAAAAAGTAACACGTATACGACCACGGTTCCAATTGGAAAACATAGCGGAAACAGAATTCTTATTGGATTCAAATAGATTCCAATAGCCTCCCTGTTGAATTGTTTTACTATTGGTGATTTACACTGTTAATATTTTATAAATGCAAATTAGTGAAAGTTTTATTAAAACTTATTAGTAAATTAAATAAAATCATAATGTTCGTAATACAATTTAAAAAAGATAATAAATACAAAAGATATTTGAGAAATATATAAATAAATTAAAGAAAAAGTTAACAAAAAAATAAAATTATAGCTGGAACAAAAAAAATATCTAGCATTTTATCAATCTGGGCCAATAACAAGCCACTTTCAGAGATTAGGGCAAGATACCACTATATAGGTCGGATTGGCCTATCTATAGAGAACGGTATAAGGTATTTCCTAGGCATATTGCCCTAATTTCTGGAAGTGGCTTCTTATTGGCCCAGATTGATGTAATACTCATGACTCATGGTGGAAAACTGCTATTAACAAGTTTACATTTTCTCTTATACCGGAAAATATAGTAGGAAAAATCTTATACCGGAAAATATTCTATATAGATAGGCCAATCCGACTTACATAGTGGTACCTTGCCCTAATCTCTGGAAGTGGCTTGTTATTGGCTCAGATGATAAAATACATAAAATTTACAGTGGAAAAGTGATATTAACAAGGTTATATTTTCTCCGCTAGGAAAAACATTAACCGAAAAATGTTCTCTATAGTTAGGCCAATCCGACCAATATAGTGGCATATTGCTCTAATTTCTGGGAGTGGCTTGTTATTGGCCGAGATTGATAAAATACACAGTATTTATGGCGAAAAATTGCTATAACAATCCAGATATTTTTACTGTTTGTAGACTAATTCACATACGGTTTTAATTTTATATTTTAGTTATCTGTTTGAATAATTTATTCATTTCATTAATATTTAAAATAAATTTTAAATAAATTCTATTTTAAAAATTGTAATTTTTAAATGTACTTGATTTGGAGAATAATTTATCAGTGTAATAAATCACACTCAATTTTTTGTAATAAGAAAATTTAATATTGAGTGGTACTAACACATACATAATTTGGATTTTTTGTTATTTTTTGTTATGTTATTTTCT
The DNA here is from genome assembly GCA_932526605.1 of Nephrotoma flavescens. NCBI lineage: Eukaryota > Metazoa > Arthropoda > Insecta > Diptera > Tipulidae > Nephrotoma > Nephrotoma flavescens. Next base: position 205,340,729 of record OW052221.1, on the reverse strand, counting down.
CTGGCACAAAAATCTTGATCCATTTTCGATTCAAAATGGCTTCTTTGTTTACATTTTTTGTCTTTTTAATTTTTGATTCTGGATCAAAAATAAAATCCAAAAAATTTGTTGGGTTTTTTTGACGTTTACTCAGACAATATGACAACATGTGTGAGTAAACGTCAAAAAAAAATCCAACAAATTTTTTGGATTTTATTTTTGATCCAGAATCAAAAAGTAAAAAGACAAAAAATGTAAACAATAAAGAAGCCATTTTGGATCAAAAATGGATCAAGATTTTTTTGCCAGAGAAAAGAACATTAGAAACTTCACTTCGGTACTAGAGTAGGCATTGACAAAAATGTCAAGATTGACATTTAATTGTCTTTTAAATGTCAGAAATAACTGTTATAATGATAGAACAGAAAATAATTTGTTCCGCTTTCTTTCCAAAAATCAAAAATAAATTGATTTTTTTGTGTGAGAACACGATACGCGATTGATTTTTTTTGCTAGTATATTTGTGAAAAATTGACATTAGATTTTCAAAAGTTTTATATTGACAGTTTATTGTCAACAAATTATCAACACATTTTTTTGTCAACACAATTATTTTACCACCGTGAAAACGAAACAATTATTTTATTGCGAGACATAAAATTATTTCGTCTGTCAAACAGCCAACTAGTCAAAAAGTTATAATGTTTATCTTTATACTTTTTGAAATATTTATGTTTATATTTTTGACGTAAACATATTAAATAAAAAATAATAATGAAATGTTGAGATTTTTCAAAATTGATTGCGATCAAAAAAAAAATCAATTTTTTTACTTGGAAAGAATGTGCCACGGTATTTCGATTAGATTTTTTGATCTCAAATCAATTTTTTTGATTTATAAATCAATTTTTTTTTTTGGAAAGAAATTGCTATAAATATCTATGCTATATATGACAAATAGAAAACTTAAAGGAAACTAGATTTTCTTGGTAAACAACTATTAGCACAGAAAATCAAAGGAGATATTTCAGGGACTTTCGATTGACCTGAATTAACAAAATTATCCGAATTAACTGAATAAACTGAAGTGAATTGAGCGTTCGATTCACACCTTTTCGGTTCAGTTAAAAAATTGGGCTACTGAATTAAATTAACTAAAGAGATATTTTGCTCGTGTAGTTAAATAAGATAGGTTGTTTTTGTTGTATTTTTGACATTTATTGGTTTTGCGTACATTCTGCGTTTTGTTTTAAAAGTTTGTTGGTGTTTTTTAAATTTAGAAATAGCCTTAATAGTTCATTCTATCTAAAAATAGATGTCACTAATATTTTTTCGAAACCGTATTTTTAAATTTTTTCAGAAATTGCAAAAACAGTTTGATCCTAATGAAGAATTCTTTTGTGATCCAAATGGACCTGGTCGCCGGAGCGCAACGCCCCCAACATCGGTACATCAATTACGGCCTGGTGATATCGATATTGTAGGTGCAATGGGTGATTCGTTGACAGCCGGGAATGGAGGCATGGCAATCACGTTATTTCAGGTAGCCACCGAAAACAAAGGACTATCTTGGACGATAGGTGGAGATAAAACCTGGCGCCAATTTTTAACAATACCCAATATTCTAAAAGTGTACAATCCAAATTTGTACGGATATTCGCGTGGCGATGGTTTATCATTCGAACAAAAAACAAGGTAAAGTGTAATAACATTATGTGTAATGCGAATTTAAATAAAATTTATTTTTCATTTAGATTTAATGCGGCAGAACTCGGCGCTATGTCCGGTGACACACCGCACATGGCAAAAGTGTTAATTACCCGCATGAAAAACGATCCAAAAGTGGATCTCAAAAATCATTGGAAACTTATAAGTATGCTGATTGGCCCTAATGATTTCTGCCTTGAAATGTGTTACGTGAATCCACCCGAATTGGTTATCGATCGGCATGAAAAAGATTTAGTTACCGTTTTAAGATCGATTCGAGATAATTTACCGCGCACAATGTTCAATATAATTCTATCACCAAGCATGAGTGTTTTGCTAAAGTTCAAAGGTAAACCACAAGAATGCGTTTCAGGTCATCATTTTGAATGTCCCTGCTTCTTCGGGTTTACATACGAAAAATATCGTAAACGTTATCTGAAAATTATTCGACAATGGCAACAACGACAAATTGAGGTTGCAAATCGTGAAGAATTTCAAAATCGTACTGATTTTACGGTGAACATTCAGCTATTTACACAAAATCTAGTGATACCATTCAATAAGAAAGGTCTTACCGATTTTACATATATGTCATTGGATTGTTTCCATTTTAGTCAGAAGGGTTATGCTTTAGGTATGCTGGACGTATTTAAATAAACTAAATTTTCTGATTTACTGATTTACTTTGCAGCTTCAAATGCACTCTGGAATAACATGTTGGAGCCGGTGGGGAAAAAATCAAAGGTATGGAAAAAAGAATTTACCGAATTTCAATGTCCAACTGATGAGAGGCCATATCTTGCCACAAACGCTAATAGTTTATAGGTTTTTTTGTTATGTAATGTTAGGTTCTGTGATATTATTTAGGAAATTAAGGTTATTTTATAAAATATTGTTATGTTTTGATTTATTATGTAAATAATTAAAGTTTACGAATGATGGTTGTACCAGGTAACTTGAAATGGTGTTGTTTTTTTAATGATGATACGTTTATATCAGAATTTGGCCAATGTACCAAAGGCATGGTTTGCCCAGCGTTTGTAACTGAAAATATTTTATTGTATTTGCTTTTTCTTGTTAAATAACCGCTCTTACTGAACAATTAATTTTCCAATGGATAAAATGGAAGTGTTACACTAAACAAGTGCTTAACATAAAAAATAGCTAGAGACCACGCACGTATGCAGCATGATTCACAACGATTCCGGAGACCTACAGATCGATACTAAAACTTTCCCCTAAATATAGTGAAATTTTTGATTATTGACTCTAAATTGACGCATGCACTACCCATAACGAGCGAAGAGTGTATTTAACTACTGAGTGCTATATGAACGTCGAAATGACTCCACCACCTGCTACAAATCACCTTGTACAAATGGAGTTTGTTGTGAAATGTTAAAACACGGAGGCTACCTTCTATTTTACCCAACAATTCCAGATGGAATTTGCTGCATATTTTTGTTGAATACTTTTGCATATTTTTGTTGAATACAAGGCTGTTGGCAGGAAGTACGGTAAAATGATCTATTTGCTCAAATCTTATTGACCTGTCTCTGGAGTTTGTCATCCTTCAATTAACTAAGCATATACTAGTGAAGTTGTTTATATTATTAGGTTGTGCAAAATGAACGCATCCAAATCGCCTACCATTTTGGATATATCTAGCTTAGTTATTGCTGTTTTTATGAAATAAGTTTCAGTCATTTAGAAGCTGTCGTCCCGTTCTGTTTCTGTGTGCATCATTTTTAAGAGATAGATGTCGATAAGCAACATTTACGTCATAGCATTCTATTCTGTTTTCAAATGAAGTAAATGCTGCTTAAGCTATGGAACTGATTAATTAGACCTAGAGTGAACATTCTGTGAGTTATTCAACAGCAAAAAAAAATAGTTCGCAAGGGGCAGTATAACAATTTGAAAACGAAAAATTTAAAGTTTTACTGGATGAAAATCCGTGTCAAACACAACAGTAACAGTTAGGAGTTACTCACCAAGCCATATTATTCGATTGCATGCAATGGGTAAAATACAGAGGGAAGGAAAATGGGTTCCTTATAAAAACCGAGGAAAACAAAAAAATCAAAGAGTTGACATCAGCAAGATTTTTTTTTTCTCGATTTTTTTTTCGATGAGGCTATCGCGCTGTATCTCAGCCTGCCTTCGATGAGGCTCTTGGTAAGGTTCAGCAGTGATGATGGATGAGCGCCTCCTGTTTTATTAGCTGCAACTTTTGTTATTTGTGGCTGTCATGCATTAAGTTTAGAGCGTTGATATGTTTGTTAAAGTTGGATTTTCATCTCATTCGTCTCGTTTCTCTCAGAATTGTATATGGACATCCTGCTATTTGGGAGTTTTCTGTTGCCTTGCCACCAATTGTCATCAATTTTGTCTTTTTTTCGTTCTTCCAACCCTTTGTTAACTGTTGTACTGGTTTCAATGATGTTGTTTCCTCTATAGTTATAATAATGAAGTCGTCCGCGTATTGTAGTACTTCTAGATCTCCTATCGCGATATCGTGCAGCTCTCTCGTATATATGTTGAATAGGTTCGTCCTATAATAGGTTCCTCCTTCGGTAATCCCTGGCTTGTGGTTCTCTCAAAAATTCTATCACCAAGTTGTATTACTATTTTCCTGTTGATTAGTGAGTTATATATCCAATTGATATGTTTTTTTATCCAATAATTCCACCAACTTTGTCATGTTGACATTGTCAAATGCTTTTTAGATATCTAATGAGACAATAATTGTTATTTTTTGTCTTCTTTATTTTTTTCTATCTTGGCGATTAGTTTATTGATCATGCCACTGGTGGATCTGTTTCTTCTAAAACCGAAGGAATTTTCCGGGATTAGTTTTGTATTGTCTGCCAACTTAATCATCCTCGCCTTAATCATCTTGCTGGTGATCTTGGTGATCGTTTGGTAGAGATGAATGCCTCTGTAGTTTTCAATTTGTTTGCTATCTTTGTTGGCCTTTGGGATTGCCACGATTTTTATTTTTTTCCAGCTGACCGGGTATGTATGCTATTTCCATGTTCTGTTTATGAGCTCGACTTTGCTAAGTACGCAGTCTACTTACAAAATGCGCAATTCTGAAAAAACAGATTAATCACAGAACACTATGATATTATGAGTAGTTTCCATTTCTCAAATATTTCATCTGGGGAACTGTATTTAATAATTAATTCTCTTAGAAACCGATCGGCTCCTGGTATAGATGGAGTGTCTAACTGTACTGTAAAAAAAACGGCTTGCTTTCTGGTTGATGTATTATCGTTTATATTTAACTTAAGTGTGGCTACAGGAATTTTTCCGATTACCTTAAAGAAAACCGTTGTAGTTCCAATATTTAAAAAAAATGATAGAGCATCTGTAAATAATTATCGCCCAATCTCCCTTCTTTCGGTTTTTTCAAAAATATTCGAAAAGGCTATGAAAGCTAGGTTTGTAAGCTTTTTGGATAAATTCAATTTTCTATCTCCCTTACAATTTGGTTTTAGAAAGAACAGAAATACCGAACAAGCTCTATTGTCATTTTTAGAACAAATAAGTATAAACATTGACCATAGTCTAAAGGCGTCCGTGTTATTTATAGATTTGACTAAAGCCTTTGATAGAGTGGAACATTCTACTCTTGTAATGAAGCTTTACCGCATTGGCTTTCGCGATACGATCCACAAGTGGTTAGATTCATATTTAAATGGTCGCACTCAGGTAGTCAAAATAAATGGTCATTTTAGCCATGTTCTGCCGATTAGTGTAGGGGTTCCTCAAGGTTCAGTCCTTGGGCCTCTACTGTTCCTCATTTATGTAAACGGAATTTTTAGCCAACCATTCTGTGGCTCCCCCATTGCATTTGCTGATGATTTTTCGTTTGCTTACAGTAGTCTTAGCTTACAAGATAACATTAAGTATATTGATAGTGATTTGAATATGCTCTCGGTTTGGCTCAAGGCTCACAATCTTCATCTAAGCGATAAGACGAAAATATTACATTTTCGACAAGGATTGTCATCACCATCAGCCATTAAGTACCATGAGTATGGTTGCAATAAGATCTGTAATTCCAGTGGTTGTTTCATGGTTGACTTGGTTCATGTTTATCGTTATCTTGGCATTTTAATAGACGAACAATTAAACTGGAAGGCGCATATTGAAGGGTTGAAATCTAAGCTTTTATTGGTATCAAGGAAACTGTACGTTTTGCGTTCATATTGTCCATTATATTTATTAAGAATGGTGTATTTCGCACTAGCTGATTCAATTCTGCAATACGGTCTCTCCTGTTGGGGTAGTGCATGCAAAACCACGTTAATACCATTATTTAATAGGCAGAAACTCATTGCTCGAATCATGTGTTTTAAAGAATCGTGTTCACCCTCCTGGCCCATATTCCAAACTCTCGATATCTTGCCACTGCGTCACATGTTTGTCTTCAAGGTATTAAGAATTTTTTACAATATTAGCGGAAACTCATTTATTAACTATTCAGACTATAGTCTTCGTTCTAGTCTCCAATTCAAAAAAAATATCCCAAAATATAATTCACATCTCAGAAGAAGTTTTTTCAATGTAATTTCACCTATTATCTTTAACAAGTTACCTTGCAAGATTCGTAGGTGTTGCACCTTATCATTATTTTCAAAAGAACTAAAACATTGGCTTAGTACAACCAAGAATATTGAGGAGCTCTTCAGTTTCCATATTTAACACTAGTACGAGTAGAATTATACTTTCGTGATGTTTATATTATAATAATTGGATTCATCTGCCATAAATTTTTGTCTAGAGATTATATTATTATTATTATCTATTATATTTATATATTTCATTAGTATACCGTAAATTATTAATTAATTAAATTATAAGTTTATTTTATACTGTAAATTGTATTGTTATGTTAAATTTTTTTTTTTTTTGTACGTATCTTATAATTTCGTTAAAAGGGAATCAGTGTACCTGGCCCGTGTTCTTTTGAACCAAAGGTACACTTTTCTTACCAATGTACATATTCTTATTATTGTATAATTCTTGTAAATAAAAATTGGTAATGAACTTAAAAAAAAAAAAAAAAAAAAAAAAAAAGTGTTGGCTGGGAAGAGCTTTTAGTAATTTGTAAATTATTTTATTTATGTCCAGAGCGGAATTTTTGCAGCGTCAGATTATTTCTTTAACTTCTTCTAACCTGAATTCGTTGTCCGGTACAGATGGTCTTGGCCAGTATGGCTTACTTTGGGCATTTGTGTTAGAATCTATGACGTTTAGGTCTATGAATTTTTCTATGTTGAGCTCATTGTTAAGCACATTTATCCTCTCATTCTGATTCTTTTTGAAGCTCTTGCTCCATATCTCCTTGGAAGACATGTTTGGGTTGATGTTTTCGATGAGGTTTTTCCAACTTTTCCTCTCATGTCTTATTTCTCTTTTTAGTTTTCCAGTGGCCTTTTTCAGTTCTAATTCAGCATATTTGTTTTCCCTGTGTTGGTTCTAAATTTTTAATTTTGACTTTTTTATATTCCACAAGTTCTCTATTTTTTCGTTTCACCTGGTTTTGTATACCTATAGCTGTGTTTGGTTTTAGGGGAAAACATGTAATACCAACTTCTACTCTATAGTGTTAAATCGAGGATTTTCGTATTCTTCAATACTGCTAAATGAATCTAGCTGATATCTTTCTACTTCCTCCAGTATCTTTACGTCGTCAGTCCCTATTATCTTTACAGGCCTGCCCATCTTCGTGTCGTTTATGCTTATTATAATTGGTAGGTGATCCATTCCGCCGATTTTTGTTAGTTCGACCTTCCAGTCAACTTTATGGAATATTGCGAATAATATCGGGGCCACTTCCATTCACGGTGTGGCAGATTTGTTAATTGTTGGTCAGTGCTGTAGCGGCTCAACATCCTTTTCACTTCGTGGCACTCTTCGTAGTAAAACTATTTATACTCGTACACAGCGCCGCTTAATTATTTGGGATAGCTCGTTTTGCTAAATAGAGCTACCTTCAAATTAAATTTGCGAATCTCGATATTTACACATAGTCGATAAATTTCGAGAATTACACATAGTCGGGTTTTATAAGTGCAAGAGACACGGTCTCAAAAATTATAAAAGTATTGAAAAGTGTATCAACCAATCGTTCACACAACACAGCCATTTTGTGGACTAATATAAAATAATATTTCGTAGTGAATATTTGTAACTACATATATTTATGCCGAAATAATAAATAGTCCGTTAAATTAATTCAACACTCACTATATTTTGTTTATAAACTATTTTATTTAGTTTGCTTTTTAGTTCCCTTTTTCTTGTTTCTTTCGTTTTATGTAATTCTCGATATTTATCGACTATTGATAACTATCGAGATTCGCGAATTTAATCTGTCATTGGGAAACTCCTAGAAAGGTTACTTGCGGTTTGTATTTCTCCAAGAATCGAACATAGCGGTCTGTTCTTGGACAAACAATTCGGCTTCCGACGAAGGAAGTTCCTTCCGGAAGGCTTCCGACTTCCTTTCCGAGTAGCAGGTCTACTGAGGATGCGATAGTCCGCCTAACAAACATTGCCAAAATTCGAAGTTCAAAATATGTTATGGGCATATTCCTGGACATTGCCGGAGCACTTGATAACTTAACGTGGCCTAGTGTCATCGCAAGTTTATCAGTCTATAATCTCCCTAGAAACACTATAACAGTTTTTAGGAGCTACTTCAGCGAACGATCCGCAGTAATCAGAGACATATATGGTTCTGTATCAAAAGAAATAACAAAAGGGTGTCCTCAGGGACCAATCTTAGGTCCCCTTGTCTAGAACATCGTGATAAAGTCATTCTGGTGCACGGCCATTCGAGGCTTCAATTCCAGCGCCAGGGTCAAATCGCCATTAATAATATGGTACAATGGTGCGATACTAATGAAATGTCACTATCTGCAGAGAAAATAGTGGTGCTGCGCTTAATGGCAAATTTGACTCAAGTCGACCTCCTAAGATATCATTAAACGGTAAATATATGAAAATGGATAAGTGCATTAGATATCTAGGTGTTGACATCGATGAACTTATGGGAGTAGCATCTCACGTCTTGAGAGTCGGTGAAAGCGCCACGAAACTATTCCACTCCTTGGCGAGAGTGTCAAGAGAGGGATGGGGACTTAACCAAAAAACACTTGTATTAATTTACAAAGGTGTGGCAGAGGCACTGTTCACGTATGCAGCGGCTGGGTGGTACGACAGGTTAAACTGTGACCTTGTTAAAGTTAGCCGAAAGATTCCAGCCGAAAGATAATGCAGATAGTGTCTTGACTATTTTTAAACTTTCTTTATACTCTCGCCCCTATCGATTTTTAAATTCCTATAAACTGAAATAATTTCTCCTTCACCAGAATGATATAATTCGATCCTAAATTCTCCTAAATTCGAGTTCATGACTGATTACTGCTGTATTCAAGACACTATCTGCATTATCTTTCGGCTGGAAGCTTTCGGCTAACTTTAACAGTATTAATCTGTGATCATATCAGATCATTAGAAAGTGCTCAGAGGAATATTCTGCTAGGAGTAACAAAGGCCTACCAAACAGTGTCTAAAGATGCCGTTGTTGTTCTGGCTGGCGTGCTCTCTGTAGATATTCGAATCAAAATGCGAGCGCTCATGCACCACCTAAGAAGAAGAGCCCAGAATAATATAGGTGACCAAGTACATGCTGCAGATAGTAGGCATGATCATCTTAACGATCAATTTAATAATAACGGAGAAATAGAGGAAATGACGATTGACCTATGGCAAAGAAGGTGGAATGAATCAGCCAATGGAAGGCATACATTTGTCTTTATTCCAGATATAAAAGAACGAATAAAAATGAAACTGCAACTGACGAGCTCTATGAGCCAAGTAATCTCTGGTCATGGTAATTTTAAAGCCTACCTTCAGAGATTTAAGATAATAAACCAATGTCAATGTTTATGCGGTTCAAAAGTACAAAACGTCAATCACCTACTTTTCGAATGTAACGAGGTGACAGCCTTGTCACTAAAACAAGTGGCTGGGTAACATAAACCTACACAAGTTACCACTGCCTGCACTACTAAGCGACGAAGTTCTCTCATATTAGTTTCGACCATATTGTGCTGCCTTATATCGGCCATATTGTGCTATATCTTAAAAGAAAGGATTACTGCGCAATAGTGGACCGGGTACTCGGACGGTACTTGCGTCCACGCGGCTAGTTGTAACGGCTAAAAGTACTAGCACTATATCGGTTGACCTAGCTTATTGTTATGAAAACTGATATAAATTTTAAATAATTCTTAGTGTTATACCTAGATATAAGAATTGACGAAAATTTTTCCCGGAATGTTGACTACGATTAATAATGATGATTTAAGCTCAAAACATTTCGCTGTAGCTAACAGAACAAGAGCGTCTGAGTATGGCGATAAAAAAACAATCACAAATAAATGACATAACGACGGCATATTCTATTTATGTCAAAATCGATTCTAAAAGTTAACATACTCGGATAATAAAAATTTTAAAATTAATAAAATTGTTTATATTTTTGCGGTCTTACTTTGTGAAATATTATTCCTATTCGAATAGGAATGAAATTTGTGCCCAAAGTAACAGCCAAGCGATTTTTTTATACTTTTATCGGTTGGTACAAAAATTTAATAAAATCAAACGAAGCATGCGATTTATATAAAATTCGTTTTCGACATAAATATGTCTTATTATTCAGATTAATTCAGCATCGGAGTTCATTTTTTGTATCGTTGATTTATGTCGTTTAATTTTTTTATGGGATAACAAAAAAAAATCTGATTTATTTTATTGTTGACAAATTTAAAATTGACTTTTCTTATCAAGACGCCAACCCATAAAATAATAATTTTGAAAAAAGTTGCTCTAGTGGTCAATAGGTTAACTTTGCGAAGAATAATTTCATTCCTATTCCAACAAAAACTTGGAATGAAACTATTCTGGTTGGAATGAAAAGTATGGCATTGTTGTTGTAAAATTCCCAAAGTAAGACGCTAAATAAAAATTTTAAAATTAATAAAATTGTTTATGTTTTATGTTTTTAGCAGTTTTAGCATATGACGTTGGGGCGTTACCAACTTATATGTATATAAAAAAACAGTTGGCAGCATTGTTTCGTCGGCGATAAAAATAAAAATGCACTCTAAAGCTAGAACCAGAACAAGAGTGCCGTCGACAAGCGTCGACGAATAAAGAAAAAATATCGCCGCGATATCGCTGTAGCTAATACAACAAAAGCGTCAGCGTATGGCGATGAAAAACAACCACAAACGGCATAACCTTCTGTGTTTTGACACATGACGTTGTGGCGTTAAACCTACTAAATTGAAAAAAAATGGTTAATAATATGACGGTTAAATGATACCAACTTATATATTTATAAGAAACAGTTGGCAACATTGTTTCGCCGGCGACAAGAATAGAAATAGACTCTAAATTTAGTGTTTGTATTACATGTTTTCCGTGTTTTGTAATATGACAGACGATTTCGCTCGCCGCCTTCGCTCTTGTTCTGTTTTGAGCTTTACGCGTTATCTGCGAATAATCTGTGATATACATATTGAGAACTTCTGTTTCAGGAGATTTAATTAATGAAAGTTTTTATTACTATAAAATATATTTCCTAGTAACTTATACAGACTAACCTAAACTTCTGTCCACGTATTGCGACTATTATTTAATCCTAAATTGCGTACAAAATGTTCATTCACAACCAACGATAATAAACATTTCGACAATTGATAAGCTACAAATTACATTTTCGAATTAAAGCACAGATTATTAGAGTTTTAATACCGTGTGCCTGACGTTGATTCTTTTGTCTAAATTTCCGATTAACAAAATTGATGGTCAGTTCATACTAGTTGTTCATAGATGGCACAAAATACACTGTGTTTGATGTTTATTTAAAATTTGTTAAATAAATTAGAACTTATCAATTAAAGGCGGTGATACATGCACAGATTTTGCCTTTAAGGCAAGAAAAATTGCCTTATACAAAATTGAGAAATGTTCAATTTAAAATTTTTGCCTATAAGGCGAATCAAGATGGCCGAATTTTAACCAATCAGCGCGCATAATTTTTATGCCTTAAAGGCAAAATCTGTGTATGTATCACCGCCTTAAACATCAGGACAATTTCGGTTGATGACAATTTGAGACATCTATTAATAACTGGTACTAAGTAATTAGAAATTTAAATTGTTGAAAATTTAAATAAAATATATGTCGATGACAACATGAGACACATGACTTTAAACGTTAATTTATGATTTATACTGTATGTCTGACATCAATTTTTTGATTGTTAGTTCATGCCAGTTATTGATAGATATTGCTATTGTCCCTATACCATGTCCATACCAGGGGCGATATTGTCGATACTGTTGTACTTTTTTCGATACTTGGGTTTTATGAAAAATACTTCTACGCTCTCTTATAATTTTTAGTACTTTTGAGGCAAGAGAAGAAAATAATAACAATAATGCAAATCCAATGGGTTTCATATAGAGATCAGGGTGTTCCACACCATATTTACACCTCGATTCTGAAGCACAATCACTGACTAAAAAATGATCTTAAGTAAGACTTTTTGACTTTGTTTTGAGTCTAGTTTTAATTACGGCATTTTTTTGTATTTTGTGCAGTCTTAGTTGACATTGGTCTTATAAAAAGATCTTACGTAAGACCTACAAATTTCGTGGTCTTATTGGCCACAGACTATATATATACGCACAGAATACGAAAAGTCTCATAATTAACCGTTCCGCGTGGAATGACGTACCGTGTACGTCATGCATAAAATCATCTCTACTGCGGAATGACGCATACGTGTATGTCATTACAAAATATGATGCTATTTGTGTAATGTACATTACATTATTAATTGTGCACGGGTACTTTTGTAAAATAATAAAGTTAAAACTCTTTCAACTCGATCTTTTTTATTCCATTTCTTAGCCGATTAGCTGGACGTTGATATGCTCCGTTAAGTAGCAGAACCGGTCTAAATTAATTCCCAAATATTTTATGATTTTTTTCTGGAGAATGATTTCCAGTTTTTCCGTGTGTCACTGCAGTAGCAAATTGGTATGGCTTTCAAAATGGAATCGTCTCACATTTAGATGCGTTTATTTGTATCCGCCAGGTTTTTAAAAATGCTGTTATGAAATTGCATGCTGACTGGATGTTTTCTTGTATCTTGTATGTCACATATTCTGGATCCTGTACTATATACAACTATGTCATCTGCATAGGCTATAGTCTGCACATTTGGTGAATTTAAATGATGTTTCGTAATGAGGTCCAATGTGTAAATATTAAACAATACCGGTGCGTTTATTGTCCCTTGGTGCAAACCATTATGGATTCGAAATATATTATTCGATGTTTCAACTCTCGTGGTGGTTATGAATTTTGTATTGTAAAGCATGTCCAGTAGAATTTTGACTATATCCTCACTAAATTTTAATTTACAGAGTTTAAATATTAAACCGTCCAGCCATACTGATTCAAAACCCTTTGCCGTATCTATCATGATAGCTCCAGTACACGCATTTTTTTCATTCAGATGAGAAATGAGCTTGTTGACCGCATGTATTGTAGAGTGCCCGTATCGAAATCCAAGTTACTTATCTGCCATGAGGTTATTCCTCTGGATATGGTTTTGAATTTTACTGTGCACAATTATCTCATAAATCTTGCGTATATTCGATAATAAGCTTATTGGCCGGTAATTCTGTGCATTCTTTCAATCCTTGTTCGCCTTCAATATTCGGAAAATATGAGCTGTTTTCCAACACGATGGGAACGATCTGTTATTCAGCAAATTATTAAAAAATACAAATAGTGATGAATTGTCGCAGATGCTCCTCCTTAAGAATTTTTATCTGGCGTTCGATTATTGCCGCGTGTGCTGTTCTATCCAGTGTAGCCGTTGGGATGGTTTGTTTTTCGATACAGTGGCCTATAATATCTAAATTTTGTTGCATGTCGAGGCAGCAATATTTACCACTGGTTGATTTGGCAATGCTACTCCAATCAATATTTATATTTCTGGCTTCTCTGTCGTCAATTTCCAGTTCGCCTGCCAGGTGTTCATTTTTCGATCGCCAAATACCTCTCATCGCGGCAAACGTATTTGATCCGGGCTTTATCGCTTCTATTTTATTTTGCCAATATTTATTGGTCTGCAATTTGATGTTTTCAATGATCAACTGATTCGTCCGTTCTATTTAGGCTTTCAGTAGAGGCATTTCACTTGTCAGCGTGACAGTTGTACCACCCGTTCATCTCAACTTCTTTATATCTGTGACAATCCAACTGTTATGTTTATACAATCGCTCAATCGTGCAATTTGTATAACATTCCATATTGTTTTTGTAACGGAGTTTCGGTTATGTCTTATTGGTCTGCAGGTCGGAGCATTCGGCTTATATATTTGTGACTTATATAAGAATCCCTTATCTGTTTGCCAACGATTTAAGGTGATCCGTCTTTTATTGTTGCTTGAATTACCCAATTCGAATGCCGTCCAAGACAAAATCTATTGTAATAAAATTAGAATAATGATTAGCACAGTGGCATGGCTCGGAACGATGGATGCAACTGCGGCCGTCGTTACAACTTTTAAATCTTAGATTGCGAAATGCTTATCTTTCAACAAGAGTTTATATATACAGTCATTTCAGCTGCCGTGAAAAAATCAACGTACGCATGCAAAGAAAAGTAGTTTTAAGTAAATCAAGATATGTAAATACAGTTTTTATGTTGTGAATCAATTCGAACTACCATTGCTAATGAATAATGAGTTAAAAAGCAAAACAGTTTTGAGAAACGAACAAACATGATAAAGAATTATTTAAAATATTTATACACGTGATTAAAAAATAAAACTAATCTTTGTTATCAGTATTTTCCAAAACATTCATTGTACCGAAAATTTATTAAAAGAATGTTATGTAAATTTAAATTAAAGTCTAAAATTAAAAAAAATATGCCAACGGCACGAAGTGTTCCCAAGCGGTCACCCATCCAAGTACTAACTTCGCCTAATGTTGCTTGACTTCGGTGATCGGACGAGAACCGGTATTTTTTTTTTTTTTTTTTTTTATTATTATTCTTTATTTTAGCCTTATATTATTGAATACATTATTGTTGATGAAAGAATATTTAAAGAACATCAAAATCCATTATTAAATTCAATGTAACCTCTGCCCAACGAGGTTCTCAGGTTAGTTCCCTAATAAATTATTATAATTTTTATCTATACTTTAAATAATTTAGTGTTTATAATTTTAAACAATACATTATGTTATAAGCTGGCATAAAACTGGCTCACTAGAAAAATTGCCATTACTCATTTACCTTAAAACAATTAAAACTTAATCTAATAATTAACCTAATTGTGCTATGCTAAAATAATTTCGATTATTGTAACCACCAATATTTCATTTTTCGGTTTTGGTAGCTCTCTAAAGCACTTCTTTTTATTGCTGTACTGAATCTGCTATGTTCTTCCAGATTTTCGTATTTTGTTGGGTCAAACCATTTTTCATTTGATCTCCTATTAACATGGTATATCACTGGTATACCATTTTCGTTTTGGATGTATCCAATTTTGTCTAAATAAACAAATGTTTCTGGACCTGGAATATTATTTTGACTTGTACATTTGCTTAGTATTAAATTATTTGTGTAGTATGGGCCATAAATAAGGGAGTTTATGTGGTAGGATGTTGATCTTAGGATATGGTTTCGGATTAGTTGAATGATATGTAAATCTATTCTTTCGCCGTTAAATTTGTTGTAATGTGATTGGTTGGAAACATAATGTTGATGTCCTGTCTCTGCTTTGCGAAAAACTCCTCTACAATGTCGAATGCACCTTCTCTCGAAAATTCTTAGTTTCTCCATATAACTGGGGCAGGTGTTATAGCAAATTTGGCATCCGTACGTAATTATTGGACGTACTAATGTTTTGTAGCAAATTTCTTTCACCTTTTCATCAATGTGTTTGTTGTAAAATATTATTTTATGACTCATAAATGCCTTTCTGGCTTTTGCTAATTGTATGTTTACATGCTCTTTTATGTAGCACAACCGATCTATATTAATACCCAGATACTTCACCATTGGTTTTTGCTCGATCACTATATTGTTGATTGACATCGTAAAGTTTTTCCAATTTCTTCTTGTGTCTCTTGTTGCAAGGTTGATCGGTTTCCGGAACAGAATAGTCTCACATTTCGATGCGTTTATTTCGATTCGCCACGTATGTAGATAATCCACGATGAAATTAACTGCTTGCTGGAGATTATTTTGTATCATGTTGATTTTTGAGTTTGCACTGTACATGATAATGTCATCTGCATACGCTATGGTTTGAATATGCTGCGAGTTCAGGTTTGTGTTTTCTAACAGATCTGCTGTGTACAGGTTGAATAGTAGTGGGGCCGTGATCGATCCTTGCTGTAAACCGTTGTGTATTTTGAATAATTTACTGGACATTTCGCTTCCATTGGTCGTTATAAATTCTCTGTCGTAGAGCATCTCGTATAAAACGTGTATTAGATCAATGTGAAATTTCTTTTTGTGTAGTTTGAATAAGAGACCATCTAGCCAAACTGATTCGAATGCTTTCTTCATGTCGATTGTTACTGCTCCCGTACATCTCCTATTATTCAGATTGCAACAAACGTTAGATGTTAGCTTAGTGATCGCGTGAATTGTGGAATGACCATGTCTAAATCCGAATTGATTATCTGGTAATAACTTGTGGGTGTTGGTGTGATGCATGAGTTTTTCATAAATCATGATTTCGTATATCTTCCCCAGATTAGATAGCAAGCTAGTCGGTCTATAGTTTTCCGGATTTGTAGGATTTTTATTTTTCTTCTTAATCGGGTAAATCTTTGCGGTTTTCCAACAGGTTGGGAATGTCTTATTATTAAGTAAGTTGTTGAATAGAACGCATAACTCCGTAGTTATTTGTTTCGGTAGGTGTTTTAGAGCAATGCTCGGAATTTTGTCCAGGCCAAATGATTTTTTGGTATTGACGCAGCTTAAAATGTTGGTTAAATGGTTTACATTAATAAAATATTTCTCATCGTCTGGGTCGTTCGGAGTGCTCGCTCTATTTGTAGTGCTAAACTCAACCTTTGTGATACCATCGATCTTATTTTGAATCTGTTGTCGTTTTATGGGTAGTATTGTTTGATTTACTACTTGTTCGTGTTCCGGTTTCCCTAATATTGGGTTACGAATGGTATGTCTTTCAATATTATATCCAAGAATATTTAGGTTTTGTTGTACGTTATAACTGAGGTACTTTGTACCTCTTTTAGGGAGACATGTCCAATCTATATTGATTGAGTTCATGGTAATCGTCTCATTTTCTTCAACCTCCAAATGTTGAATATTAGTCTCTGATTTCGTTTGATTTACTCGTTTAATGTTAGAGAACATCTTCGGACCAGGTTGAATGGATTCCAGTTTTTGTTTCCACCTTTTGTTCACTGCTAACTTTATATTTTGGCTTATTAGCTCGTTTATACGTTTAATCTCAGCTTGTAGTGTGTTGATCTGATTCGTATTAGTGGTTCCGTTCCTTTTACCTCTTTTGATATAGGTAACGATTCTGCTTTTATATTTATAGAGACTTTCTATACGATTATTTGTGTAGCATTCCATGTTATTTCGCCTTCTTATTATTGGTGCATTCATAATTATATTTTGCGTGATTAATTCCGTAATGCAATTTATATACTCGTTCAGTTCAGCATCTTTTACATTTCGGTCATCCGGTATAATTGATTGCCGTCCGTTATCTCGCAGATATTTTTTATATATTTTAATTAGTTTATGTTTCCAGATAGTCCAATCCGTATTGTAAAAGTTGAATAATTGTGTTTGCTCATCTGCAGAATTTGTTTCGTATTGATTAATGTCCTTACAAATTATTTCAATCGCTTTATGATCTCCGTCGTATGTATGCGAAGCAATTTCCCCTTGATCGTTCGTTTCGATGTTTAGACGATTGTCTGTGACTGCTATATCAAGGTAGTTGCCGGAACGAATAAATGTTGGTGCATCTGGTTTATACAATTTAGCTCTGAACTCCATTTCTTTTTCTATTAGCCACCGGTTGAGCCTTATACCTCGAGGATTGTTTGTATTGTTGCCCCAGTTCATGTGTCGTGCATTTAAATCACCTGCTACTATATAAAAATTCTCGGTATTTTTCAGGTCTAATATATCAAATAAACTATTCCAGTCTTGCTCGAATTGAGCATCTGTCGCTACGTTATTACTACCCGAACAATATACCGCAATGATGTATAATTGTGCCCCATTATTAATTTTAATTTTAATGACTGTCATTTCGATTCCTTTGCCATTTTGTAGTTCATTTAGATGGATGTGTTGAAATTTGATTTTGTTATTAACTATGATAGCTGTACCCCCTCCTTGATGTGAATTCGGTCGGTCTTGTCTAATAATCTTATAATTTTTGAATGTTATTTGATGATGTCTATTAATTTTTGTTTCACTTAGCATAAGTATATCGGGCTGATGCTGTTCCATAAACTTGAGCAGGTTAAGTCTTCTGGAAACGCTGACTATTGAATTAACATTTAATGCTATTATCTTCAAATTGTTCATAGTTTATTTATGATATTAAGAAGTTGAGCTATTTGTTCATTTTGTTGTTCGATTATTTTAGCCATATTTTCAACTTTTGCTGCTAAACTGTGTACTGTTAAGTTCTCATTTGTTTTATTTTTTAAAATATTAGCGTATGTACCATTTTCGGCACATACTGGGGTTGATTGTACCCAAGCAGGTATATTTATATTTCGTTTCTCACTTATTTTTTGCTTCAGCTTCTGAAGGGTTTGTTGATATACTGGGCAACCTTTATATGATGCCGGATGTCCCACGTTCTTACAGTTTATACAGTATATTATTGTATTTTCTACCTTTTCTTTTAATGTACAATCACCCGGTTTATGTAAATTGGAACATTTCACACATCTATAGTCCAAATTGCAGTTGGCTGCCGTGTGGTTGAATCGTTGACAGTTTTTGCACTGTATAATGTCCCGTTTTTTTGACAGTTGTTCCCAAGCTACCTTTTGGTAGTTTATAATTCGAATATTGTATACTCGGCTCATTGTTGTATTTGGGTCAAATTGTATAATGTACAATGGTAATTTGCGGCTAGTTGGTGTTGTGTGTTTGGTTTGCATTTGCACTATATTGTTTATTTTGACATCCCCGGTAGTTTCAATTTCTTGCTTCATATCTTCAATATTTTCTTCTTCGGATAGCCCTTTTAGTACTAAAGTTTTGGGTTTCTCGTCTTTCGGTGTATACGTAAAATATTTAGTGCTAACCTCGTTGAAAACCTCTTTTACTTTTCTGTAATCCTCCATATTTTCGAGATACACTGAATGTTTATCATTACTTATTCTTCTTACTTCAAAGTTCGTAATTTGCAACCCTTTAACCAAATCTATAGTATTTTTCATTGTCTGGTTATGTGTGTGTAGAGGTGGAGGTTTAATTTTTTTTTGCTGGCTCATCGTCGTATTGTTAACTCTTTTAGCGCTCCTTCCCGATGAGTTTTCCTCTTGTATAGCTGTATTATACGATCTTTTAAAAACATTGACGTTGTTTCGTTTTACGTGATTTTTTAACTCTTCGAACGTATTTATGCCGTGGCAGTTTGAATTTTCTTCGTTATTTTTAGTATTCGATGTTAGTATTTCAGGTTCCGTCTCGGTTTCTAAATCGTCCTCTATGGTCATTAAATGTTCGAAACTGTTTTCACTTACGAAGTTCGGACCTGGTCCTATCAACACCTCACTGTTTGTTTGCCTTCTTGTTAGTTTAGCTATTTGTGCTCTAAATTGTTCATTTTGGAGTTTTAATATTTTTATTTGCTTTTGAAAGCGGTCTTCTTTTGAAATCAGGTTCGGTTTTATGTTTTTACTGCGCCTTTTAGCTATTTTTTCACTAGTGCTGGCTTTATTCTGATCCATTTTAACCAGCTTGACTTATAAAGTCCCTGTTAATCAAGAGTTGATTTGATATATACCCAATACCGTTATCCTATATACATACACTAGGTAGCTGTATATATTTACAATCCACTTTAGAAATGTTTATTACTAGTTTGTACCGATTTTCAATACTGTTTACCCGATTTGGCACATGTGCCACACTCAATTAAAGTATGCCTATTTTTTCAAACTCAATTGTTTTTTCATTTAAATGTCACTAAATATCTTTTATTTATTTTTTTTGGATTTTATCCACTGAATATAACGAAAGTCTGTATATTTTACGTGAAACACTATATCTTTGACACTTTTTCAATTATAAATACATACAATCAACTATTTATTAATTAACTAATAATTAATTATTTATTTAGGAATCGAACTTGCTTCCTACATTTTGAACGATGTGCACCTAACGACGTGCGCTATTACACTGACGAGAACCGGTATATTCAACATAGTATGGCCGTTGCCGTGGTTAAGTATAAATAAAGAATAGATAAAGTACAATAAATTTCAATAAACTACGAATATGTTAAATAGATGGCAGGATTTATCATAATTACACATATAGTATAAACTTAAGGGGCTACCATAATCTTAAACATTTTTTCGGTACGCGACGTTCTAATCGGTTGACGATAAATTAAATGGTATTATTCTTTCACATTCACATAATACGTAATTGTTTCAACAAAATACAGCTAAGTACAACAACACGACCATGAATAAAGCAAAAACTAACGAATTTTAAAATTTTGCTTTAGCTGAAGATAATGCAGATTTTCATTATCTAAATAGCTGAATAGCGCTGAAACAGCTAAAGCAAAAATGCTTTATTTCTCAACAAAATACAGCTATTGTAATTTTATAAAGCATTTCGCAATTACTAAACCAATCAAAAGATGTCGCTAAGTATAAATTTAGAAAACAATAGCGGTATTTTGTTGGGAAATAAAGCATGTTTTCATTAGCTGAATTAGTGCTATTCAGCAATTTCAACTAATGCAAATCTGCATTATCATTCAGCCGAAGCAAAATTTTAAAATGCTTTAGTTTTGCTTTAGCCATGGTGGTGTTGTTGTAATTGTCTCAATAAAATACAGCTTATGTTAAAGTCCAAATGTTTGTTTAGAAAATGTATCAATTTATTATGTATACTGCCTGGTTCAATAGATTATGGAGAATCTCTTGGAACTGAGAATTACACAACACGAGCGAATTGGATAGAATAAAAACCAAACTTTGGAAAAATTGTGACATACATATTTATATTATTGTTTTTCAGACCGCAGCAACGATGGTGAATGTTTTGCAACGAAAAGTTTTATTTACGCCATCCGTATTATAAATAAAAATTATAATATTGTTTTGAGTTTTATTAACTATGTTAAATTATAATATTAAAAATTTCGCACTTAACATTTTTATTCTTTTCCGTAATTTCAAGTAAATTTATTATAGAGACATCTGTAAACGGGTTATAAAATTACAGAAAGCTCGGTTTTGCATAAAATTGAACTAAAACTGAATTATCTTTAATTAAGAAAATCAACGATGTTGCATAAAATTGAACTAAAATTGAAATATATTTAATTAAGAAAATCAACGATGTCAACTATGTTGTATACATAAAATAAATAAAAAAAAATAAAATTAAATTAAAAGATAAAAATTTATTATATGTTTCTAATGGTGATTCATAAAATCTCGTTCAGCTCACGTTTTCTCTTTAATTTTGTTATAAATGTGATCATTTGGATTGCTATTAAATCCATCGTATATCTCGAAAATTCTGATGTGCATGGGACGGACCAGAATTTATTAATTTAGTTTACTAACATAGACAACTAAACGGAATGCTCATTTTTATAGAAAATTAATAAATGTATGCTCCGCTTTAGTTTAAATAATTAAATAATTTGACATCCAAACATTCTTTGCGGTCCTATATGTCATTTTTAAACATCTGTTAAAATCACTCGCTAAGTAAATTATTCAATCAATCATGCACCTTAACGCTGTCCTATCACACATATCTAAACATATCATTGATTTCATCTCTGTTTCACCCTCAAAATTTTAACCTTATTTACGTCTTTCATTATGAGATTCATCTCATCCATTGGTTAAACTTATTTCTTAAGATGGTCAACTACCCGTCTTCTTTGCCAAACACTGACTTTAATTGGAGTTGCATATACACTAACAAATAACAAGTTTCTGTCCATATTACCAGTTTTGGAAGCGATAACGTAAACATGCTCGAATAGATCGGAATCGGAACAGAAAATTCTACCCATTTAATTTTATATTACACGCTCCCGTATTTCACACAAATGTTCGAAGTATAACGTGATAAAATTCAAACTTGAACTTGCGTTTTAAAATGAAAACATAAATTTTTTGAATAATCATAATAATCCATACTATTTAATATTTGATAAGAAAAATTAAAAATCGCGGTAAAATATTTGCTACAATAGGCGTTTTCGGAAATATCCCATGGTAACTTTTGAGTAATTTAATTTTTTTTAATGTTGGTAAAAAAAAGTTACTCAAGTTACCCTGGCTATACAAAAAGTAAGTTTACATTTTGCATGGTAATATTTATATTCAGCAAAATTTATTTACGTATTTTAACAAATATGTACATTTTTTTTTTGTATTTTTTAATAGTTTATGCTTTGAAAGTTTGTACTTTAATTTTTCTGACACTACTAATTTAATACAATTTGACAAAAAGATAGAAATTAAAAAACAACTAAAAGTAAATTACCCTAAAGTTACTCTACATGTTCGGAAACAGATTTGGTATTTTTTTGTCAGCAAGTTACCCAAAAATTACCATGGGATATTTCCAAAAACGCCTAAGTGTTAAGGCACATAGTTTTCGTTCCGTTCCGATTCGTTTAGTTTTCAATAAGTTTTTTTAAATTCTCACGCACATAGCTTTCGTTTCGTTTTGAGTTGTTCTTGTGTTATTTGATAAATCGAAGTTTTTAATTTCTCACAATATTGTTTCAATTCAATCAATATTTATAATTTCATATCAATTGATTTAATAATGAGTGAAGATTTACACATTGACAAAAAAACGATAACCATAAATGCCAAAATAAATAATTTGAGGTTATTGTTTAAGTTTTTATTGAAATTTGATCAACTGTTTCGGTTCGGTTCCGCCTTAAACTTAACATTGTGAGCATGTTTTCGGTTTTCCATACATTTTGACATATTCAAAATTCAACTTAAAGGTCGGAACGGAACGAAAACTATGTGCCTCGACCTTAATTTTTACAGTAAAATGTGAATACCTGTATTTTGTTGAGAAATAAAACTTTTTTGCGTTTGCTGAATCAGCGCTATTCAGCTATTTCAACTAATGCAAATCTGCATTATCATTCAGCCAAAGCAAAATTCTAAAATGCTTTAGTTTTTGCATTAGCCATGGTGGTGTTGTTGTAATTGTCTCAACAAAATACGCCGAATGTGAAAGAATAGTACCATTTAATTTATCGTCAACCAATTAGAACGCCGCGTACCGAAAAAATGTCTAAGATTATGGTAGCCCCTTAAGTTTATACTATATGTGTAATTATAGCCGTATTTTCTTGAGAAATAAAACTTTTTTGCTTTAGCTGAATCAGCGCTATTCAGCTATTTCAACTAATGTAAATCTGCATTATCATTCAGCCAAAGCAAAATTCTAAAATGCTTTAGTTTTTGCTTTAGCCATGGTGGTGTTGTTGTTTGCCTCAAGAAAATACACTGTATGATAAACCCTGCCATCTATTTAACATATTCGTAGTTTATTGAAATTTATTGTACTTTATCTATTCTTTATTTATACTTAACGACGGCAACGACCATACTATGTTGAATACACCGGTTCTCGTCCGATCACCGAAGTCAAGCAACATTAGGCGAAGTTAGTACTTGGATGGGTGACCGCTTGGGAACACTTCGTGCCGTTGGCATTTTCTTTTTAATTTTAGATTTAAATTTAAATTTACATAACATTCTTTTAATAAATTTTCTGTACAATGAATGATATGGAAATTACTGATAACAAAGCTAAGTTGTATTTTTTAATCACGTGTATAAATATTTTAAATAATTCTTTGTCATGTTTGTTCGTTTCTCAAAACTGTTTTGCTTTTTAACTCATTAGTCATTAGCAATGGTAGTTCGAATTGATTCACAACCTAAAAACTGTATTTACATATCTTGATTTACTTAAAACTACTTTTCTTTGCATGCGTACGTTGATTTTTTCACGGCATTTCCCAATCTAAGATTTAAAAGTTGTAACGACGGCCGCGGTTGCATCCTTCGTTTCGTGCCATGCCACTGTGCTAATCATTATTCTAATTTTATTACAATAGATTTTGTCTTGGACGGCATTCGAATTGGGTAATTCAAGCAACAATAAAAGACGGATCACCTTAAATCGTTGGCAAACAGATAAGGGATTCTTATATAAGTCACAAATATATAAGCCGAATGCTCCAACCTGCAGACCAACAAGTAGTTACTTGGATCTAGCAATTGCTGATACAAGGCTTAAAATCAGTACGAACGATGATTAATGGAGAAATATCCAATTTGTATTACGAAAGCGATCGCCGTGTGATTGAGTCAACTGTTCAGAGGTATAGAAAAGTGACGAATATTTAGAAGAGATACCCAAACGACTAATTTATCAGATTGCAAACACGAATTGGGCGATCTGGACCAGAAAGTTGGAGAACATATATAGACAACTCTGCAATGCCAATAAAATCAGCGGGAACATAATGCCCAATAATAAAAATTTGCCGAATAACGATATAGAAATGTATATATAACCATTACCGAACTTATTCATCAGAACACCAAGATGACACAACTGAAAGTCCGTTACAAAAACAATATGGAATGTTATACAAATTGCACGATTGAGCGATTGTATAAACATAACAGTCGGATTGTCACAGATATAAAGAAGTTGAAACGAACGGGTGGTACAACTGTCACGCTGACAAGTGAAATGCCTCTACTGAAAGCCCAAATAGAACGGACGAATCAGTTGATCATTGAAAACATCAAATTGCAGACCAATAAATATTGGCAAAATAAAATAGAAGCGATAAAGCCCGGATCAAATACGTTTGCCGCAATGAGAGGTATTTGGCGATCGAAAAATGAACACCCGGCTGGTGAACTGGAAATTGACGACAGAGAAGCCAGAAATATAAATATTGATTGGAGTAGCATTCCCAAATCAACCAGGGGTAAATATTGCTGCCTCGACATGCAACAAAATTTAGATATTATAGGCCACTGTATCGAAAACAAACCATCCCAACGGCTACACTGGATAGAACAGCACACGCGGCAATAATCGAACGCCAGATAAAAATTCTTAAGGAGGAGCATCTGCGAGAGACGAATGCCAACATCACAAAAACAATATTTACCGATCTTAGTCGAGCGAATGCGCCAATCGAACCAAACTCATCGTCATCACCAACGGATAGTTATTTTAAAAGTATGGAGGAGCTGAAATATATTCTGAAATGCAGCAATACGAAGAAATCTTTTGGTACTGATGAAATCCCAAATATTGTTCCATATCCAGAGGAATAACCTCATGCCAGACAAGCGACTTGGACTTCGACAAGGGCACTCTACAATCCATGCGGTCACCAAGCTCATTTCAGACGTGTGCCGCAATCTGAATGAGAAAAATGCGTGTACTGGGGATATCATGATATATACGGCAAAGGCGTTTGAATCAGTATGACTGGACGGTTTAATATTTAAACTCCGTAAATTAAAATTTAGTGAGGATATAGTCAAAATTCTACTGGATATGCTTTACAATACAAAATTCATAACCAACACGGGAGTTGAAACATCGAATAATATATTTCGAATCCATAATGGTTTGCACCAAGGGACAATAAACGCACCGGTATATTGTTTAATATTTACACATTGGACCTCATTACGAATCATCATTTAAATTCACCAAATGTGCAGACTATAGCCTATGCAGATGACACAGTAGTATATAGTACAGGATCCTGTGGCATGTCCTGGAATATGTGACATACAAGAAAACATTTAATAACAGCATTTTTAAAAACCTGGCGGATACAAATAAACGCATCTAAATGTGAGACGATGCCATTTTGAAAGCCATACCAATTTGCTACTGCGGTGACACACGGAAAACCTGGAAATCATTTCAAATAAAGATCGACAACGAAATCATTCTCCAGAAAAAAATCGTAAAATACTTGGGAATTAATTTAAACCGGTTCTTCTACTTAACGGAGCATATCAACATCCATTCGAATGAATCACAATGTCAAAAGAATTTGCTATCAAACGCTAATTCGACCCATTATTACTTATGGAAGTCCTGTATGGTATAACTGTTCAGCGAGCTACATCTACATGGAACGAATGCGTAAATTTAAGAGAACGTGGAATGGCGAAAAGTAGATACGGGATACCGGCACTAAATTTCAAACCAGATGCAATACAGCACTTTCGAAACCGAACGGATTGATTTGCATATTTTAAAATTAATAAAGAACCACATACTTCGCCTACTACTGACAATATACGAGAGAATAGTACAGAACAGCTTGCGAACAAAGACTACCAAATGAAAAGGGATTTGATGAAAATAAATTCAACAATCCAGCAGATCATACACGGTACAGTACTGCCTTCAAAAAACATTGATGAGCGTAAGTTCGCTAATCAAAAACTGAGGTACTGGTGGCTGCAGTAAATTAATTTCTTTACGCTTAGGTTAAATTAGGTTAAGTTGTAAATATTTGTAAATAGTAAAGAAATTGACCATAGTGATTTTTCATAAGCAGGGGCGGTATGTTGTACCATCACTTCGAATCGAATTCGAAAAAGTCGAATCGAAAAAGTGAAAGTTGTATCATTTTTGCTTTTCGAAAATGATTCAACATACCGCCATTCGACTTTTTTCGAATTTCGATTCGAAGTAATGGTACAACATACCGCCCCAGATTTATACGCCAACTTTTGTAAAATTAGGTAATTAAACCAAAATTATAGAAATTTCCGATAAAATCCAAAAAATTAATGAAATAATAAGTATCCTTATTAACTATAATAAAAATCGAAAAAAGCCTGGCCAGACTCCTGAATTGTATAGGCCTTGAATTTGCTTGATTATCTATTGAAATATTGTTGGAGTCAGTAAACTTGCAGAAATTACTTTCGATTGGTAGTCCTTAATTACATTCCTGTTTATACATCATTTATGTCCCGCAGCATTCGTAATTAAAGGTTTCATTAAAGGAATTGTTCGATCGAATGGTTATTTTATTTTCATGCGTAAATGCAATTGTCTTCATAAAATTTAAGATACAATGGATTTAATTAAGTAAAAAATAGTTATTATAAATTATAATTTAATTAATTATTATACAATAAATTAAAAAAATATATTTTTATGTGATTAGTTGGAAGTTGGCAGTTGACTCTTTGCCATTAAAAACTCATGAATTTTTTTACAGTTTGATTTATTTCGCATATTTTTTCGATCGTGCCTGAAAATGAAATAGGGTAAAAAAGCCGAACCCGTCTGTCGTACATACATTCTGCGAAAAAAGCGACGGTAAAAAATCATTTAATAAGCCCACAACTGTCCTCTATCTTGGCGTGAAGTTTGAGTTCGATCTGTCATTTAGTTTGTTAACAGTGCTCTATTTCGTCAGTTTTTATCCAGTATGTTTTGTGATTTTTTATAATGAATAAAAATATATCGAACAAAGAATTTGTCTCAAATTTTGTATTGCAAATAGAATTTCGTGCGCTGAATCGCTGAAAATGTTACAGAAGGCTTACGATAAATCGACTTTATCAAAAACGCGTGCATATGAGTGGTACAGTGCATTCAAAAGCGGTCGAGATGTGGTGGAAGATTTGTCTCGCTCTGATCGGCCATCAATGTCTTCAACTGAAGTTAGTTTGGGATGATTGCACACGTTGTCGCTCGACTAGGTTCGAAAAACCTGAATTTCTTTCAAACTCAATTCCGACCCCACATTCACAAAACGCATTATAACCGGTGATATGGGCTTAGGAGTTTAACATGCAAGCCAATCAACGAGCTTCGGGAACGACGCCTTCCAACACGCCCGAAACAGAAAAAAACGGTTGAGAGAGTAAATTTGCCGAAAAAGGCCAGGTTTGTGGAAAGAAAACTCATGAATTTTGCACAACTCACAAGGCAGGTGGCGAGAGCTGAAGTCGATTCCGGGAAATGAGTTTGAAAAATATTTTGATGATTGGGTTATTCGTTGGCATAAGTGTATTATTTCGAACGGGTCCTATTCTTTGAAGGGGAATAAATAATTTAAAATAAATAATTTTTTTTTTTAAATTTTAATGAGTAATAAATATTTTATGTTTTATAGACGTATGGATTCGTAATGTATATCTATCGTAATGTATGGATTATATATATTTCCTTTAAATGCGATGGTTGTCGAGGTCGAGAAAAAGGATGGTCAATTTTTTCACTTCAATGATAAACATCGATACTGATATTGTTTATTACATCACGATGATATCTTTTCTGCATGATTTGAGAATGAACAGAGAATTAATGGGTGTGTATACAATTCCCACTCACACAATTAAATTATGAAATTATGTTTATAATTTAATTGTGAAGGCGAATTGCATATGCACGGGATCTCTTCTTGGTCAGAGAGCTGTTTTCGTACAGAGAGATAAGAGTATTGTGACATACAAACGCCCAGTTTGAAAATTATGTTAGATTTTATTTTATTATTATTGTTACTTTTGTTTTGTTGCTGATTGTTGTTGTTTTCTCAGATCTGTTTAAAGTAGACCAACTCTTACTCAATGAAGTATCGGACCACCCCACGTACACTCTAAAATCGATGTTATATATACAGCTTGGTATGTACACCTAGTTCTAGTGAATCATAATAATTGAAAGCAAAATAAACTTCGTTTTCCGTTCTATCTGTTTTGTTTCGTTTTTTCGTTTTGGTAATAAAATTGTTGTTGCTGTTTATGTACATAGGCATGATTGCTGTATATTGATTGAGCAGTGAGATGATAATACATATATGTACATACTAAAAAAAAAATGTTTTCTTTGGCATCTTCTTTATGTATATAGTTTTGCTACGATTAGATTGGGAGTGGCATGTAATCCCTCATTTCATATAATCTTAGACTATTTTCCAAACGAATACTTATTTGTGGAACCTAACTTATTCAAATAAGTAAGCTAGCGAGGTGACTTATTTTCTGTCCTTTTCTAGCCGAAAAATCTATATTGGTTGTCAATTTTTTGTTGCAATTATATCAATTTTTGAATGATTATTATAAAGATAATGTATGCATGTCGTACACAAATGATGAATTGAGGTCTGCTACAGAACTAGCAAGACCACACAGCGTATTAATATATTCTATCTCTATTAACATATTCTATCAAATTGCACCTAAAAATCATATAAACATTTTTGTAGATCTAAACATTGTTTCTAAGTTTTTCTTTTTTAAACTGTCGCCAATCCTTTTAATTACACAAATATAATTTTTAACTTATTGAAATAAATAATTAACGAAAATATTTTGCCTCGAAGAATTTTGCGATGAAAACAATCAATGTTTTCATGTCGATGTTTAATAAGTATGCAAACTCAATTGAAATGGGTTTACTTACTTATTCGAGATGGCGTAAAATAAGTCTGAAATAAGTATCCGTTTGGAAAACAGTCTTAGCTACTAAATCTTCTATTATTCTAAAAATCGCCCAATTACAAAATCTCATAATTTTATAATATCCTTAATACAAGATCATTAAATCGTTTTTTGGTTGATTTTGGGACAGCTGCCACACATGCACAAAATCTTTATTATATTTATGATTCGTTAGAATTGGACTAAGTATCGGTAAATCAGTAAAGCGAAATATGTACATTGTAAATTTTTCGAATAATAGCCTAAACAAACTCGGCGTGCGAGACACGTGTAACTAACTGTCAAAGACGCGCGAAATACTTTATAAATAAATATTATAAATATTAACTAAAGGTTATTCTTTTATTATTAAAATTAAATGAAAATAAATTCAAAAGCATTGCAAAAACATAATCCGCCACACTTTTAAAAATAAAATGACACTTGGATGCGTAACAATGAAAATATAGAGTCGAAAACTAAATTTACGCGCGTATCGCGAGTCCAGTATGATATTTGTTCATAAATTTCATATATTTTACTTTGATTTGTCAGCCAGATGCGAAATCGCGACGTCTTGCGCTTCGAGTTAATTTGACTTCTGTTTCGTTTATCAATTATATCTTGTTCTTCTCTATTGCTATTACAACGTACTAGAATATATTTAAACAAAATCTATTTCACGTATTTTCATTCTAGAATCGAAAATAAATTATTTGGTGATAGAAACGCAGTATAGAAACATCATAATATTGCAATCTAGCAGGCTTGTAAATGATATAAAAATTGAAACAGAGATAAATTTTATTCTATACAGAAACGAGAAATAAACGTCTACAAATTATCGAAAAATGGTGATGTTAGAACATCCCAGCCCAAAAAACATAATATTTTCGATAATTTATCGAAGTTTATGTCCCGCTTCCCTAGAATAAAGTGGGTTACTGTTTCATTTTTTATAACATTTTCCAGCCTGCTAGATTAAAAAATTGTGATATTTCACCATCATTTCTATCATCAAATAATTTGTTTTCGATACTTGAACGAAGTTGGAGAAAGAGGTACTATTATTCATATTTGTTCGGGTAGATTGTGAAAGCAATTCATAAACGAAAATACTCGCCAATTTTAATTTTTCTAAAGAGACATAACATTCGATAAAGTATCGAAAATGTGATGTTATAATATGTCACCCATGGGCTCGTAATTATCGTTCGTAAGGAGCCCGTGAAGTTTCTAACAAAAAGTAACACGTATACGACCACGGTTCCAATTGGAAAACATAGCGGAAACAGAATTCTTATTGGATTCAAATAGATTCCAATAGCCTCCTTGTTGAATTGTTTTACTATTGGTGATTTACACTGTTAATATTTTATAAATGCAAATTAGTGAAAGTTTTATTAAAACTTATTAGTAAATTAAATAAAATCATAATGTTCGTAATACAATTTAAAAAAGATAATAAATACAAAAGATATTTGAGAAATATATAAATAAATTAAAGAAAAAGTTAACAAAAAAATAAAATTATAGCTGGAACAAAAAAAATATCTAGCATTTTATCAATCTGGGCCAATAACAAGCCACTTTCAGAGATTAGGGCAAGATACCACTATATAGGTCGGATTGGCCTATCTATAGAGAACGGTATAAGGTATTTCCTAGGCATATTGCCCTAATTTCTGGAAGTGGCTTCTTATTGGCCCAGATTGATGTAATACTCATGACTCATGGTGGAAAAC
This sequence comes from Nephrotoma flavescens, assembly GCA_932526605.1. NCBI lineage: Eukaryota > Metazoa > Arthropoda > Insecta > Diptera > Tipulidae > Nephrotoma > Nephrotoma flavescens. The sequence continues at coordinate 205,309,426 of OW052221.1, read as the reverse complement.
TGCTATTAACAAGTTTACATTTTCTCTTATACCGGAAAATATAGTAGGAAAAATCTTATACCGGAAAATATTCTATATAGATAGGCCAATCCGACTTACATAGTGGTACCTTGCCCTAATCTCTGGAAGTGGCTTGTTATTGGCTCAGATGATAAAATACATAAAATTTACAGTGGAAAAGTGATATTAACAAGGTTATATTTTCTCCGCTAGGAAAAACATTAACCGAAAAATGTTCTCTATAGTTAGGCCAATCCGACCAATATAGTGGCATATTGCTCTAATTTCTGGGAGTGGCTTGTTATTGGCCGAGATTGATAAAATACACAGTATTTATGGCGAAAAATTGCAATAACAATCCAGATATTTTTACTGTTTGTAGACTAATTCCATATGGTTTTAGTTTTATATTTTAGTTATCTGTTTGAATAATTTATTCATTTCATTAATATTTAAAATAAATTTTAAATAAATTCTATTTTAAAAATTGTAATTTTTAAATGTACTTGATTTAGAGAATAATTTAACAGTGTAATAAATCACTCAATTTTTTCTAATAAGAATTTAATATTGAGTGGTACTAACACATTAGGAGTGGTACTAACACATAATTTGGATTTTTTGTTATGTTTTGTTATGTTCTCTGGCACAAAAATCTTGATCCATTTTTGATCCAAAATGGCTTCTTTGTTTACATTTTTTGTCTTTTAATTTTTTGATTCTGGATCAAAAATAAAATCCAAAAAATTTGTTTGGTTTTTTTGACGTTTACTCACACAATATGACAATATGTGTGAGTAAACGTCAAAAAAAAATCCAACAAATTTTTTGGATTTTATTTTTGATCCAGAATCAAAAAGTAAAAAGACAAAAAATGTAAACAAAGAAGCCATTTTGTATCAAAAATGGATCAAGATTTTTTTGCCAGAGATAAGAACATTAGAAACTTCACATTGGCACTGGAGTAGGCATTGACAAAAATGTCAAGATTGACATTTAATTGTCTTTTAAATGTCAGAAATGACTGTTATAATGACAGAACAGAAAAAAATTTGTTCCGCTAACTAATAGCAAGCTCTTTCCAAAAATCAAAAATAAATTGATTTTTTTGTGTGAGAACACGATACGCGATTGATTTTTTTTGCTAGTATATTTATGAAAAATTGACATTAGATTTTCAAAAGTTTTATATTGACAGTTTATTGTCAACAAATTATCAACACATTTTTTTGTCAACACAATTATTTTACCACCGTGAAAACGAAACAATTATTTTATTGCGAGACATAAAATTATTTCGTCTGTCAAACAGCCAACTAGTCAAAAAGTTATAATGTTTATCTTTATACTTTTTGAAATATTTATGTTTATATTTTTGACGTAAACATATTTATGTGTTTGTAAACGTCAAAAAAAATTTAATGAAATGTTGAGATTTTTCAAAATTGATTGCGATCAAAAAAAAAAATCAATTTTTTTACTTGGAAAGAATGTGCCACGGTATTTCGATTAGATTTTTTGATCTCAAATCAATTTTTTGATTTATAAATCAATTTTTTTTTTTGGAAAGAAATTGCTATAAATATCTATGCTATATATGACAAATAGAAAACTTAAAGGAAACTAGATTTTCTTGGTAAACAACTATTAGCACAGAAAATCAAAGGAGATATTTCAGGGACTTTCGATTGACCTGAATTAACAAAATTATCCGAATTAACTGAATAAACTGAAGTGAATTGAGCGTTCGATTCACACCTTTTCGGTTCAGTTAAAAAATTGGGCTACTGAATTAAATTAACTAAAGAGATATTTTGCTCGTGTAGTTAAATAAGATAGGTTGTTTTTGTTGTATTTTTGACATTTATTGGTTTTGCGTACATTCTGCGTTTTGTTTTAAAAGTTTGTTAGTGTTTTGTAAATTTAGAAATAGCCTTAATAGTTTATTCTATCTAAAAATAGATGTCACTAATATTTTTTCGAAACCGTATTTTTAATTTTTTCCAGAAATTGCAAAAACAGTTTGATCCTAATGAAGAATTCTTTTGTGATCCAAATGGGCCTGGTCGCCGGAGCGCAACGCCCCCAACATCGGTACATCAATTACGGCCTGGTGATATCGATATTGTAGGTGCAATGGGTGATTCGTTGACAGCCGGGAATGGAGGCATGGCAATCACGTTATTTCAGGTAGCCACCGAAAACAAAGGACTATCTTGGACGATAGGTGGAGATAAAACGTGGCGCCAATTTTTAACAATACCCAATATTCTAAAAGTGTACAATCCAAATTTGTACGGATATTCGCGTGGCGATGGTTTATCATTCGAACAAAAAACAAGGTAAAGTGTAATAACATTATGTGTAATGCGAATTTAAATAAAATTTATTTTTCGTTTAGATTTAATGCGGCAGAACTCGGCGCTATGTCCGGTGACACACCGCACATGGCAAAAGTGTTAATTACACGCATGAAAAACGATCCAAAAGTGGATCTCAAAAATCATTGGAAACTTATCAGTATGCTGATTGGCCCTAATGATTTCTGCCTTGAAATGTGTTACGTGAATCCACCCGAATTGGTTATCGATCGGCATGAAAAAGATTTAGTTACCGTTTTAAGATCGATTCGAGATAATTTACCGCGCACAATGTTCAATATAATTCTATCACCAAGCATGAGTGTTTTGCTAAAGTTCAAAGGTAAACCACAAGAATACGTTTCAGGTCATCATTTTGAATGTCCCTGCTTCTTCGGGTTTACATACGAAAAATATCGTAAACGCTATCTGAAAATTATTCGACAATGGCAACAACGACAAATTGAGGTTGCAAATCGTGAAGAATTTCAAAATCGTACTGATTTTACGGTGAACATTCAGCTATTTACACAAAATCTAGTGATACCATTCAATAAGAAAGGTCTTACCGATTTTACATATATGTCATTGGATTGTTTCCATTTTAGTCAGAAGGGTTATGCTTTAGGTATGCTGGGCGTATTTAAATAAACTAAATTTTCTGATTTACTGATTTACTTTGCAGCTTCAAATGCACTCTGGAATAACATGTTGGAGCCGGTGGGGAAAAAATCAAAGGTATGGAAAAAAGAATTTACCGAATTTCAATGTCCAACTGATGAGAGGCCATATCTTGCCACAAACGCTAATAGTTTATAGGTTTTTTTTGTTATGTAATATTAGGTTCTGTGATATTATTTAGGAAATTAAGGTTATTTTATAAAATATTGTTATGTTTTGATTTATTATGTAAATAATTAAAGTTTACGAATGATGGTTGTGCCAGGTAATTTGAAATGGTGTTGTTTTTTTAAGGATGATACGTTTATATCAGAATTTGGCCAATGTACCAAAGGCATGGTTTGTCCAGCGTTTGTAACTGAAAATATTTTATTGTATTTGCTTTTTCTTGTTAAATAACCGCTGTTACTGAACAATTAAGAAGGACCGCTTCACTAAGACTACGTGACAACGAGAAAATTTTCCAATGGATAAAATGGAAGTGTTACACTAAACAAGTGCTTAACATAAGAAATAGCTAGAGGCCACGCACGTATGCAGCATGATTCACAACGATTCCGGAGACATACAGATCGATACTAAAACTTTCCCCAAAATATAGTAAAATTTTTGTTTATTGACTCTAAATTGACGCATGCACTACCCATAACGAGCGAAGAGTGTATTTAACTACTGAGTGCTATATGAACGTCGAAATGACTCCACCACCTGCTTCATCATATGGCGAAGTACGCAACATGGTATCTAAAATAAAGTAGAACAAATCACCTTGTACAAATGGAGTTTGTTGTGAAATGTTAAAACACGGAGGCTACCTCTTCTATTTTACCCAACAATTCCAGATGGAATTTGCTGCATATTTTTGTTGAATACTTTTGCATATTTTTGTTGAATACAAGGCTGTTGGCAGGAAGTACGGTAAAATGATCTATTTGCTCAAATCTTATTGACCTGTCTCTGGCGTTTGTCATCCTTCAATTAACTAAGCATATACCAGTGAAGTTATTTATATTATTAGGTTGTGCAAAATGAACGCATCCAAATCGCCTACCATTTTGGATATATCTAGCTTAGTTATTGCTGTTTTTATGACATAAGTTTCAGTCATTTAGAAGCTGTCGCTCCGTTCTGTTTCTGTGTGCATCATTTTTAAGAGATAGATGTCGATAAGCAACATTTACGTCATAGCATTCTATTCTGTTTTCGAATGAAGTAAATGCTGCTTAAGCTATGGAACTGATTAATTAGACCTAGAGTGAACATTCTGTGAGTTATTCAACAGTAAAAAAATAGTTCGCAAGTTTTCGTGATGGCAATTTTAATCTTGAGGAACGGCGATCTACGTCCAGGGGCAGTATAACAATTTGAAAACGAAAAATTTAAAGTTTTACTGGATGAAAATCCGTGTCAAACACAACAGTAACAGTTAGGAGTTACTCACCAAGCCATATTGCTCGATTGCATGCAATGGGTAAAATACAGAGGGAAGGAAAATGGGTTCCTTATAAAATGACCGAGGAAAACAAAAATCAAAGAGTTGACATCAGCAGGATTTTTTTTTCTCGATACAAAAGAAAGAATTTTTTGCGCAAAATCATTACAGATGATGAAATGTGGATTTTGTATGTTATTCCTAACCGCAAACAACCATGGGTTGCTCCAGGCCAGCCATCAACATCAGTTGCAAAAATGAATATTTATGCGAAGAAAGTGTTATTGTGTGTCTGGTGGGATTGGAAAGGCGTTATTTACTACGCGCTCCTGGGACCTAGTCAAACTGCTACAGCTGAACGTTTTCAGGCCCAATTGCTCTCAAAAATCTTTCACCCATCTTTCTTAGTAATGCTCTGGAGAAAAAAAGGCCATTTACTGGCCAAGGGCGGCTGAAGGTGATATTGCTGCATTACAACGCTCGTCCACGTATAGCAAAATCAACCCAGGAACTCATCTTCTCTTTAGGCTGGGAAGTTTTACAACATGTGGCGTATTCTCCACAATTGGCTCTCTCCGATTATAACTTATTCAGATCGATGTGCAAAAATGGCTCGATAACTACTTTGATTTATAAACAGCAAAAGATCACCGATAGTAATGGCGAATATTTCGATAATTTTTGTATGTTTGTAACAATTATATTTTCAATGAAGTTGAATTTGACCAAAAAAGCTTTCTACTTGCACACGTAATATGTTAGATAGATAGATAATTGATGGAGATAGATAATACTAATTAAAAATTATTAAATTTTTCTACATACATATTTGAGTTGTTCAGACTGCAGTCACCCAAAAGGTTGGACTCTCAGCATATTATAATTTAACAGTTAATTAATTCAAAAAAAAAATGTATCTACATTTACCTCTTCCCATTTATACTGCCATCTTAGAGTCAATATCAAAAACTGGTAAGCACTATTTAAATATTTAAAATTAAAACATAAATTGTTGATAGTTTTAATAAGAATAACAAAGTGATTTATCGAAAATAGAAATTACATTATACAGAATAAATTTATTAACGAAATTATTATTAAAAGAACGTTTAATTCAAAGAATAGATGGCACGGGAAACGGTTGATGTTATTTTAATGACGTTCACTGTCAAAACAAAAACATTATACCACGTCCAAAAAACATAAATCGAATGTAAACCGATTGAATGTGACGTTAATTCTTTTTTATCAAATTAATTTTATTCAAAAACATTCCGATTTAAGATTATAAAATACGTGTTTATTTATTTTACTCAATGAATAAAATGCTTTAATTTGTGCGATAATTGTTGTGTTTTTATTAAAATGACGAGTGGAAAATACATTTCTTGGATTACCACGATTACCGTGTTTGTTGGCCTATTTTCGATTATATATCAGGGTTTTTTAGCGGCTAAAAATTTGCAGGAGATAACGCATATATTACGAAATTTAGTTAGGCTCGAGACAACGAATAGCAGCCGGATTGCGCTTAGGCCCAAAATCGCGATTGGGTATGGTTCGTGTAGTGATTTATATGTGAATGCACCCACGTTCTTGAATTACACCGAATGGATTGCGAATAATAGTGATACAAAATTCGATGGTGATATCAACACCGAAGAAGAACTGCTACTAAGTTTCGCGTATTACTTTAAGCATGGGGCGGCCGCTGAGTAATATTTATAAACAAAATTTTATTTATATTTTACAAATACCAGACACCACATTCTATAAATTATCAATTATAAACAATTTTTTTTTCTATTTTTCATAGGCGGTACACTACGAATTCGGAATTGTTTCAGAGTTTATTGGATCGTGCTAAGGAAAATAAAAATAATATTCGGTGGTCGATCGGTGGAAATGCCCCGCTTATGTCTTTACGATTCTTGAGAGATGGGGCTGAAATACTTTTGGCCTCGGAAATGTCTAGAATAATGAGGGACACGTTACCAAAAGAGATTAATTTGATAGGAGATCCGGTTGCCTTTGACGATGTTCACATGATTTTGGAATACAAAGCACAGGAAAAATGGGGTCCCTTAACAGCACCACGAGCAAATCGGTAAATATATTTTCATCCATTAATCAAGGTTTTATAATAATCTGCTTTTCCAGATATATATTCCATAATGATCAAAATAATCCCGTACTCAAAACCATTGAACCATTTGCAACTCGACTGATTGATTTCGATCCGCGTCTACTGGTCGTAAGCGGTATTCAAATGATGGATAATTACCCATTTGCGCCCCAAATACGTGAAGAACGTCTTATAAGATTACAAAACCAAATTACCTCAGTCAAGCCATCAACTCTAGTCCATTTTGAAATGGCGAGCTTCGTTGAAATCGAACTGCTACATTTGATCAATAAGAATATTTTACCGTACGTAAATTCAATCGGTATGAACGAACAAGAACTCGATAATTTGGAACAGGTACTTAAATTCGGTAAAATTAGCATAGTGGCAGATTCGAATCCCAAAGTATCAATTGCCTTAGCCCAAATGCGCGGTATATTTATTCAATTAAATAAAAATTACCATAACGATGTCAAAGGTGATAAAACGCGTCGTTTAATATCGCGAATTCATGTGCATACATTAGCATATCAAGCATTCCTTATCGTACGTGACCCAAACTATGATGCAGTCGAATGGAAAAATACTAAAAATGCGGCCGCTAAATCAGCCCTAACCGCGTATCGTCATGTATGCGGAAGTGATGTTATAAATCCGGAATCATCGTATATTGTTTTAGATGACAGTTTTTCGACTGCTTCAAGCGATCCGCATGCCCCGAAACGTATTAACTTTAGTCAAATGGATCCAGTATCGTGCTGGAAAGAAAAAATCACCGTAACCGAAAATACCTCATTCAATGTTGAAATCTGTTTAGCGCCGGTGCTAGTATGCCGCGTTGCTAAACAAACCGCAGGAGCTGGAGATAATATTTCGGCAGCCGGTTTAATCCTACAATTGTAGTCCGATGTTATTATTATTTGTTTATTGTTACCGTATTACAAAAGGACTGGGCTAATCAATCCCGGGCCCGATTATTATTAGGGTTACGTTATTATCTACTACTTTGAAACGAGGAGGACTGATTTTTTTAGTTTTAAATTCAAGCAATATATTGAGCAAAATCATTGTTAAGCAAAACAAAATATTTTTACATTCCAATTGGTAAATCATGTTATTTGTATATGTATTACATAATCAATCTACTAATAAATTAACAATTTTTATGGAACTTAATGCATTTATAAGAGAAAAAAAAGTAAAATCGATTGGTTCTTTATTTATTATTCAACGATTTTACATTGGGTGTATCACGTGACAACTTTAACAATTTTATATAAATTAACATTAATCATACTTGTTTAATTTGTAATTCAAATATTAGTATGTACAAGGTAATTGATGTTATCGAACTTACCAATTACTAACTGTTCAACGTTCTTGAAAAACATTCAAAATCAATATTGTGATGCGCATACATGTATGCTACGAATATACTGAGGGGAGATTTATACACATTTTAGACATTTGTAAGGTTTTCGATTTTTTTTTTTTTTTTATTTATTTATTTTTTTATTATTGTTCATTCTCATTTAATAACAACGGCGGATTATCCAGTGAATTTAATGTTCCTTTAAGGATAATCCAAGTTGTTATACATAATTATACAAAAGTTACAAAATTTACATTCATAGATATATAAATATTATAAAATTTTAAAAATTAAAGATAACAGAGATTTAGTTCCAAAATAATAGAATATTTGATTTAAAGTAATTTTTAATATTTTTTTAAATTGTAAGTAGGTTTCAGATTGCTTTATAAATTCAGGTACCTGATTATAAATAAATGGGCCCATAAACGTGATCGATTTTCTACCAAATTCAGTTCTAATATGATGCGAATCAATTCTGTTACAATTTCGAGTTGAATACACATGATGAGCGTAATTAAAGTCTATATTAGACATAAATGAAGATACATTTAGGCTTTTATACATATAAAGGGTTAATTGTAGCTTATATAAGACATTTATAGGCAATATCATAATATCATCTTTGCTACATAACAACCTAGTGGAAAATAGAAGTGGCAATCTGTATACGGCTTTTACACTTTTGTTTTGCATAACTTGCAATTTCTTCAGCCTGGTTAAGGTAGCTGTTCCATATACGATAAGGCCATAACTAAGTCGCGAATGAATAAACGAAAAATAAATCATTAGCAATACCCTAGTAGGAACAAAGAAAGATAATTAGCGTCTATTATCGCTATTTTCTGAGTAACCCAACAAGTGGAGCAATTTTCTTACTTGTAATATTGATGTGATCATCCCAAAACATATGTTCGTCAAATGTAACTCCCAAATATTTGAATGAACTAACTCTCTCAATATTAATGTTATTAACTTTAAATAGAGGTAAACTAGTCATCGATTTATAAGGGGAACGAAATACCATATATTTGGTTTTAGATATATTGAGAGCAATTAAATTGGAATTAAAATATTCTAAAAGTATGCTAAGGTCATGTTTCATATCAATCAATATACTGTCTGGATCATGGGTTTCATAAAATAAAGCAGTATCATCTGCAAATATTCTAGTATGACCCTTGAGCGGCAAATAGGAAATATCATTAATATAAATGAGGAACAAAAGTGGTCCTAAAACACTACCTTGAGGGACACCACATTTGATATCTAACATTTCACTTCCTACTCCATTTATCATCACATACTGTTTTCGATTTGATAAATAACTTTTAAATAAATTGTAAGGAATGCCAATAAATTGTAAGGAATAAATTGTAAGAAATTATTTGTTTTAGTGTTAAATTAAATCAGTAAATTAATGACCAATTTTGAAATACATTAATTAATTATTAATTTACCATCGAGGTATAATAAATAAACTTAAATCGATTTGTGCGTTTTTGAAATTTAAATCATAAATCACATGCAATTCGGATGTTTTATAATGGATTCTAAAGGGTTTTTTAATTTAGGCAGGTCAATGAGCATCAAGTCCATTTGCTTTGAGCCAAAAATCCAAATCGTTTATCGCAACGTTTGTACTAATGAACACTCATTTTGATAATAAAGTTTTATCATTTGGACGTGCTGCTCGATCGTGTAACTTGTCATGGTGATTTGGCATCAGTGACTGAACGAAAACACCTGATTAGACAGATATGTATTGAATTAGTTTCTAATAGACCATTGGATAAAACTTATCTCGTAAATTTCTCACTGGGAGAATTCTGAGCAATACATAATATGAGATACATAAAGTTACAACATCCTTGACATGGCGATGGTAGAACGACGATTATAAAAGAGGTTATCGAAGTGCTTTTGCTTCGTGATCTAGAACGTACCCCGACAATTAGCTTAATATGTTGCTGTGATGTGTTATGCTGAAACAAGGAGCTAATTGATTCAGTTGTTGAGTAAACTTTAATGTTGCCGTTCTTTCAAATTAGTTCTCCCCATTACTGTGCCCATGTTCAAAATATGGTCAGAGATTGTCTTGATTGTCAAAACCTCTGGCTAATATTAGCTTATCTTCAAAATAAAGGGGGGGGGGGGGTAGACATTCGGCCTGTTCTTAAAAAAGCTTATAACGGAGAATCAAAAGTAGAAAGTCGAAGTTATTCTGGGCTGCGATGAAAATACACAATCTAGAGAAGTAGTCATGACATGAGAGCAAAAGAGAAAACTAGACTAATTAAGAAAAATCATACCGAATCCGAATGCCACTACATGTTATGATACGGAAAGCGCAGGAGTAATTTGTGACATCAAGGTTATAGTAGCTTCTAGTCCTATCACCTCGAGTCATCTTGAACGCCCAAATAACTCTGGATTATACAACTAGAGCAAATATGGTTGCATGTCAAGTCAAATAATTACCGAAGAACAATTATCAGTTCCAAGCCATGCCTTGATGAGATCGGAACAGAAAATTCTACCAATTTAATTTTATATTCACATGCTCCCGTATTTCACACAAATGTTCCTAGTATAACATGATAAAATTCAAACTTGAACTTGCGTTTTAAATGAGAACTTAAATTTTTTGAATAAACATAAAATTCATACCATTCATACCAATATTTGATAAAAAATTAAAAGTCGCGGTAAAATATTTGCTACTAAAAGTGTTGTCTGTTTACAGTAAAATGCGAATGTGTAAGAATACTTTCATTTTATCGTTTACCGATCAGAACGCCGCGTATCGAAAAAATGTCTAAGATTATGGTAGCCCCTCAAGTTTATACTACTTTTGTTACATGTATAATTATGATAAATCCTGCCATCTATCTAACATATCCGTACTTTTTTGAGATTTATTATACTTTATATGTTCTTTGTTTATATATAACCACGTCAACGACCATACTATGTTGAATATACCATTCGATGTGTGGTCGTCAAAGTGTATACATCGTTATGTACAACGTGGAGTGAAAATTATTTAAAAATTCAAATTGAATAAAAAACCGTTAAAATAAACGTTTAAAATATTAAAAGTGTTATGTGAACAGTGAAAATTGTGCAAAAACATTATATACAATTGTTATTAATGTGTATTTACCACAAAACAATCAAAAGTGGGGATAATATATTCAAACATTGAAAATTAAAAAAAAAAATAAATGAAAATCGCGAACAAAATATCGCCTGCTTTTCATATACATTAAAAAAAAAAAAAAAAACAAAAGACAATTTATATAAACAAAATAAATTATTTTCGTGTGTGTATGTAAATGTTGTATGTGCAAACAAAAATTTAAGGAAAAACAATTGACATCTTATAATTTTAGTATATAAGAAAGAAAAACAACAACAATTTCAAATATATTTGAAAAATACGATGTAAATGGATTCCCTTACCCATCTACAAACAAACTTAATGCGAAAATGTTAAATGAAGATTTCGCACCTACGATTGCTCAACAATCAAGCACAAACGAAAATGAGAATGTGCAAGGCACAAATGCACCATTAAATATTGCCAACAATATTGAAAATGGGACTCAGCTTTCAACAAAAAGTTGCAGGAAAATGTCTTCTATCAGCAAAAAGAAACGTGCTAAGCCGATTCTGATTACTGAAAATCAACGGGCTAACAGCAAAATAAAAAATTTACAGGATGAAAACACGAAATTGCGTGAACGAATCGAATACATAGAGAAACTGTGGAATGACACCATGGTTAAACCAGCATCGATCAGAGAATATGAAATACCAGTGAGTCAAAATAAATTTGAACCCCTTATCGTTGAAGATGCGATGAATGATATGGACGATCTAATGGATCAGAATATCGACAAAAACGAAACGTTTGATAATCTGAAACAGATTATCAAACGGAAAAACGAGTCTGGACCAGGAATTGTACAACAGAAGACGAAAAGAAATAAAACTTCGAACCCGTTATCAAAAGTGATTAACAACTCTTCTGAGACGCCGAGAAAAAACGTCGAAAAAACAACAAAATCAGAAAAACCGCCACCACTTCATCTACACCAACAATCAGTTAAGGACTCACTTAGCTTAATGAAAGGAGGAAATTTACAAAATTTTGAAATCCGAAGAGTGAGCAACGACAAACACTCAATCATAGTTAACACGATGGCGGACTATGAGAAAGCAACCAAATTACTACAGGAAGTAAATACGCAGTATTTCACATACACGCCCAAATCGTTAAAGCCGAAAACTTTAGTTTTGAAGGGGCTAACGGAAGATGAAGTTATCGAAGACCTAACGGCTGACCTAGAAGCCAATGAGGGTGTTAAAATCATAAAAATAATACAAATGCAGAGTAGAGGAAGTAACGAGAATCGCCGTAAATTACCTCTGTACATAGTACAATGCCATCCAGAAACAAATCTGTCAAACGTTACCAAAATCAAGGCAGTCAACTACCAACGTGTTTCTTGGGAGAGCATGAAAAAACAAAATGACATAATGCAATGTCGTAAATGTCAACGGTTTGGGCATGCAGCCTCGAATTGCCACTTAACATATCGTTGTGTTAAATGCGCCACTCAACATAATCCAGGGGAATGCCCTGTAGTATCAAAAATGGAGCAAAAAGATATTTATTGTGCCAACTGTGAGAAATCAGGCCATCCAGCATCTTTTAAAGGTTGCCCAGTATACCAGAAAATGTTAGAGAAACTCAAAAATAAAATTAAGGAGAAACAACTAAATACATCGAAGAAGTTTACTTCAATACCGGTAAATACAGAAAACGGCACGTACTCAGACATGCTAAAACAAAAACAACCAAATCAGTTGACCGTAGAAAACCTTGCCAGCAAAATTGAAAAAATGGCCCTAACAATCCAGCAACAGAGTGAGCAAATCTCCCAATTATTGCAAATCATCAACTCGCTATGAACGGTATCAAAATAGTAGCTGTTAACGTAAATTCCATCGTCAGCGTACATAGACGACAAAATTTATTGAATTTTATGGAACAACAACAACCAGATGTAATGTTGATTAGTGAGACAAAATTAAACTCCAGACATCACATACAATTTAAAAATTACGAAATCATACGGCAAGACCGACCAAATTCATTCAACGGAGGCGGCACAGCAATTCTAATCAAACGAAATATTCCATTTCAACAGATACAGATTAGCAAATTGCAACGGTTCAAAGTTGTCGAGAATACAATTATCAAAATAAACCTTAAAGATAATAAGAAATTGTATTTGGTTGCGGTGTACTGCTCAAGCCATAACACCACTGAAGCAGGACCACAATTTGAGGCGGAATGGACACAAATTTTCGAATCACTCGAATTAATAAAAGCTGACACCTATTACATCGTAGCGGGTGATCTAAATGCACGGCACTCGAATTGGGGTAATTCAAGCAACAATAAAAGAGGGATCACCTTAAATCGTTGGCAAACGGATAAGGGATTCTTATATAAGACACAAATATATAAGCCGAATGCTCCGACCTACAGACCAACAAGTAGTTACTTGGATCTAGCAATTGTTGATTCAAGGCTTAAAATCAACACGAATGATAATGGGGAGATACCCACCTTGTATTACGAAAGTGATCACCGTGCGATTGAGATCCACTGTTCAGAGGTACAGAGAAGTGACGAATATTTAGAAGAGATACCCAAACGACTAATTTATCAGTTTGCAAACACGAATTGGGCGATCTGGACCAGGAAATTGAATAACATATATAGACAACACTGCAAAGCCAATAACATCAGCGGAAATATAGTGCCCAATAATAAAAATTTGTCGAACAACGATATAGAAATGTATATTCAAACCATTACCGAACTTATCCATTTGAACACCAAGATGACACAACCGAAAGTCCGTTACAAAAACAATATGGAATGTTATACAAATTGCACGATTGAGCGATTGTATAAACATAAAAGTCGGATCGTCACACAAATAAAGAAGCTGAAGCGAACGGGTGGTACAACTGTCACGCAGACAAGCCAAATGAGTCTACTGAAAGCTCAAATAAAACGGACGAACCAGTTAATCATTGAAAACATCAAAATGCAGACCAATAAATATTGGCAAAATAAAATAGAAACGATAAAGCCCGGATCAAATATGTTTGCCGCGATGAGGGGTATTTGGCGATCGAGAAATGAACACCCGGCAGGTGAACTGGAAATTGACGACAGAGAAGCCACAAATATAGATATTGATTGGAGTAGCATTCCGAAATCAACCAGTGGTAAATATTGCTGCCTCGATATGCAAAAAAATTTAGATATTATCGGCCACTATATCGAAAAACAAACCATCCCAGAGGCTACACTGGATAGAACAGCGCACGCGGCGGTAATCGAACACCAGATACGAATTCTTAAGGAGGAGCATCTACGAGAGACGAATGCCAACATCACAAAAACAATATTTACCGATATTAATCGAGCGAATGCACCAATCGAACCAAACTCATCGTCATCACCATCGGACAGTTATTTTACAAGCATGGAGGAGCTGAAATATATTCTGAAATGCAGCAATACGAAGAAATCTTTTGGTACTGATGAAATCCCAAATATTGTTCTGAAACATCTACCGGACGAAGTCATCACGGATCTATGTGTAATTTTTAATAATTTGCTGAATAACAGGTCGTTCCCATCGTGTTGGAAAACAGCTCGTATTTTCCCAATATTGAAGAAGAACAAGGATGGAAAGAATGCACAGAACTACCGGCCAATAAGCTTATTATCGAATATAAGCAAGATCTATGAGATAATTGTGCTCAGTAAAATTCAAAACCATATCCAGAAGAATAACCTTATGCCAGACAACCAATTTGGATTTCGACACGGGCACTCTACAATCCATGCGGTCACCAAACTCACTTCAGACGTGTGCCACAATCTGAATGAGAAAAATGCGTGTACTGGAGCTATCATGATCGATATGGCAAAGGCGTTTGAATCAGTATGACTGGACGGTTTAATATTTAAACTCCGTAAATTAAAATTTAGTGAGGATATACTCAAAATTCTACTGGACATGCTTTATAACAGAAAATTCATAACCACCACAGGAGTTGAAACATCGAATAATACATTTCGAATCCATAATGGTTTGCAACAAGGGACAATAAACGCGCCGGTATTGTTCAATATTTACACATTGGACCTCATTACGAATCATCGTTTAAATTCATCAAATGTGCAGACTATAGCCTATGCAGATGACATAGTTGTATATAGTACAGGATCCAAAATATGCGACATACAAGAAAATATCCAGTCAGCATGCAATTTCATAATAGCATTTTTAAAAACCTGGCGGATACAAATAAACGCATCTAAATGTGAGACAATGCTATTTAGAAAGCCATACCAATTTGATACTGGCGACACACGAAAAAACTGGAAATCATTTCAAATAAAGATCGACGACGTAATTATTCTCCAGAAAAAAATCGTAAAATATTTGGGAATCAATTTAGACCGGTTCTGCTACTTAACGGAGCATATCAACATCCAGCTATCACGAGCTAAAAAAGCAATTATGTTTAATAAAAAGATATTCTATTCAAAATATCTAAATCGAAATGTCAAAAGAATATGCTATCAAACGTTGATCCGACCCATCATCACTTACGGGAGCCCTGTATGGTATAATTGTTCGGCAAGCTACATGGAACGGATCCGTAAATTTGAAAGAACGTGTATACGACGATGCCGAGGGGAATGGCGAAAAGCAGATACGGGATATCGGCACTACATTTCAAACCAGATGCAATACAGCAAATTCGAGACCGAACGGATTGATTTGCATATTTTAAAATTAATAAGAAACCACATACTTCGCACAACTGACAATATGACCAACTCACTTACTTACGGACCGCATTTCACAGACGACAGAATAGTACAGAACAGCTTGCGAACAAAAATGATTCCAGGACCAGAGGCTTTCGTGCATCTGGACAAGAGAGGGTACATCCAGGATGATGACCAAACTCCTATAATTTATCACATAAAACGTCAACCAAATGAAAAAGGATTTGATGACAATAAATTCAACAATCCAGCAGATCATACACGGTACAGTACTGCCTTCAAAAAAATTAATGAGCGTAAGTTCGCTCACCAAAAACTGAGGTACTGGTGGCTGCAGTAAATTAATTTCTCTACGCTTAGGTTAAATTAGGTTAAGTTGTAAATATTGTAAATAATATTGTAAATAGTAAAGAAATTGACCATGGCGATTTTTCAAAAGCAGATTTTACGCCAACTTTTGTAAAATTAGGTAATTAAACCAAAATTATAGAAATTATATAAAAAATCCTAAAAAATAATGATATTATCCTGAGAATCCTAAAAGGATCAGAGGATCTCAACCCTTGTCATATATCATAATGTTTCTTGTAATATTCTTACATTGTCATAAAAATTGTAAACGAGCAAAGCTTAATAAAAAAGAATCATATTCAAAAAAAAAAAAAAAAAAATGTTGAATATACCGGTTCCCGTCCGATCACCGAAGTCAAGCAACATTAGGCGAAGTTAGTACTTGGATGGGTGACCGCTTGGGAACACTTCGTGCCGTTGGCTTTTTTTATTTTTTTTTAAATAAAATAATAATAAATTTATATAACATTCTTTTAATGAATTTTCGGTACAATGACTTTAGAATGTTTTGGAAATTATTCATAACAAAGATTAATTTGATTTTTTAATCATGATTGTATGACTGTAATTCTTTATCATGTTTTTTCGTTTTTCAAAACTGTTTTGCTTTTTAACTCATTACTCATTAGCAATGGTAGTTCGAATTTAATTCACAACCTAAAAACTGTATTTACATATCTTGGATTTACGTAAAACTACTTTTCTTTGCATGCCGAACGTACGTTGATTTTTTCACGGCAGCTGATATGACTATTTTGAAATAGATTTATAGGTCTCGGTACTGTACATATAATCTTTTGTTGAAAGATAAGCATTTCGCAATCTAAGATTTAAAAGTGCTTTTATGAATCCTTAATAAGAAGATTAAGAAGAAACTACTATACTCAAAATTAATTTTTGTATTTATTATCCACACAATTATTGTCTTAATCGCGTCTATTATCGCATAACAAAATTTTAGGAAAACTACTTCAGTAACTTGTGTGTATAATGCCTCAACCAGTCAGACTTAAGTGCTTAAGTTGTGCTCCGTTTTGGACCACTTAGGAGAGCGGTACGACCACCAAAATTTTAGAGGTCAGTTGTTTATTTGTGACGAGAAGCCTATAAAATTTTGGTGATTGTATAGCACTAACCGAAGTGGTGCAATACATACTGCAATCGGCGTGTAACTTAAGCTCTTAAGTCTGACTGGTTGAGGCATAAGTAATCTAGTAGACTACATGGTTTTGTCTACGCACACATCATTTGTTTCTTTAATTCAGAGTTCATTGCTACTCCATCCAATCACACAGACATCTGCAGTCGTGAACATCTAATTGAACGACCGCGTGATAGTTCTTCAAGAATAGAGTTTGCATTTGTAAAAAATTATGTTAATGAGTTTTAATTTGATCATCCACCAGATTTCTTGCTTTCATTCAATACCTGATTATCGTTACTAAAATTTAATACTTTGTCAACAAAAATGTGTTTAGAAAAGCGTTCTTATGTCTTATCGCTTAAAATTATGTTTTATCAACAACATAATATAATTACGGTTTAACCACATCACCAAGAGTTATTTTGCGATGACATTACTGTTATGTCTGATGGTTTGTTGTTTTTCAGTAGCTTTGTTGTAATTACCACGCTTATTTTTTATATAGAGGTTTTTGTTCTGAATGCACTTGTAACTTAACTTAATGTTCCTGTGATTTTGCACTTTTTTATGCTGATTTTATTTTAGAACTGGTTAATCTTTCGAATGTGTTGTATGCTTGGTACTGCTTGGTTTTGTTATCTTCCACTTGAAGTTAGTTAGCTTAGAATCCTATGCAGGGCTCTCTCTTCTATTATTTTGTGCTTGTTTCTTATACATACATACATATTATATGTATCATCGTATTTTGCCAAATTCTCTATTATGTGCCTAGTAGCGTCCTATGTTGTCCCACATACGTCGCATCTTTCGTCGTCTGGAGTCTTAATTATTTCGGCTTTTAGCCCCATTTATGAAGCCAGGGTTTGTCTTTTATTATTCCGTTGGTGTTCTCTCTGTGTTGTCCGCCTTTTATGGTCGTTTCTTCTATGAATCTATTCCTCCATTCTTTATATCTCCTATCTTTGAATAATCTTATAGTTTCTTCTACCGATATGCGAATGTTGTAAGTCCTGTTCGATTGGGTCGCCCATTTTCGCTGCCTTGTTCGCCTCTTCATTGCCAGGTATTCCCGTGTGGCTTGGAATCCATATGATTCTTGTCTTCATTTTATACCGTGTAGTGGCGTTGAGGATTTTGGTTTCATAGTATTTCATTTGGGATGTGTAATTCAAGAGTACTTTGCAGGTGCTTAGTGAGTCTGTGATAATAGTTATTGCTGACACGTGGTTCTTAGATACTATTTTAATCGCTGCATATGGCTTCTATGGTTTGATTGATATCTCCTCTGTTATCCTGGAGCTTGAGGTCTCCTCCGAATATTCGTTATAAATGCCAATTCCTCTGTGTCCGTTTATGATGGAGCCATCTGTGTATGCTTTGTTCGTCGTTTTATATTTGCTCATGAATTTCTTTATAATGGCTTCCCGTTGTTTGCAGTTATAATTTGCATTGCTTTTAAAGGAATCGTGAAGTTGTATGTCGATCTTTATATATTCGTACATAAACGAATATATAAAGATCGACAGGTTAGTTTATATCGATTTCCCTCCATTTCGGTAATTTGTTTAGCATAGATCGCTGTTGTTCGAATGTCTCAATCAGTGCTTTAGCAGATTTCTTCTTCAGGATATTTTTTCCCGCTTCATCATTCTTGTAGATTTTTTTTTGCTATGTAGTTAAATTTGTATGTGTCCAGTTTGAGGGCGATAGGGATATCCCCTGTCTCGGTGATGATGGCTGTAACCGGCGTATTTTGTTTGCCTTTTACTACTATCGCGCTGTATCTCAGCCTGCCTTCGATGAGGCTCTTGGTAAGGTTCAGTAGTGATGATGGATGAGCGCCTCCCTTTTTATTAGCTGCAACTTTTGTTATATTTGTGGCTGTCAGGCACTCTAAGTTTAGAGCGTTGATATCTTTGTTAAAGTTGGCTTTTATATCGATTAGAAATCCGAGGATTTTCATCTCATTCGTCTCGTTTCATTCGGTGTTGTTAATCCTGCTATTTGGGAGTTTCCTGTTGCCACCAATTGTCATCAATTTTGTCTTTTTTTCGTTCTTCCAACCCTTTGTTAACTGTTGTACTGGCTTCAATGATGTTGTTTCCTCTAGTTATAATAATGAAGTTGGTGGATCTGTTTCTTCTAAAACCGAAGGAATTTTCCGGGATTAGTTTTGTATTGTCTGCCAACTTAATCATCCTCGCCTTAATCATCTTGCTGGTGATCTTGGTGATCATTTGGTAAAGATGAATGCCTCTGTAGTTTTCAATTTGTTTGCTACGTTTGTTGGCCTTTGGGATTGCCACGATTTTTATTTTTTTTTCCAGGTGACCGGGTATGTATGCTCTTTCCATGTTCTGTTTATGAGCTCGACTTTGCTAAGTGTTGGCTGAGAAGAGCTTTTAGTAATTTGTAAATTATTTTATTTATGTCCAGAGCGGAATTTTTGCAGCGTCAGATTATTTCTTTAACTTCTTCTAACCTGAATTCGTTGTCCGGTACAGATGTTCTTGGCCAGTATGGCTTACTTTGGGCATTTGTGTTAGAATCTATGACGTTTAGGTCCATGAATTTTTCTATGTTGAGCTCATTGTTAAGCACATTTATACTCTCATTCTGATTCTTTTTCAAGCTCTTTATCTTGCTCCATATCTCCTTGGAAGACATGTTTGGGGTGATGTTTTCGATGAGGTTTTTCCAGATTTTCCTCTTCTCATGTCTTATTTCTCTTTTTAGTTTTCCAGTGGCCTTTTTCAGTTCTAATTCAACATATTTGTTATCCCTGTGTTGGTTCTAGATTTTTAATTTTGACTTCTTTATATTCCACAAGTTCTCTATTTTTTCGTTTCACCTGGTTTTGTATACCTATAGCTGTGTTTGGTTTTAGGGGAGAACATGTAATACCAAGTTCTACTCTATAGTGTTAAATCGAGGATTTTCGTATTCTTCAATACTGCTAAATGAATCTAGCTGATATCTTTCTACTTCCTCCAGTATCTTTACGTCGTCAGTTCCTATTATCTTTACAGGGCTGCCCATCTTCGTGTCGTTTATGCTTATTATAATTGGTAGGTGATCCATTCCGCCGATTTTTGTTAGTTCGACCTTCCAGTCAACTTTATGGAATATTGCGATTCGACTATTTTTCTTCCTCTGTTGTCCATTCTGCAGCCCGGCTCCCACAGCGAGTGATGCGCGTTGATGTTGCCTAAAATTATTGTGTCTTTGTTGTTGTTGTTTCGTAGAGTCAGGTTTCTCTAATTCTCTATTATCGATTTGTTGTTTATATTAGGAGGTATGTAAAGATTTATTATTTTACAGTCGTTGCCCTCTTCAACACCGCGCTTATGGTTTCTATTGATTGTATCTAATATCCCTTTTTATTTCTTTTGTATTGATTCTTTTATTTATTAACGTAATTAACGTCTCCATTATTCATGTATACGTTGTATTCATTTCCCCATTGTGCCATTATCATTTGCTCATGTCTGTGCCAGACAAGCTACGTCTATGTTTTCACTAGTTAAGAATTTGACTAGTTTGTTTTTGTTGATGCTCCTAATGTTGATTTGCATTAATTTCAGCCTATGCCGAGTGACTGCCATCAATAGAGATCTTAAAGTTTTTTACAATTAATTTGTTCATATATACTAGTTTGCCGATTATCTCGGTAAAAATCAAGTCATTTCCTGGATCATTTGCGTTTGCTTTAAGGTAGCGCTGCGTGGTTGCCTGTATGTCTCGATTCATTTTGCAGATTTCTATCATGGAGGTTCTTAGGGGTATGAATTGATTTTCCGTGGCCTTATTTTCCAAATTGCGTTTTTCTTCGGATGCTCTTATTGTTTCTCTAAGTTTTTCTATTTCTTTTTGGAACTCCTCAACATGTTTTCCCTGTAATCTTAGGAATTCGTCCTCGTTTAGTTTAAATTCCTGCGGGATCGTTCTGTTTCTACCTCGTTGTAGGACATTTTTCTCGTAATCAAAATTTTATTTTTTTCTGTTTTTGAAATTCCTCGCAAACGTTCCGGTATGTCGAGTGTTTTTCTCCGCAGTAATATCATTTAATGTCGTTTTGCAGTTTATTTTTGCATGGTCGGGTTCAGCACAGTTGTTGCACCCCTCTGCAATATTTTGCCATATGTCCGTATATGAGGCACTTTTTGCAAATGATAAGCTTCGGAATAAAATACACCACTGTTCTTCTAACTTCGTACATCGTTATCTCCGTCGGGAGGGAATTGGCTCTGAAGGAAATTTTAATCGCGTGTGTAGGTTCGGCTGTTTGTTCCTGATTGTTCCATCTCGTTATCCTCTCTTCAGTTTCTCCAGATCGGCATTTATTTGTATTTTGCTTATGCACCCGATAGTTTCTAACATGTAATTTGGAATGTATGCATTGCACATGTGAAACCTTCTTAGGTCTGCGCTGTGGAGAATTTTATTTGCCGTCTCCGTCTCCCGTGTTTAAATTTTCACTCTGTTTTTTTCCCAATTGTCGCACATAAATTATGGCACCAAAGTTTAGCATGTACAGCCTCTGTCTCCTGGTTGTTTTTAAATTTATCTAATTCTTCGTTTTTGTTATTTGACTCGTTGATAGTTGATGAATCCATTTCCCTCTCCTTATCTTTTGAGTTTTGTATATTTTTATTTTGTATATTTCTTTTATTCACGTTGTTGCTGTCCTCCTCCATTTTGCCCTCTTTAATTATTTACGATAATGTGACTTGTTCCGGTTCAACCCGCTTCAACTCGAAGTATGTGAGTTTTCCTTATTGTCAAATCCACTAAAGTTATTCTCACTATTATTTCCTTTTCTCATACTATTTGATGTATTATTATTCTTATTATACGCTTTTAATTTTTTTTTATTTCTTTGAGTCACATTTTTTGCTTTTATCATTTTCCTTTTGCCACCATGTTTTTGTTTATATTGAATGCGTATGCTTCCAACATGGACTCCTTCTCGTCCTCCACCTCGCGAATAAACTTTATTACTCCTTTCTTTTTTTTATTATTATTATACCGGGAGATTAATTTTCCTTACATCTTATGATTACTTGACTAGGTATTTTTGCTTAATTATCCTTTTTATTTTAACACACTAAAATCACACAGAAAATCACCGAGAATTAAAACACTACAACTAACTCGTCTAATCACACTTTAAAATTGACGTTTCTCCAACGTCAAGATGCCAAACCCTAAAACTATAATTTTCTAAAAAGTTACTCTAGTGGTCAACAGGATAACTTCATGTATTGCGGGTATGTGAATATGACCCAGCCCTTTTTTATTAAAATAAAACACATTTGCTTGTTTAGGAAATGAAAGAATTACTTATTGAAAGTATGCTCTATCTCCAGCTACAACTTTCCAGTCAATTTACGGATTCTCCTGAAGAAATCCTGTTCTTTGGAGACGATCCAATCAATAAGCCAATTTTCGATCTCTGCGTGAGAACTAAAGCGCTGTTCAGAAAGGGGATCCGCTCGAAACACGACATTTCATAACGCGATGTTTCGAAACGAGTTATGACAAAACGAGATATGGTACAAAGCGCGATAGTGTACCAAATGATACAGTTATAGTATACAGTACGATATCCCTTTTCCGGCCAGACTAATTTTTTTTTCTTAAATTTAAGTCCCTTGTACGCAAATGTGTACGTAAAAATAACAGGTTTTAATGTCTTCCGGATTTTAACGGATCTTAGTTAAATCGGAATTATTTTTGAAAAGCATTATAATTTAACATATATAAATTATATAACATATTAATTATTTGTTTTATTATTATTATTATAGTTGTACTATTATTTTTCGGACGAAAATGATTTAAGTGGAATGCCCAAATGTGTATTTTGGTCCAAAATACATACTAAAATAAATCTTTGACGTGATTCTTATTTCGTTTTGAAATATCGTGTTTTGAAATATCGAATTTTCATAATTCGCGTTTTGAAATATCTCGTTTCAAATGGGACCCTTCAGAAAGAGATGACTGCATAAATACATTTTCAAAAATGCACCTATCTCAGAAGAAGTAATGTTCTCTCATTCGAATTTTGAAAAATAATTTGGATTAACCACCTATACCTCTGATTCTGTCATCGGAGTCGTCTTAATGCAACAAAACCGACCAATCACCTTCATCTCGAGAACGTTATGCAAAACAGAAGAAAACTCTCAAAACCACCAATGAGAAGGAAATATTGGCAATAATCGTCTTTGAATTCTTTGCGAATTAATCTCGCGACAAGATATTTACTGACCACCATAACTTTTAACCTATGCGTTTAGCAATAAGAACACTATCAGTAAAATGAAGCGTTGGAAGAATAACCCTACGAGCTAACGTATAAACCAGGTAAATCTAATGTTTAAAGATTTACGGAATATAAATTACGCAATACAATGGGCAAAGACAGGCATTAGAAATTCACTAATTCTATCTAGACAGGATATAAAATTAAAATCATTTCCAATTACAAGTCTATTCTTTATATTGAAAACATCCCGATCACGGATCATAAAATTTATCAAAATATTATTTTAAACCCAATAAAAAGAAATAAGATTTCCACAGAAGTATAGCATGAAAGTATTATAGAGAATGATTGCTAACAAATTTTTACTTTAAAATAAGATTGTAAAACGTTTAACTTTGTTTCCATATGTCCAAATCTGTCAAACACGACTTGTGTTCCAAACATCTTTAAAAGTGCAACGCCCAAATACCCAACACAGTCCAACAATTCTCATAGGGTCTTTCAAAAAAACATTTCTCATAAAATTTAATAACCTCGCACTCAATGTTGAAGGCAGGTAATTCATTTCCAGAGAAGAGTTCAAATTTCAAGCCCTACCAGCAATATTACATCCTTTTCCGAGTGAGAAGGAAATACTAAAAATCCTGTCCTTAGAAATGCTAGATGAATATCACATTAATAACACCGATGCATTAGAACCGTTACAAACAGATTCCAACATCAACAGATTTTCAAGTTATATGCATTCATTTTTATCACAGGTTTGATATTTACAGCAATAACCCAACTATGCCTAGAAAAAAAAGTATCAAAATAACCAACGAAAATTTAAAATTACCGCAACCACAGCTACAATTATTATTACTTTGGTTTTAAATAATGAAACTTTATCATTTATCGCGATTCGAAAATGATACAACATACCGCCATTCGACTTTTTTCGAATTTCGATTCGAAGTGATGGTACAACATACCGCCCCAAATGTTCCCAAAACTTTAAAGATGAAGCTTAACGATATTCTATATTTTTGAATGCACGTTGCAAGGCGCTTTGGTGTACATCCGAAAGTTTTACAAATTCTTAATGCCGCCATTTAGGCGATATTAATATTGGGAGTTCATACTAGACAGTCGTATGGTACACACGTGTCAAATTAATCATGGAAAAATACATATTCGATTGCAGTATGTGAAGGTGTACGAGATAATCGAACGACCTTAATCAGAAACCTGGTGCAAGAACATGGACTTCGAAGATCAACACTAACCATTATTTTGGCATAAAGACTTGGATTGGTACGTATGCAAATAAGATGCTGTTGCTTTGACAATCCGGATTTTATTTAGGCTCTTGAAAGTGGCGGCATGGTGTGCAATTTGGGCTGGAGAATAACCCCTCCAGCAGCACCATATTTTTAAGAAAATTGGAATGGTTTAGCTGTTCCAGTCCACTGGCAAGCGATATGATAAGGAACTTTTTAACACCAGAATCGCATGCCAATGGTTTGGTGAACGCATGTAGCGATGTTTGCAAATTTGAACGTCAAATTTAATTGTCAATTTACCATGATAGTACACCTTCATACGTCAATAAGAAAAGGGTTGCATTCGCAGCCTCATATAAATAAAATAGTGGGTAGGAATCCATACCCCTATAAATTGGTGACCCGAGGATACGACAGCACACCACAGGCGTTTTCTGTTTTAAAGAAGATTTAAATATTCAACTGTGGAGTACTACAAGCAGTGAAACAGGTGTATCAACAGCAGTTGGTGGTACAGTGGAGACAAGTCATCTGGACATCAGGCGGTAGGAAAACATAAATTCACAACAAATTGTAAACGTGAGTAGATCGGGGGTAAATTTTTTCTTCCTTAATTTTATTGAGTTCATTGCCTCTAATTAAAAGAAATTAAATTTTATTTAAAAATTAACATTAACTCCGGCATTTTATTTATTCTTCTACTCGTTTCTGCATTTTTTTGTTTTTGTTTCGCATTGTCGTTCAGGTTTGTAAATGGAGCCCAATATCAACTCCCCAGCCAATGACGACGATTTTGTGGATGCAAGTTCCGTAGAAGCATCTAGTCCTTCGCAAATACAAAATTTATTGTCGGAACAATTCCAAATTGTTTCTGCAAACACAAAGTTTTTCCGGGATCCAGGAGTTGCTCAGTCATCTGGCAGTCTGGTTCAGGACCTGGTTGGACTGGGGTTCAAAATCCAAATTTGGAAATTGGAGCGGTTCGATTCCGACCTGCGCAACCGTTGTACGACCAGAATCCGGCCGTTTGGTTCACGATTCTGGAATCGAATCAGATCGGAGACGACCAGGTTCCCTCATGCAGTGGGGGCGATGGACGCGAGACTGCATGATCGTTTCGCGGATTTAATTCTCCGTGATAAGGGTACACTTCCTTACTCTGTGTTTAAAGAGGAAGTGATTCGCGTATTAGGCGAGTCGGAGATGTCACGCCTAAATAACGTCCTAACAAACCTGACTTTGGGTGATAAAAAACCGTCGCAGTTATTGAGTCAGATACGTTTGAACGCTGGCAGTAATTTTAACGACAAGTTGCTCAGACAGACAGCTTTGGATGAAGAGGCTGCCTTCGAAGGTTCAAATTATCCTGACGACTTTCGAGAATGACGTAACGTTAGATGTCTTGGCAGTACGTGCAGATAACATGATGGAAGTGATGACACCGTTAGGGTTAAATGCAGTTAATTCGTGCAACCCTTTCGGTCCATCCTCGTCTGCAGCATCTAACGGGTATGTCAATCCAACTGTCATTTCTGATGCATCTAATTTAGATACGAAATTAGAGGACTTTAGAATTAAAATTTTGGCTGAAATTAAATCTATGGTTAACCCTAGATCTAGATCTCGTTCTAGTAATAGAAATCAAAGAAATTCTCGTTCGAGATCTAGAGGTCGGGTTAATCCAAAATTCGATTTGTGTTTTAACCATTTTAGAATCGGGGACAAAGCACAGAAATGCCAGATTGGCTGTAAATTTTACGATAAAACCTGCGGAGGGCAGATGATCAAGAAGGATTTTTAAATGTTCATCAGGACGTGACGACAGTCATTGATGGACCTGCTACCAGTCGTCTATTAATACTTGATTCAAATTCTAGAGTTGAATTTCTAATAGACAACGGTGCTGACGTTTCGGTTGTTCCACTCAAAATTTATCACATTTCGCAGGCTTTAACTACCTCCAAATTATTCGCTGTGAATGGAACGCCAATTTTAGATTTTGGTTTACGGCGTAATTTCAAGTGGGAATATATAGTGGCAGATGTCTCGCTGCCCATTATCGGAGCTGGTTTTCTTAAAAGTTCTGGATTGATAGTTGATCTCGGCAAACATCGTCTTCTAGATCCAACGACATCTTTGTTTACAGTTGGTTCTATCACTGTAACAGCCGAGTCAACACTGTCTCAACTAGACAAATCTCAGGTGAATAATGAAATCCAGCAACTTCTTTCTAAATTCTCAGAAATTATGACAAACTCCCTAAACGTCAAACCGGTGAAGCATATGATCACTCATCGGCTGGAAACTTTTGGACCACCGGTTTCATGTAAAACTAGAAGTTTGGCACCCGATAAATTAACAATTGCAAAACAGGAATTCGCGAATCTGATGGCAGTAGGAATTTGTCGTCCAATTACTTGGACGCATGGTCTAGTCCTTTGAATCTTGTCTTGAAGAAAAATGGAGATTGGAGACCATGTGGAGATTACCGAAGTCTGAATCGTGTTACTATTCCTGATCGCTATCCTTTTCCACATCTTCAAGATTTTTCGTATCGCAGCTTGAAGGATGTACGGTTTTTTCGACTCTTGATCTTGTCCAAACTAATCCCTATTGAACCGTCTGATATTCCAAAAACCGCTATTGCGACTCCCTTCGGTTTATTTGAATTCACTAAAATGACTTTTGGTCTTAGGAATGCAGCGCAAACTTTTCAGAGATTCATGCATTCCGTATTGTTGGGACTTAATTTTGCATTCTTCTACCTAGATGATATTCTGATAGCGTCTAAAACTTTCGAGGAACATCACGCGCATATCGAAATAGTTTTCCAAAAATTATCAGACAACGGTTTAATAATCAATCCTGGAAAATATGTCTTCGCTTCACCTGCAGTTAAATTCTTAGGACATTTCGTTAATGCAAATGGCATTTTACCAGTTCCACAACGTGTTGAAGTCATCAAAAATTTTGAACGTCCGTTAACGGTTAATCAACTCAAAAGATTTTTGGGGATGATTAATTTCTACAGACGTTTCATTCCAAACGCCGCGGCTGATCAAATTTTACTTAATGCGATTTTCTTAAAGGCTATAAGAAAAATAGTAAAATCCCAATTAATTGGTCAGCAGAGTCCATTGATGCCTTCGTCAATTGTAAGGAAAAGTTGTGTAAAGCTACTCTTCCCTCACACCCTTCATCTACGGCTAAACTCGCTATCATATGGTAGACGCTTCGGACACAGCTATTGGCGCAATAGTTCAACATCGGCGATATTTGGCAACCACTCAGCTTTTTCTCGGTTCGTCTTAATGAAAAGCAACAAAGATATAGTACTTATGACAGAGAGTTGTTAGCAGCGTACTCTGGCATCAAGCATTTCAGATACCTTTTAGAAGGACGACAGTTTACGTTGTTCACGGACCATAAACCACTTGTCTACGCTTTTTGTCAGAAACCGGAAAAGGCATCACCGCGTCAATTCAGACATTTGGATTTCATCGGGCAGTTCACAACAGACATCCAACACATATCAGGCATATATAATGTCGTCGTAGATACACTTTCCCGCATTAATCTAGTTTCTATTCCTGGAAGTATAGATTATGCACAAATTGCAGATGCTCAAACCAATGATGTCGAGCTAAAAGATATTATGCGCGATAATTTAACTTTAAAGTTTGTCTAAGTTCCGTTGAGTTTTAACTCTAACAAAACTATATATTGTGATATTTCGACAGCTAATCAAATACCTTTTATTCCAATTGAATTTCGGAAAAAGTTTTTGAAGCCTTTCATAATCTTTCACACCCTGGAATTAAAGCAACAACTAAAATATTGACGAAAAATGTCATCTGGCCCTCCATCACGAAAGATTCAAAAACTATTGCACAAACCTGTTTAGCTTGTCAGAAATCCAAAATTCCAAGACACACCATTTCACCTCTCGGATCTTATCAATTAACTTCAATTAACTAAATTCACTTAGACATCATTGGTCCTTTGTCTATTTCTGACAATCAGCGGTATTGCGTTACATTAATCGACAGGTATATGAGGTGGGCTGAGACAGTTCCAGTCCCTGATATTACTGCAGCTACTGTCACCTCTGCGGTGTACTCCACATAGATTTCACGCTTCGGAGTACCAAACTTTATAGTCACCGACCAAGGTTCGCAGTTTGAGTCTTGTCTTTTTAATGAGCTGTCAGCGTTGATTGTATTCAGACGAGTAAGAACGACGGCTTATAAAACAAAGTAAAACGGTATGATTGAGAGATGGCACAGAACGTTAAAGAGGGTAACGTTCTTGCCAACCGTACTGTTAGGTTTACGCACGTTATATAGTGAGGAACTTAAAATTTCTCCTGCTGAACTTGTTTACGGAAGTACGGTGAGGGTGCCTGGTCAATTCCTAAATTCTTTTTCGACTGATAAAATTCTTCAGACAAATTTTCTTAATAATCTTAAAAAACATTTTGACGAGATTAGACCGTCTCTGGCAACCAGACACTCCAATGCAAAAACTTTAGTAAGCAGAGAACTTTCAACGTGTTCACACGGTTTTTTAAGGTCGGATTTTGTGAGGAAATCCTTACAACCACCTTATTCAGGACCGTTTAAAGTTCTCGAAAGAGAGGATAAGTTCTTCACTATTGACGTAAACGGCAGGTCAGGGGTGGTATTTCTGGATCGCCTCAAACCGTGTTTCGCGGAGAATGCGGACATCGTGGGATCGTTTCCGAAGACTGGACTGAAAGCAGCTTCTGGATCACCATCGGTGCTTTTATTTGGTTTATTTTCGGCCTCGGTAACTTGCAGTTTCATAAATTCTTCCGAATTCATTGGGGAGGGAGTATTGTAGCGATGTTTGCAAACTTGAACGTCAAATTTAATTATCAGTTTACAGTGATAGTACACCTTCATATACGTCAATAAGAAAAGGGTTGCATTCGCGGCCTCATATAAATAATATAGTGGGTAGGAATCCATACCCCTATAAACATGCGGTTCCAACAGGACGGTGCCACATGTCATGTTGCAAGAGGAACCATGGAATTGGTTACTAGAGATGTTTCCACAACAATTAATTTCGAAATCTGGTGATGTGGATTGGCTTTTTTATGGGATTATCTTAAAAGTAAAGTTTATGTAAATAAACCAGATAATATTGAACAACTTAAAAGGAACATTAGAGAAGAATATAACATGATTCAGGGTGAAATGTGTAAAAAAGTGAAGAAAAATATGATCAAAAGAGCCGGCACGTGTAAACCCAATAGAGGTGGACATTTGGCAAACATTGTTTTTCAAACATAATCCCAAACATTAAATAAACGATTTGTACACTTTAAAAAAAGGTTGTAAACCTTTCGGGTAGACCCTGTACAATGAATATAAACATTTTGTACGAAATATATCAGTTTGATATGAAAATCGTTTTATTTGAAACTTAGCATTATTTTGTGTACAAACATAAATTAACGAGCTGGAACATAAAATAAGCACCAAAACGAAAAACTTATACTCCAACTATTGCAACCATTAATTGAATATTACAAAATGTCTAGACTTCGTAGTATTTGATATAAAAAAAACGTTACATTACTCTGAGTTGAGAATCCATTTAAATAAAATCCCCCTTTTTATTTATGGCAATATCATTTATCATTCACGTGTTACCGCATAAAAATTTACCGTGCATAAATTAAATCGGCGGTTGCCATGGATTTACAAATCAAACAAATAAAAACAATAAACAAAAGTTTTTAGTTTACGTTCTGTCACTTTAATATTTACAATTTTTTAGAAGTGAAAATGTATAAATCGGGATCAAGTGATTCAAGTTCCGCGCTTTCAAGAAAGTCATGTAAATCGATCCCAATAATCGAAACTGTTGAGGTACATACTACATATGTTACGGAATTTAATATAGACAATAAGGTGGAAGACTCGCCTCGGCAAAAGCCACCACCAGTTCCACTGCCACGAAGGAATATACAATCTTCAGCCGATAATAAACCGCAGCTAGATTCCCTTCAAACATTTAAAAAATCAAAAGAAGAGCAAAATGAAACTACCAAACATCAAGGATTGCATGAAAGTCTATCCGTTGATCTATCACAATCAACTCTTTCATCATCACGCTCACAAATGCCGTCAACTACGCGCCAAAAACTTTTTTTTGCCGAAAGTAAAAACGATACAATAGTGAGCAATTCCATTAGAGATGAAACGTTATCAACAGAAAAAGATCGAACTTCCTACCACCCGACTGATTCGTCATCCGGTGAGGATGAGCCTAGTGCAAAAATTACGGTTAAAAAAGTACGTCGCAAATCAAAATCGAAGTATATACCGCCACCAAAACCAAGTTCGTCATCTCCGTCACACGTTGAATCAGTTATCTCGACCAATACTGAAATTTCCACGTCCATATCGGTGAAACGGAAAACAAAATCAAAAGTGAAAAAAACTGCAAATGATGTAAAAAATTCGAAAAAATATATGTACGAAAATCTAATCGGGATTTATTTGCACAACACGTCTGAACTAAAAT
Organism: Nephrotoma flavescens; assembly: GCA_932526605.1. Lineage (NCBI taxonomy): Eukaryota > Metazoa > Arthropoda > Insecta > Diptera > Tipulidae > Nephrotoma > Nephrotoma flavescens. The sequence continues at coordinate 205,277,967 of OW052221.1, read as the reverse complement.
TTGATGAAACCCTTAAAGAACCACGAATCAAAATTTCCTGTTGTGATTTAGTGACTAAAACGTTTCTAACTAAGAGTGAAACCAGCCGAAGTGTTGTGACATTAAAAGAACCGGAGGCACTCGACTATATTCAACCGATTATAAGTAAAGGTGGAAAGTTTAAACATTTTTGGTAAGCTTAGTGCCCCTTCCTAACGTATCTAATATATGTATGTATAATGTAAAAATGGTTTCTTGTTTTTAGTTCTCTTATCGCGGAATGGGAAGAATTGATACTCCTGAATGAGGATTTTAATTATATTCAGAACGATAAAGTTATATTCTTTTTTGAACTGGTTGATGTTATACCAATTTCATCGAAACTATTTAATTCGTCGGCGATTTCAAACCAAAATGGATGGTATCATATAAGCTGGGCGTTTCTAAAAGTGTATCCAGATAAAAAATTCTCTAATTTGGAGCATCGTTTACAATTGCAGTTTTATAAATATCAGAAAATACCGCGTAATAAAAAGGCGCCGAAACCTAACCCACTGCCAATATTTGATCAGTATTTGAATGTGAAAAAATTAAAAAAATATCCAGCTATTTTAGAACTGACTATAAAAGGAGTTAAGCCGATCGACGAAAAACCAAACGAAAATCGTTGTGGACGACCTCAAAATGCGCTCGAGCCAGAAATAGCAGCCGATATTGAATCCATCGCATCATTCTGTACTGAGCCAGAAGAACTGCGACTGGAGAAACAGAATTTTCTTAATTCGACCAGTGCACTATGGACGATAAAAAATCGATGGAAAAAATTGCCCGGCCAAGCTTGTAAATGCCCGAACAGTATAATGCAAAAAATAATCGAACACAAAAACGGTAGCTTAATATCAAAATTTGATAAAACTGGCGATTTTTTAGCCTACACGTACGTAACGGATGAGAAATGCTATAACGTTAATGTGATCTCATTTCCAAATTTTCAACAATACATAATTCTATCCGGTCATTCGAATAACATTTACGATATCGATTGGATGGATATTGGTAATCCAACAGTAGCAGCAGCAGCAACCAAAATTGGCAGTAACCATAATCGCAATAATAAATCATTTGTTAATAATTTTCCAATTCATCTTGTAACATCATCTTCCGATAGAACATCAATATTTTGGACAATATACAATTCGAATCAATATTTTTATAAAATTTTACCACATCCATCATTCGTGTATCTATCAAAATTTCTATATTTTTCAAACACTAAATCGAATTCAATTGATGATAATATTAATGGTGGTGTCGGCGGTGGTACGAGTACGGCCACCATACGTATAATGACAGGCGGAAGGGATGGCATATTACGAATATGGAAATATGATTTAAACGATTTCGATGATATTAAAAATTATGATAAAATATTTCATTTGGAGAATGAATTAAAGTATCACAATCACAGCAATAGCTACGTAACGGGTATAATTTGTCCGGAGAAGCGAGGTGATACATTTTTTTCGTGCGATTCAAGTGGTGAAATTATTGAATGGCAATTGAAATTGAAACATCAGCAATTATATGGATTGGTGGCAAGGTAAGCGTAAACTATTTTTTTTTTAATTTGACTATGGTATGGCTTACTCTTTAATGGGTTCCTCCATTTTGTATCTTCTAGTAAAATTGAGAGGCCACATATTTTAGCTAGGCAAAATTCTCATTTTGGAGTACATCTCCCTCCTTATTCGCCAAAGTAGTCTACTAAACGAGTTGGTGGTCGAGCTTAATTGTTCAGTTATGTCGTGCATACAATATCGGTGATGGTGATGCTCGTGATTGGTCTTGTAGAAAATCCTGAAATTCCATTTCTGATATCGGATTTGGTGCCATAATCAGATCCAATGGCAATTGGACAACGGTATTATTATTCTCCGGGTAGCGAAGTTTTAATTGATTGGCAGCCGAACTAAATAGATAGCACGGCCGATACATTTTTCGATGATACTGCATTCTCAAAATTCTTCGTTGAAAATTGAATATCGCGATCCATGCTGTGTTTTGGAGTAGGTTTCAACAAATCGAGTTCCATTTGAATTGGACGACCCACGATAGTAATAGTTCTGGTGATGACTTAGTAGTTTGTTGTGCGTTTTGGTGTAGTGTTGATCGATATGGATGGAAGAATTAGGTAAATATTTCCTTGTTGCAGTTTCCTCCCCCTACACATTTTTTTAGTGCTTTTTTTAGTGTGCCGTCAAATCGTACAGCTCGCCCATTCGCTAAAATTTCACCCAAATCTCGAAATTGTTTGCCGACGAATTGGGTTCCTTTCTCGGTTGCCAATGTTTCCGGATTGCTATAATGTGAGAAGAATTCGCTCACATTCTCGATCTAAGTCTGTTTGTATCTGGCCTTAAAATGCACTGCCGAATTCGCGCTTTGATTATCCAACTTAGATGTTAGTTGAATGTGGTTCAATTAGATGTGTATTGAACTTTATTTTAGATTAATGCGCTTTCCGTAGGTCAGAGCTTGGTCACTAAACTTTTATTAGAGACTTTGACTGGTTGTAAAAATCTAACCCATTTATTTTAATTATTCGGTTTGTATACAAAATTACATGGTTGTTTACACTAACAAATTATAAAAGCCATGTGCATGCTCGGCACTTATGATAATTCACACAAAATTGTGTTTACAATTGTCGTGATTTTGGTGTTATACTCGTAGAAATAAGATCTATTATTTCATATATTCATAAAATATGTTAACGGCTACGATGTTTTAACCTATCATTGGTGCATGTTTACGATGTTTAACATATTCCCGGCCTTGGCAGGATGGCAAAATGATGAGTGTAACGACGGTCAATGTAATGGCGTTGGTTGTTCAACTGGATCTATGTCGATTTCTTCTGACAACCTTATCATGTATGGCTACTAAGGTAATTATAGTCACGATACTTCCATAAGATACAATGTATTGATGTACGTCATGCTGAGTGTCTTGCGTGGACGGCAATATTTCCCTTGCTTTTAATTGGTTGATTGACTGCTGTATTTCATCCCACTCCTATATTTCTTCCCCACTCCCATTATCTCATTGATTGAAGATCCTGAGATATTCGCAATGGATTGGATTGGTGAACTTCTAACAATTGCTCTAAAATGTTCATGGCTGGTAAAATTGAATTATTTAATGTACTAACTGACGTGTGGAAGCCCGCTCGAACAATTCCTTGATGTTTGATAAAGCATCGCGAGTGTAGTCTTAAAATTCCAGTCCCATTAATTTGAATCGTTGTCACATTTGTTCCGCAAATGATATCCATGGTTCTACTTCTTCCATGAAGTAAATCAGGAATTTGGCTCGTGTAATTTTAGCCATTTTAAAGGAATTTTTGTCCTTCGTATTTTGCATAACGAAAGGTTCGATGAACGTTCTAGTATGATTAATTCTAAACTCGAAACCCTTTGTTTTGGCGGTATAAATGGTATGTTGATTTGCACACCAATATTCATGTTCTTTAATATTGTGACATTTGTTGATCTCCGCCTTCGTCATTGGGTACAATTTGTCCTTATGATCATTAATTGCTAAAAAATCTGTTGATGGTTTGAAACATACTCGTCTTCAATTTTTGTTAGTAGTGGAAACACCTTATACACTTGATACCTTTGCTCATTGACAAGTGAAATCCTCAATTCGAGTAGTAAATTTGATGTTGTTACGCGCGACTTCGCGCCTTGCGGTCATAAACTAGCAAAGCATAAGTTAGCAATTCCATTATCCATCTTACTTCCGGGAATGGCTAATGACCTTGGACTGCTTTGATGTATCAGGTTCAGCTGTTGGTCAAGTTGTTCCCTGGTTAGAATGAGTGGATTTACCTTCCCTTTATGTGTATCATCAACAATATTTAGTAGTTCCCTTTGAATTTTTTGATAATTAATTAGGTTCAAGGCAGTACTTAACGCGAGCGTGGTGAATAATTGTGTAGCCTTTTCCCGTAGATAATATATTTGTTGCTTTTGTTAAGTTGTATTATAGTCAGGATGAGAAGGTTGCCATTTGTGTTTTTATGGGCCTATTCCATGGAAATAATCTGCTGTCAGCAAAAATAAAAGCGAGAAAAAAATATAAATATTACTGGTTGTGTACGAAACAAAACATGTTGTCAGTAAAATTTTATTGAGAGGGGAAGTGTGATAGGGGAAGTTTACTGCCATAATGCTGCCATAAAAATGTAAATTGGAGTATTTTTTATGGCAGCATTTTTCACACATCTACAAAAAGTGTATGTAAAGATAAGAAATTTTTCTCACACTCATACAAAATAGATGTTCGCCATTTTTATAGTCAAATGATGATTTAATTTTTTTTTTCGAGTTGAAATTTGTTAACGTTAGTGGTTTTTTGTGGTACATATATAAAAATTAAACGGGTGTGAAGTATTCCACGGCTGTGTGTATGTATGTGTGTTACACTGCTAAACCAAAATCTAATAAGAAATATTAAAATTCTAATAGGAAGTTAGAGTGATAAATTCGCAGTTTAAGTATAATATTTATATTAAAAATTATTTTATTCAAAAAAATTATTGCACTATAAATTAAAAAAAAAATAAAAAATGATAAAAAATTAAATTGTAAATTACTATTATTGTATGTGCAAAAATTTGAACCGAAATTAAACATTGCGTAAAATTTACCTCTTAAAAATCAAGGAAAACGGCTTGTAGCTAAAAAACGGCCCGAGATGCCTATCAAATTGTTTAGTTTTCCTGAAAGGTAATATAATGATCTATGCCCAGCATCAATAAAACCTGAATCACCATCTCTGGGGATGGCTGATAATGGCCATTCAACATTGCGTAAAATTTACCTCTTAAAAATCAAGGAAAACGGCTTGTAGCTAAAAAACGGCCCGAGATGCTTATCAAACTGTTTAGTTTTCCTGAAAGGTAAACATATAAAAGAAAATCGAATTGTACGAAAGTGTACAAATTAAAAATTTTATTGAAATTTTTAGGTTATGCCAAAATGTAAAACCATAAAATTTTTCTATAAAATGAAATAAAAAATATTTCTTTTCTTTGTCACTCTTATGAAATTTTTTTTTGCGTATTATCAGCAAAAAATTGCTGTCAGCAAATTTTATCCATGGAATTAAAGCATTATGCTCGCAATTTCTTTTTTGTACAAGTTTAACGTTGATTCAGCTACAGATGTTTGTTCCTTTAGTAAGGTTAATAACTGCCTTTCATTTTCTTGTACACTTTGTATTTTAGCCTCGTTTTTGTTAGCCCATTCTTTATCTAAGACGCCAAAGAGATCGTGAGCTAAAGTTCCAACAAAACTGACCAGTGCCCGTTTTCTTCTTGGTCCAGCAAGTGGACGGTCACCGTATGTTGGCAGAGGTGAGCATCAATTGCAATTTGCTTTTGATGTGACCATAATTGAGTTAGATGTCGTACATTATTTGCTATTTGCTGTTACTTGGCCCAATAATTTTCTAGCTTAAAGTGAACATACTTCCTGGGCTAGTGTTGTAACCGCGATGTTTTCGAAGTATATACCTGTGGCACTGTTCTAGTAATTCCCTGGGAATTGGGAATTGGGGAAAGATTTTATATGTAATTTCTATTTTAAAAAAAATTTTCTGGCGTACTGAGGTAAAAAGCTAGTGGTAATTTTTTTTGAAAATAATATAAAATTGGGAATAACTTTCCCTGCAAATTTATATATGGAAAAATTATTCCCAATTTATAAATATTTACATCAAAATTTTCTCCTCAGTAGTCCGGAAAAAGAATATTTCAACTGAAATTGACGTTTGGAGCAAACTTCTGGTGGCAAGTATCGAAAGCATAAAGGCAATATAAGTTTGAAATTTAATTACTTTCTTATACTAAACACAACAAAAGTGGAAAATAAAATTATATAAAATTCCTTTCAGTTAAGGATGTCACAATTACATAAAAACAAAAAAAAAACAATCATAAGTAAACAGCCTATAAGATATGCTTCCCGTGATTCGAACTTTCCGTTCAACCAACCAAAAGGCACTAGTTTGGCAGATAGTCTGTTTACAGATTGTAACTGCTTCGTCTACAGTTTTTGTTAAAGTTTGAAAAAATAGTGAGTCGTTTCCATTTAAATATGATTCCATTACCGGGACAAATTTTTTTAAATTGTTGTTTTAACATTAACTCAAATAATTCGGTGTCATCATTATCGCAAACATTGCTACAGATTTCATTATTCGATCAATCTGTTTTTAATAGTTCGGTTAGCTCGAATTGAGAGGTAGCTATGTAAAGACATATTATTGCTGCAAAAAGTTTACATAAAGTATAATTTATTTTCACACTAAAACAGTACATTACAATAAACAGAGAAAAATCAATCTAATTATATCTAATATTTTAAAGATGTTTGTTATACAATACCAAATTGTCAAAATGCCATTTTACTTATACATATACATACTTATAAAATACCTTCAAGGAACTTGTGCAGGGATTTATCTTGCTGTTACTCGGTAATGGTGTCGTTACGCATAAAACACCTTTTTCGAACGTGACACATTTTTGTGGTATCTACTGAATTATATGACTTAGCAAGAGTTTGCCCAGCTTTTCTCCATTTTTGCTTAACGTCCGTACTGCTCAGTGCTTGGAGATTAAGATACCTTAAAAATAAAATCCTTTAAATTAGTTCAAAATACAATAACAACACAATGAACTATAAATGATTACCGGTTTATATACAGCAAACAAGCGGCAATATGTTTACACTTTTAGCCGAGTCCCGCACTTTACAGGAACAAACACATCGCCAAAAATTAAATTGTTATTTTAAATTATCCAAATGAACTTCATGAGGACTGGAAGTCATAGCCGACGTTTGGATACCTAGTCCCAAAATTCTGTCGAGAACTGGAGGTGAAACTATTCCAACAGCATGCACCTAACCTGCATTTAAAAGTCCCTTCGCGAATTGGCCGTAGCCCGTTGGAAAAATAGTCCATTATATCTATGGGTGATATACAAACCGTTTCCCCGAAATCACTGGCATTGTTTCTGTTTGTTACTAGTTCAACAAACAGAAACAATGCCAGTGCCATCCATTTTAGTTTTACTAGAATAAATGAAACAAATACAAAATTAATTTTATTGCACAACAAACTATTGCTGTCAAAATATTATATTTGCGTTTCACTTTCAAAACCTACTTCCAGAGGCGCGATTTTTTAAATTCTAATCGTCCCCCAATTCCCTATTCCCGGGGAATTACCAGAATAGTGCCACTGGTGTATTCTCGAATGGAATTATTTCAACCGGGCTCGTCGAGTTTTGGTTCATTAATGTTTTTGGGCTATTGTTATAAGCAGTCGACCCTATTTGACCATTTTGAGGTATTGGATGTAGCGTCACCAACGCTATGCACATTAGGCAGATTGTCAACATGCTCAGAGGTCCTTTAGTGAATCTTGGTGATTTTCTAGGATTGCTATTTGACGCGTTCCTGGCAATGTATTTTGTTGGTGTTAAGTGTCTGCAGGTTTGTCATCCTAGATATTGTCGTCTATAGGCAAGGTGCCTGGATTAAATTCCTCAATTTTGCCTAGAGTCCATTGAGTGGGTGGTAGATTCGGTTTTTTGATTAAAACTACATTGCTCAGAAAATACAAAGTTAGAAATTTTGCTTTTCTTTGTGCCATTTTAATCTGCGTTGTAATGATGTCAAACATTCACAAGACCATATTTTTCAGAAATCTTGTACCAGCTTTTGAGTCAGCTTCCAACGACTGCTTAATGTGCAGATTGCTTCATTAATACCTTGATCAGGTGTGTGTAGCGATTAATGATTCTCCGATAATAAAGTGTCCCGGGGTTAGGATCACCGTATCTTTGATGTCCGTAGATGTGGAGCACAATGGTCTAGAATTAAGACATGCTTCTATTTGGCTTAATACGGTCGATATTTCTTCGTAGCTCAATACAGTTTCTAAACCTAAAATTCTTTTTAGTTGGTATTTAGCTGATTTTACCGCGGCCTCCCACAATCCACCGAAGTGGGGACTTGCATGGATATTAAAATCCATTTTATGCCTTCATTTGGTAGGATGTTACTTAGTTTTGGAATATAATTTTTATTAAACTCCTTTAGATTAGCCTTTAATCGTTTGTCAGCACCTTTAAAAGTTGTACCGCAATCACTATAGATGTGGCTACACAGTTCTCGCTGAAAAGTAAATCGTTTCTGCGCAGTTAAGAAGGCATTTGTTGTAAAATCACTAACGACTTGTAGTTGCACTGCTTTTGTTGTCACACAGATAAAGCTCAAAACAGGACAAGAGCGACAACGACGAGCGTCGACGAATAAACAAGAAATATCGCCGCGATTTTGTTGTAGCTAACAAAACAAGAGCGCCAGCTTATGGCGATAAAAAAACAACCACAAATGACATAAGACATAACCACAACATATTTTATTTATGTCAAAATCGATTGTAAAAGTTAGCATACTCGGATAATAAAAATTTTATAATTATAAAAATTGTTTGTTTGTTTGTTTCTTAGTTTTTTGAGGTCAGATATTTCTATCCATATGACCTATTGTTCCTTGAGTCCAGAGAAATGCTCTAGAATTTTCTCAAGGGAAAAGCTAGAGCTCCGGATAAGTTGATTAAATATGATTAATTTGGTTGAATATATTAAATTAGTTTGTTTTATTTTGTCATGTGATTAACTTTCAAGTGTATATTATTTATATTATGTATGTATTTTTTAATTACGTATTACTGATTCGTGTTCTAGCACCTAAACGACGAAGTTATCGATTCAAGTTTTAGAACACGAATCAATTATAAAAGTTGGTTATGTTTTTTTGTTTTTGGCATATGACGTTGGGCGTTACCAACTTATATATATAAAAAAAAATAGAAATAGACTCCAAATTTATTTCAACGAAAAAATCGTCGTCGCCTGCGTCGATGGTTGTTTTTTTATTGTATGTTTTCTGTGTTTTGTAATATGACAGGCGATTTCGCCCGACGTCTTCGCTCTTGTTCTGTTTTAAGTTGAGTTTTAATGTTGCTTTTTGAGTTTAAATACTGCGATGTAAGTCTTGAACATTTTTCACTCTGCGGCCCACTGAGGATTTTAAAATGATTGGACCAGCATAATCAATCCCCGTGTGTGTAAATGGTCGAGATGGTCTAACTCTTGATGCTGGCAACTGTCCCATTAACTGTGTTGCTTCCTTTGTCTGTATGTAACAACGAACACACTTGTTGATAATTTTTTGAATTGTTTGTTTGGCATTTATAATCCAATATTTGTTTCCGATTTGACTTGAAACTAATTGACATCCTCCATGCAACGTCTTAGCATGTGTGTCTTCGATTATTAATTTAGTAAAATGATGGTTTTTTGGTAGAATAATCGGATGTTTAGTCTCGAACGACCGCTATCGAGTTTCTTAGTCTACCGCCTAGGTACTCGTAGGATACCTTCTTTGTCGACAAATGGATGTAATTGCCATGAAGAACTTGTTTTGCTTAAGCTGGAGCCTCTTTTTAATAGTTTTAATTCTTCATAAAATACAGCCTTCTGAATATTGTTGATTATTAAGTTCCGACTATTCCTTAGCTCATCAGTCGACAGTGCACCTGCTGTTCTTTTTAAGTAATCCTTGCATCTGGCATTGTTGGCGAACCTTTTTATATAAGCGATGATTCTTATTAATTTCGTGTATGATGAATATATATCCCAGATGTCACATTGTGACACTAATCTGGTCACCTGTATAGTTTGTTAATTTTGAGCTACAAAGCTTCGTCATAATCAGTTTAACTTTACTTGTTTATGGTTAACGAGATTAACCCAGCTACCAATAAACTTGTTTCAACCGCTTTTTATGGTACAAAAAATTATAAATTGCATGGCAATTAAAATTTTGAGTCAGTTAAGTCCGAGAGTTAAGTCGGAAAGTTAAGTCCGAGAGTTAAGTTGGAAAGTTAAGTCCGAGAGTTAAGTCGGAAAGTTAAGTCCGAGAGTTAAGTCGGAAAGTTAAGTCCGAGAGTTAAGTTGGAAAGTTAAATCCGAGAGTTAATTAGTTAATAGTTAATTGCAGAGTGAAGTAAATACATTTTTGCAAATTAGTGGTAAAATAAAGTTAAGTCAGTTCTTAAGTGAAAATGGTTCTCGGTGCATTCGATGGTAATTGCATTCGATTGTGTTTAATATAATAACCTTCGGTTAATATAAAATTTGAGATAAAATTTTTCTGTTCAGCTATCAATAGTGAAAAGACAGTGAAATTAATTTAATATAAAACACAAAGTTAGAAGAACGTACTTGTACATGAGTTATTTTTGTCAAGTAAATTGAATAAACTATATTATGCAATTTCGGTAATGTTCAAAGTAAATCAGTACAGTTTGTTTAATTAATGGGTGCGGTCATCAACTAAAAAAATAAAAAAAAACCTTTTATTATTCAAATAAAAAGATAAAAAAAAACCGAAATAAATTTTGTTTCAATAGTGCCGTTTGTTCGTATGTTCTTTGCTCAACTAAGGGTCGCAAGTTCCTCTCCAGTGATGCAATTTAAAGACTAAGTGCAATGTGATATCCAAGTGAACTATAATAATAATATCGCAAATTGAACTAAAAATTATATCAAACTATATTATTAATAATAGCTAATGTTTAATAATATAATAATAATAAATAATCATAAATTTTAATAACAGCAATAAAACACCGAAAACATAATTATCAATCAGTGAACGCCACCAATAAAAAAAAAAAAAAAAAAAAAAAAAAAAAAAAAAAAAACTCATTCATAAAGAAAAATCCGACGTGATTAATAATCATCTGGGTGTGGCATTTACAACGATCATAAAAATCTGCATAATATTATACTACAATAATAACAATCAATAAATAAAATTCGAGTAAACAAAATCAACACACGTTGGCCATATACTTAATTTTTTGATGCACGAGTCAAGTGGAGTACCATGACGTGAGTTCCAGTTATAACATCAGGTGACATTATTTATCAAGGGGATCACCGTCCAAAACCATCATTGGTTGATGAGTAAAACCGCAAGTTTTTCATTTACTGTATTTTTTTATTATATGTATAACCATTTTGCTTTCTCAAAAAAAAGAATTAAATATTTGATATTATATAAATTTTTCTGTTGGTTTCTTATTTTTTCGAAATTGTGTTTTTTCTGTTTCTTTTCTAAACAAAATAACTAATTATATTCTGTAAACATGGATGTTCTTCTTTCTTGTTCATCAGCGATTGATGTAGAAACCATGAAGTACTAAATTGATAAGATGGGGGTGTGATAAAAGTAGTAGCCCTTTAGTTTGGAGAGGTGATCGTGTGGTTGCAATATTAATTACTTATATGTGGTCTCAAATTTTTATATTATTTACTACATTTATTATTCGCGGTTAATACTAGATTGTTGTGGCCTTGGATATACTCACGACCGTACTGACGAGCAATAGCCGGAAACAAGCAAACTGCGCCAAGGATAACAACCGCAACAATTTCTGTGAACAACCTTCATCATACTTAGGAGCAAAGTAACTCGCGTATGATGAGGACTGTTACAATATTCATGTATTGCCATTTTCGTGGTGACTATGATTTTCTTCACTTCTTCCTGAGACTAATGACTTGATGGTTTGATGATAGCAAATTCACCTTTCGAAGCCATTTAGGCCCAGACCACCACAACTCATTGTTTTGGATTTCTTTAGGCGTAAGGCCTCGTGAAGCTATATCAGCGGGATTATTTTCCGATTTTACGTGAGACTAATGGGCTGGACCGATGTTGTTTTGTATTTCAGCTACACGATTTCCTACGAATACCTTCCATTTGTTTGAAGGCTCTTGAATCCATGCGAGAGTTATAGTTATAGTTGAATCCGTATAAGCATATGTTGATGTTGGCGACTCTATTGATTGCCTTACGCTATTCATTAATCTTGTTAATAAAACTGCCTCGCATAGTCGTGGCGTATTTATTTTCTTTAACGGAGCTACTCTAGTTTTTGATGCTAGTAACGTAACTTTCCAAAGTCACCCTGCTATATCTATGACAGCAGCATATGCAGCATCCGAAGCATCATATAATCCATATTTTACATTCTGATCTTCTGTGATTTCAACTCATGATGTCAAGACATCATCTACGTAGAAATTTTTTTTTAAGATTTCTGCTGCCTTAGGATATATTGTTTCTTCGTCATGTGTCAGCTAATGTAATGTTTTAATTGCCAGGTATGGTGCTGAAGCAGTGCCACAAGTTACTGTTGTTAATTTGTATTCCTGTAACGGCTTATTTGGAGCTTCTCGCCAGACTATTTTTTGCAGATCTCGATGTTCTTCGGCGGCTTTTATTTGGCGATACATTTTTTCGATGTCGGCGGTGAAGACATATTTGTACCTTCCCAGCACGATTAAAAACAGCGCTTGCGGAAGAGTTAGGCCTATTAGTTGTGCATCGTTAAGGCTGCTGCCTGAAGATGTTTTCATTGAAGCATCGAAAACCACTCGAAGCTTAGTTGTAGTACTTGTTTCCTTTATAACTGTATGATGTGGTAGATAATTGTTTATTCTTGTTCAATCGTTTGCTGGAACCATGTGTCCTAGACTCAAGTATTCGGTATTATTTTGTAGTTTTTTCTCAATTTGAAGGAATCTTGCGACTACTTGTTTTTTAGAGTCACCTAGCTCTATGTTTTCTCTTAATAGAAGCTTTACTTCATACGAGCCATTAGATACACGTTTATAGCCTTCTTGGTAAAGTCTTTCACAATTTGCATGTTCAGTCGTTAAATGCGATAACGATTTCTTCGATTTCCCAGAACCGTTGTAGATCTTCCTCAACAGTTGAAATCATAGTCCAACCCAATTTGGTATGTTGAGCTGTTGGCCCCATTTCTCCCTTTATCATTCTGGCATAAGGATATCCGACATGTAGTCCATTCCATAGTAGTGTGCCTATAGCGCCAGGTACATTAAAATTGAGATCGTCCCAAATTAGGTTATTGATGTGCTACCATTTTCCCATACGTAATTCGTTGTTTGGTAATCTTCTTGTTAACTTTGATAAAACGTAGGCATTGATTTGTAGTTTTAAATTCCGTGGTTCGATAGTAGTTTTACTAGTTGATATAATTTTTCCTTCTCCGATTCCCGATATTACCAAATTTGTCCTTTGTTTACGAAGTTTTAACCTCTGTGCACTGGGTTTACTGATGTATGATACTTGAGATCTGCTATCGATAAAAATTCTGGCATGTTCCTCTCTTCCATTAACGCGTTTAATTTTTACAAGTGCTGTTGTCAGTAATCCGAAACCTGCTTCTTCTTGCTGTTGTTGTGCCACACTTGTTACAGATGTGTGCTGATGTAACAGTGTATTATGGTTGCCCTTACATATATGACATTGTGAATTTGTTTCACATCTTATGTGGGCCAAATGTAGTAAGCATTTTTTACATAAGTCTGCCTTTGTTACAAATTCGTTTCGCCATTTCGGAGCAAGGTTCTTAAAATTGATGCAATTGTTTATCAGATGTTCTCCCTTGCAGTATCTACAGAAGTTTTTAACCGAGTTGTTGTAAGTGTAGGTTGTGTTTCTCGCTGCATATTTTGGTTTCTTGGTATTAAACGAAACGCCCTCTTGTTTAGGTTTTTTTCCAATCATCTCTAACGACTGGAACCGCACTTCTAAAAACTGAAGAAATACTGCATTGTTGGTATTTCTTTTGGATCTTTTAATTTCATACAATTCATACTTCCTTCACATAACGGTGCAAAATAGAAAAAATGTCATGCCTCAAAAAAATGTGATATCAAAAATTTTACGTTCAATGGTGATTCACGGATTTAAGAAGACTGGTGGATGTGTTGTGTGTACCAAAAATTCATATGAATTTATTTTCGTCGATTGCAATCGAAAAGCAAGCGCTGCGAACTACTGAAGAATGGAAACATGCTTTCAAATGCTGTTCAAAGTTGAGGAATCATCAGAGGTCGATGAGGCTATTGCAAATGTGGCGATCGAGAAAATTTCACTTCATGCATATAGTATATGACCGACACGGACATCAGAACGTTGCACACGTGAAGAATTTTTTTTTGAAATAATGAAATCGTGGATGAGGATATTGCATGCGAAGCGTGCATCTATGGAAAGCATCATCATGGAAGTTATATATACTTCGTGAAGAGGAGTCAAATGATGAAAAATGGTCAATTCACAAAAAGATCAAAAGGTAATTGATAATGGTATGATTTACAAACTAAAGCAAAATCCAGATGGAAGCCTTGATCGATACAAAGCACGATTGGTAGTGCGGGAAGAAACGTTCAGCCCTTTGGTTAAGTTAACATCGATTCGAGCAATTCTGGCGTTGGCGGGATCAAAACGGATGAGATTGCAACAGTTCGACATAAAGGTAACTTTTCTGAACGGTAGGTAGCCGATCGGATGTAATGGTGGCAAGGGAGGAACTGAAGTTTGCGTAACTCATTAATAAATTCGACTTTGTGATGATATTTACGATTTATGTCGAAGACGGTTTAATTGCAACGGAGAATGAGGAAGCAAATTTTCTTGGGACTTGAAATCGAACAACTACCAAATGGATCGATTCTTGTGAAACAGTAGGCGCATGTGCAAAAAGTACTCAACTCAGTGGCAAGTCCATCGGATAGTATACATAATGTTAGCGATTTTGAAGCGGATGGAAAAATAAATTTTCCCTATCGCGACGTGATCGGTAGCTTAATGTATTTGGCTGTGGCAGCGCGACAAGACATCAACAAGACACCAACGGGGATATATGTGATTGCTGTAAACCCCATTTTGAAATACGTAAAGGGGACAAGGGAATTGGATTTGAAAGCGTCAACAGTTTGAGTCTGTGTGGCTGAAGTGACGCAGACTATGCAGGAGAGATCGAAACCGGGCAGTCAACGTCCGGGTATATATCCATATTTGGCAATGGAATTATAAGCCTCAGAATGACAAAAGTCAGTGCCGTTATGGACAACAGAGTCTAAATACAAGGCGGTGGCGAATGATAAAAAGGAACTGGTGTGGCTGCATTTATTATTGTCCAAAATCTTATCATTCAATTTCGACATACCGATTTTTCTTATTGATAATCAAAACACGAGTCGGCTCATCAAAAATTGAGAATTCGATAAGAGGACCAAGCACATTGACGTGTGAATTCATTTTATCCGAGAGGGGTATGAGGGGATAAAACTATATTTAATTTAATTTTTTATATTTAACATTTTTTTAATTCATAAACGTAGTTTTGTTGGCATATTTTTTTTAAAAAGTAAGTTGTAAGTAAAAATCGGAGTATTGAAATTAGTGAACGCACTCTCTGGTGTAATTTACTTAAAGTTGTGAGTTTATATACCTTTACCTTAACTGTCTTCTTGGATCGGGCACGCACCAATTCCATATAAGGAAGCGCTGACGAGCTTCTATTAGAATTTTCTTAAGATTTTGCAATGCCTCTTCTTGAATTTCGGACTACGAAAAGTTAACATCCTTTTTCAGTAATGAATTGAGGGGTTCAGATACCTGCAAGCATTTGCGATATATTTCACACCAAAATTAATCATTGCAAGGAATCTCATTACTCGAATTTGTTAGCATTGATAGTGAACCTTTCATTCTGAGTAATAGAGTTTATAAAAATAATAATATATTTTACTTTATAATAGAATAATACTTTAAAATGTTTTTTTGTTTCAGAAAATTTCAGCTTAACACCGATCCCATAACTATGATGCAACTTCATCCGCGTGGCCGTAAAATATTTTTCAATTCGCATCACGTTCAAAATCAAATTTACGTATTTGACATCGAATCGTTTCAAATAATAAACAGCTTCCCGGAAAATTTATCAACGGTCGCCCCATTAAAATTTACAATTTCATCGTGTGGCAATTACTTGTATCAATCCCATGAAACAGGCGACATACAAATTTATAATCTGAATAAGATGAAAGACAGCAGCTGCAGTAATATCGTAATAATAAAATCAATATTTCGATTTGGATGCAAAAATTTTATTAGTTTTATTGATTTTCATCCGAAGGATTCGTTCCTTTGTTACTCGGTGTACGGGTCAAATGGTGGTGTTGCAATATACGAGTATGATGATGTGGTGACCGATAAGCAACTCACTAGTAGTAATAAACGAGATAATAATAAACAAATTCATAAAATTAATTATAATTACATGAATAAAAATAATGATAATTTATTCAAAAATAATTTAATTGATATTATTCATCGTATCGATAAGGTTTTCCTAAATACAACACCAGAAACGATACCTACAACAACAACAACAACAACGATGGCAATAACACCAGCATTAGCAACAAAATCTAATGTTAATAATAATTTAATTAAACAAAATAATTTGATTAATGCTAAATTTGCAAAAAGTAAATTAGAAAACGTGATTGATAAGGAAAAACAAAATCGAATTGGTGATAATTATCCGAGTAGGATTCAAAAGGATGAGTACGGCGAGGTCGAAAATGTGGTTGAGGTGGTGGATGATGTTTATTGTGGTGATGATAATACAGATAATGAAAGTAATCATACATTTACGATACGTAGTACAACATATTTTCACCCAAATACGGTTCGAGGTAGTGGTGGCGGTGGTGATGGTATAGGCAGTAAAGACATACAGGAGGATTATAAACCGAAGACAAATGATAAGGAGGTTGAGGAAGAAATTAATGATCGAACGTTTAGTATTTCAAAATCAAAATCAATAAAAAATCAAACGTTTAGTATTGGAAAATCAAAAGTAGGTGAAAATGGGAACGATAATGATAATGATGATGATGATGATGATGCTACAAGTATATCAGAAACATTAGATTAAAAATGAAAAATGGTTTTCTATTGTATTATGATATATGAATGAAATATATTTTTATATATATACGAATATGTAACGTATATGATGAACATGAACCTATCTGTTTAGATTAAATGAATATTCAATAAAATAATTGTATCTGGTATTACGAGTATCTGTTATGTGTTATCTATTAAGCTGTAAAAAAGACTCCATCAACGAGAAACCTTAATAGCCATAAATAATTACATGTGTAGATGCCAAGAGAGATGGATCCATGTATCAGATGTATGTATATATTGAATCGTATTGATTTAGATTTATTAACATGGAAAATCCACAATTTTAGAAATAATAAAAACTCATACTCAACTCATCTAAATACTTAGTTTTATGGGAGTTTTTATTATTTCTAAAATTGTGAATTTTCCATGTTAATAATTCTAAATCAATATATAATAAAACTTTCAAATCGTATACAACCCATTACGATTTGATAAAGTTGTTCCATCCCCTAGAATAAAGAACCATCAAAAATTATATGGAAAACCGTGTCTCATTCACTTTCTATTTTAAATATTTCAACATGTACAGCACACATTGAAAAATATTACCACATATCGGTATACAAATTTATTTAGATTTGCAATCAATAGTTGGACATACAATTTTTAGCTTTGAATTTTGCATTAAAACCAAAATTTCCCAAAAACATAAAGAAAAATCATCCCTGCAATAAACACAGCGACTTCTTTATGTTTTGAAAACAACAGCTGGAATCAGAAATACATATTATTATAAGTTGAATTTGTCCGGTTGAAAATTACTTCAAAATAAATTCGAGTTTGATAAACTGTTGACGATTGTATACGTTGGAAAAGCGTTGCTGGTGGATCAGATTGAAACTAACTTAACTACAAAAGATGATGTCGTCTCATTGGAACGAAATTAAAAGTGATTGGGGGCGTTTGATCACTGTTATAATAATTATAAGTAGAATTAATGTAGTGACGTTATTTTCAATATTTTTGGTAAATAAAAAAATGTAATTGTGTTGCCAGGAACATTTTTAACTGACGGCTTAACAAAATACACATGTCATACTCTTCTTCGTTGAAACAAAATAAAGTTGGATTACATAAGATTTAGACAGGGATATTTAAAGAAAAACTATATTAAAGTTGTTTATAACAACGCTATCACATTTCAGTTAAGTACCCATAATTAAATAATAATAAGATATAATAAAATTCATTCTTTATCTGAGCTAAAGACATTATAATTATTATTAGTATCGGTAGTTACGTATGTAACATTTATGTAAAAACTCATGTAAACTGAAATAATACAATTTTTGTTACATAAATTCACGAAATCTTTGTACTTTGCTGCGCTTATAGGAATTGGCTCAGTGTAAGCTGGCTTTAGATCACAATTTAAAGTCGCGGCAATTGATTTAGTTTTTTTATTTAACAAACCCCTCCCCCTCCCCCCTCACTTAGTTTGGATTCAACTTCTTTTACCACTGTGATTGATTTAAATTTCTCTTGGAAGTTATACTATACTTATATTTTAAAGTTTTCGAATTTTCACGGTTAATCATTATTTCCTTTACTTTGTTTGTGTACCATTTTTCATTTTTAACATTTTTTTGGAAATTAAACCATTTGTTGGCGTTTTGAAATCAAAAAAATCTAATTGGCACATTTATGTTACTACGTACTTGGGCGATTTAGTTTTCATACATTTTATTATTTGATACTACTGTTCAGGTACAAAGATCTCCTGGTGTTTAGCCATTCTTTCCACACATGAATAAATACTATCACTCTCATTTTGAGTGTGGCCTTACTCTAAATATTTGTGTTGGATCGTAATATTATAGTGGTTGGATGCCGATGAGTAGATCGCAAATAGAATTCTATTTCGGTTTTGGCCGAGGCAATTATCAGACCAAAACCTTGGAATTTGGATAAAACCCAATAAATTTTTTTACGTAGCTGGAAACTTCTATTCCTCCACGTCTGCCAATCGTCTCGTGTCATACAAAGCAGTATCTCGTATTATTATTTAAACATGGTAAATTTTGAGTTTTTGGTGTTCGTAGAGATTCGGATTGAGCAACTAGACTCTCAAAATTACTGCATTTGGACGATTATGGTTCTGATTTATTGTATTCTAGTTGAACATTTGCTACAAAATGGAAAACAAAACAAGAGTTCGAATTTTCTGCAGTTTAGATAAACCTATACTTACTATAACACTCCCCAGATTCACTGTCGGTCGATATACCGTTACTTTTTGAATGTACTCACTGCCACGGAAATCTAATTAGGAATTGGTTTGAATATAAAATCATTTAAATTGCTATTAAACAACATGCCTGAACCTGATTTAATATCTTCAGATTGTTGAAATTCGTTTGGTGCTTTTGGATTTATATTACGTTGGTCGTCATCTGGTACATTAGATTCACCTGTATCACCTTTCGCTTCTGTGTTTTATATGTAGGTATTTTATATAATAAATTTGCATTAGATTTTATGATATATAAAACGATCATTCACATCAACACTATTATTCACAAAAGCATTTGTACTCGGTAGTCTTACCTGAATTTTATTTAATTTTTACTATAGCTAATTTTACCAATTCATTCACTCTATACGACATTTTTATACTTAGCAAAAACTCGAACGATGTTATCCATTTGAACAATAGATGAAAACTAAAACTTAATGAGAAAAATACTACTGTCAAAATTTAGCGCCAAAACTGTTGAAGAAATACATACATATATATCAATTTATACCATTTGGCAACACTAGAATGAACAGACAGTCAAATGGTTAAGTCACGCCTATATTTTTACCGTTCTTCATAATATATTTTTATGTATATTCATTTCATTCTTTTTATATTCATTTTTCTCTTGTCATGTAAAGTTTGTTGAATAAAGTACATGTGGTTTAGCGATACAAGTCTATTTTAATTTAGGGTATTTTCGTTAATTCATTCTTCAGAAAGAATAGAAGGAATAGAATATTGATCACGTGATCTAAGAACATTCCGAACGAAATTTAATAAAAGAACATAAACAGAATACTTTGTCATAGCACCGACTTGTTTTTATTTTTCCAGCATTTACTTTTGTTGAACTATAGATAATATACTAATATTATATACATATACATATATAATACTATATTTATATTATGTTAGTTTATTAAAAACAAGAAAAAATAAATTATTTGCACACGCACTATCACTGCTTGACATTTCAAAACAGAATATTCATTTTGTTCTACCGATTGATGTAGATCAAAAAGAATGCGTTCTGAAAATTCCGAATGAATAAAAGAATAGACAAAAAAAAAGAATAGAAAACATAGAATGAATAAAAGTACGATTACTGTCAATTTTAAAACGTTCGGAATGTTCGGAATGAATAAACGAAAATACCCTTAATAAATTTCAATAGGTTATGGACCCAGGAAACGTGGTGCCGTAATTTATTAAATTTTAAAGTGTGATAATTGTTAATAAAGTTTATTATGGATAATTTTAATAAAACAGGCGTAAATATGTTGAAGTTGCGCAATGGCAATTATCATAATTGGAGTTTTAAGACTCAACTAATTTTAAAAAGGACGAATGTTGGGATGTAGTTTCGCCAGATCCAGTTACTGATGATTGGATAAAAAAGGATATTTCAGCGACTGCTGTTATAGGATTATTGGTGGAAGACAGCCAATTAATTTTAATTCGGTCTGCAGCATGTGCTAAAGAGATGTGGGAAAATCTTCAAAAACATCATGTTAAATCAAACCTAACCAACAAAATAATTCTAATGCGTGAATTATTTCGCATGCAGTTGACTAAGGATGGCGATATGCAAACACATTTGGATGAAATGATTGATTTAACACAACAGTTGAGTGCTCTGGGTGAAAAAATGTTTACAGATGGCATTTTAGTTTCTCTAATGTTGAGCAGTTTACCGGAAGATTATGACAATTTAATAACAGCTCTTGAAGCTAGAAAAGAAGCTGAATTGACTTGGGATTTTGTCAAGGCTAAATTAATTGAAGTATATGAACGTAATGAAATTACCAGTGAGCATAAAGATTCTAATTTATTCGAATTTATATATTCTTCGAAATAGGAATCAAGTGTTAATGAATGGCAAATGTCAATATGTGCACTACTATTAAATATATGGCATCGAAAATTGGGTCATCGTGATAATGATGCTATAAAATTTATGTGTAAAGAAAAAATGATGTTTGTGAAGTATGTATGTATTAAAGGGAAAATGTCACGATTAGTTTCCAAAGGTTTCAAGTTCAAGTACAAATCAAACATTAGATTTAATTCATAGTGATGTATGCGGTCCAATGGAAAGTGTAACACCGAGCAAAAAACGTTATTTTGTTACGTTTATAGATGACTTTTCTCGTTATTGCACGATTTACTTAATGCATGAGAAATCCGAGGTTGCTGAAAAATTTATTCATTTTCTGGAATCGGTCAAGACAAAATTTGGCAAGAAAACTGTTACTATTCGGTCAGATCGAGGAGACGAATATGTGAATACAAAATTGCAACAATTTCTATTATGTGAAGGCATTAAATTTGAGTATACGGCACCATACCCACCACAACAAAATGGAGTTGCGGAGCGTAAAAGTCGATATTTGGTGGAAAGTGCTCGATGCATGCTTATAGATTCCAATTTGGATTAGAAATATAGGGGTGAGGCAATATATATCGCCAACTATATACAAAATAGATTACCGTCAATATCTATTAAAGATACACCACATACACTTTGGATTGGTGAAAAACCAAATTTAGATCATCTTCAAATTTTTGGTGCATTTGCATATGCACATGTCCCGAAGGAAAAACGTAAAAAGTTTGATGATAAGGCAATAAAGTTACGATTCATTGGATATGATGCAAATACTAAAGGATTTCGTTTATTAGATTCTAGTACAAACAAAATCATAATCAGTATAGGGATGTTCGTTTCATAAATGATACTACAGTTGAGGCGGAGCCTACTACAATCGAACCACAAGTGTACTGTGATGTAGTTGATAAATTAAAAGTTGCCGAGCCGATAAACGATGTAAGTTCTGAAGTTTCTGGACCAGAAATTTACGACAGTGCAAATGAAAGCTTGGAAGAAGATTTTATTGGATTTGAAAGGCGATCACAAAGGGTTAATAAAGGTATACCGCCAAAAAGATATATCTACTCAGTATGTAACTCATCAGAAGTACCAACAGAACCAAAGAATCATAGAGAAGCATTAACAGGGCCTGATAAGGATAAATGGAAACAGGCTATGCAAGAGGAATTGGATTCTATTCAGATAAACGGTACGTGGGATTTAGTTGATCTTCCAGCACTTGATCTTGGATGTAAATGGGGTTTTAAGGTGAAAAAAGACTGTAAGGGAAATATAAGTCGATATAAAGCAAGGCTTGTTGCTCAAGGCTTTAGTCAGCAATATGGATATGATTATGAATGACCAAGTGTGCACCTGTGGCACGTCAAACAACATTTCGTCTACTACTATCAGTTGCAGCAAAAATGCGGATGTCAGTAATTCATTATGATGCAAAGACAGTGAAGAAGAAATATGTATTCAACAGCCACCAGGATTTAAAGATTCAGTTATGCCTAATAAGGTGTGTAAATTAAAAAAGTCATTATATGGATTTAAACAGGCAGCACGAGCATGGAATCAGGTAATTCATAAAATTTTACTTGACTGCAATTTTGTTCAAAGCAGGTCAGATCCATGTCTATATATTAATGGAGATAAAGCTGAAAAGTGTTATGCTCTTATTTATGTTGATGATATCATTTTTGCGTGCAAGAACGAACATATTATTAAGGAATTTGCACGTAATCTATCTGAACATTTTGAAATCACAAATCTTGGCAGTGTAACACATTATTTGGGAATTCAAATAGAAAAGAACAAAAATAATGATTATTTTTTAAATCAGGAAAGTTATATTGAGGAAATCATATCATCAAGTGGTTTGGCAGATGCTAAAACGTCAAATATCCCTTTGGATCCCGGATATTTTAGGAATATGACAGACGAATATTTACTTGATGATAGCAAAACTTATCAAAAATTTATAGGCCAACTGCTATATGTGACAGTAAATACAAAAATACAAGAAATGATATATCAGCCAGTGTATCGATACTTAGTCGTAGAATAAGTAAACCTAGAAATCAAGACTGGAATGAGCTAAAACGCGTTGTACGATATTTGAAGGGTACGATTAATTTGAAATTAGCAGTTAGCAATAACGACGCCAAAGAAGGTTTAGTTGGGTATTCAGATGCAGATTGGGCAGAATGTAGGCAAGATAGAAAGTCGAATAGCGGATTTGTTTTTAAATACAATGGCGGGCTTGTAAGCTGGGCATCCAGGAAACAAACATGTGTTTCGTTGTCTACAACTAAATCTGAATTTATTGCTCTATGTGAAGCAAGTCAGGAGGCATTATGGATTCGAAAGCTTCTTGAAGATATGGATGCAACGCAAGGGAGTCCAACAACTATTTTTGAAGGTAGTCAAAGTTGTTTAAGTCTCATTCAAAACAACAAGTTTAGTAATAGATCAATACACATTGATACAAAGTACAGCTTCATCAGAGATTTAAATGAAAAAGAAATCTTAAAGTTTATTTATTGCCCTACGGAAGAAATGCAAGCAGATCTGATGACAACACCATTACATAAAATAAAAGTCGAAGGACTTAGGAAATTATTAGGACTTGTTGCATCGGTAGAAATTGAGGAGGAGTGTTGAAGAAATACATACATATATATCAATTTATACCATTTGGCAACACTAGAATGAACACACAGTCAAATGGTTAAGTCACGCGTATATTTTTACCGTTCTTCATAATATATTTTTATGTATATTCATTTCGTTGTTTTTAAATTCATTTTTCTCTTGTCATGTAAAGTTTGTTGAATAAAGTACATGTGGTTTAGCGATACAAGTCTATTTTAATTTAATTAGTTTCAATAAAAACAACCTCACATTTCTCCCAGTTAAAAGTATTACATTGAATTTTGTAATATAGGGTTTTCCAATAAGAGTGATATAATTTCTTAAAAAAAACACACTAATTGTTAAGGAAATTGAAATGTTTTTTATTTAATGTGAAGTACAATCGATACAATTAAGATCTGAATAAAACGTTATTCAAATGGCCTCCACGACTTCTTCTGCAGGAACGAATTCGATGAACCCACTTTTCGAGCACCTTTTCCACTAAATCAAGTCGTATGTCATGAATAGCACGTTCAATATTGAATTGTAAAGCTTGAAGAGAGTTTGGTTTATTGCTAAAGACCAATGGCTTC
This sequence comes from Nephrotoma flavescens, assembly GCA_932526605.1. Lineage (NCBI taxonomy): Eukaryota > Metazoa > Arthropoda > Insecta > Diptera > Tipulidae > Nephrotoma > Nephrotoma flavescens. The sequence continues at coordinate 205,253,625 of OW052221.1, read as the reverse complement.
AAACAACTCCCCAAGAAATAGTCTAATGGTGTTAAATCACCACTTCTTGGAGGCCATTTAATATCACAATTTCTTGAAATAATCAAATCTCCAAACTTTTCTCGCAATAATTCAATTGTTGCACTTGCTGTGTGGCACGTAGCCCCGTCTTGTTGAAACCAAATGTTGTCAAGATCAACTTCTTCCAATTTCGGTCATAAAAAGTTGGTTATCATCGATCTATACCGATCTTCATTGACAGTAACGGTGTTTACCAGCTTCATTTCGAAAAAAATACGGACCGATGATTCCACCAGACCAAAAACCTCACCAAACTGTCAATTTAGGTGAATGTAATGGTTTTTCATGAATAATTTGTGGATTTTCTTCACACCAGAATCGACAGTTTTGTTCATTTACCGCACCACTCAGATGAAAGTAAGTCTCATCGGAGAAGATGATTTTCGTAAAAAAATCGTTATCGTTTTCAAGTTGTTCCAAGGCAAAATCAGCAAATTCACGACATTTACGGTAATCCAATAGCTCCAGTTCTTGAGTGGGAACAATTTTATACGGATGCAAACCAAAATTCTTTCTCAAAATCCGACAGGTTGTGGTTTGAGACAGTCCCAATTCTTGAGAACGTCTTGGAATCGACAAATTGCTGTCTTCAGCAACACTTTTTTGAACGGCAGCAATATTTGCATTACTTCGAGCGTTTTTTTGTCTTATTGGCACTTGAACATAATGTAAAGAAAATGTACGCTCAAAATTTTCAACAATTCGACGAATTGCGAGTACACTTGGACGATTATTACGACTATAAATAGGCAAAAGCACATAAATGTCAAAATGTGTAGTTATCATAGTTCAAAAAAATTCCGCTACATGGAATCCGTGATGCTCCAATCGTCAATTCGCCTTTTAACGTAAATTGGCTGACATCTGATGGTATATTTTGGAACTAGAGCGAAAGGTGATCGACTTCTCAAGAAACTAGTTTTAATGTAATATAAACTTCATAGACGACTATAATTCGACTGGATATTATGTAAAATGTTCAATTAGTTTACCATTAATGTAATAAATGATGAAATAATAATAAAATGGAACGAGGCCTTTTCTCGTATAAACAAATACAGTAAACGCTCGATTTAACGGACTAATTGGGGGTGTCCGTTAAATCCGAATGGTCGTTAAATCCGAATGGAATTTTTTTAAATTTAATCAACTATAGTTTTTGCACTTGTTCTGGAATATGGCCACCTAGGACAGAACTCGTTTATCTCTTAACCGATTATGATTGTGGATGAAATGAGATTATCAAATAATAATTTTTGGAAAAAGTTCTGGAATATGGCCATTGGATTATGCGCTCTTGTATTGCAAGTATCACATAAATATAAATTGTCGCTTAGTTCTAAAGGTTCTGAAGATCTCATGATCTTAGAAGACATCATATTCCATGTTCCCGTTAATAGTTTTCGAGGTCGTTGTTGATAAGAATAATATAAATTTATCCGAGCCCTTTGTGTAGGGTTCATAACGTGATTTTTTGTGAGAGTAAGTAGTTGACCTACCGCTCAACCCACTAATCCCATGAGTGGGGTACGTACTTGTGATAGATGTTAAGGTATCCTGCTTTACCAGAAAAATGTTCGCATCACAAAACGCTTGCTGTAAGAAAAACGGCGGCTTACTATGGAGTTCCGCCCTAGTTTAAATTAACGAGTTTCGTGGTGATATTCCAAACAGAGTTCCTTTTCCATACGACATACCCATATTCCCATCATAATCGGTTAAGAAATGACCGAGTCCAGTCCTATTTGGCCAGATTCCAGAACTACCTCCAAAAATTGTTTAATAATCCCATTTTCATCCAACAAACCCAATCCCATCATAATCAGTTAAGAATTGAACGAGTTCCGTTCCAGGTGGCCATATTCCAAAACTTCTTCTTAAAAATCATTAAATAATCCCATTTCCATCCAGCATACCCAATCCCATCATAATCGGTTAAGAATTGAACGAGTTCCGTCCCAGATGACCATATTCCAGAACTACCTCCAAAAATTGTTCAATAATCCCATTTCCATCCAGCATACCCAATTCCATCATAATTGGTTAAGAATTGAACGAGTTCCGTTCCAGGTGGCCATATTCCAGAACTACTTCCAAAAATTGTTCAATAATCCCATTTCCATCCAACATACCCAATCCCATCATAATCAGTTAAGAATTGAACGAGTTCCGTGCCAGATGGCTATATTCCAGAACTTCTTCCAAAAATCATTAAATAATCCCATTTCCATCCATACCCAATCCCATCATAATCGGTTAAGAATTGAACGAGTTCCGTCCCAGATGACCATATTCCAGAACTTCTTCCAAAAATCGTTCAATAATCCCATTTGCATATAACATACAAAATCCCATCATAATCGGTTAAGAATTGATCGAGTTCCAACCCAAATGACCATATTCCAGAATTTCTTCTAAAAATTGTCCGTTAAATCGAGCGTCCGTTAAATCGAGCGTCCGTTAAATCGAGCGTCCGTTAAATCGGGGTCCGTTAAATCGAGCGTTTACTGTATCACCTTCTGCTCGCATAGGAAGTTGCGCTAACTTGGCGGTGATTAAAATGCCAATAGAATATTAATACTCTATTGACGATTAAAGTTTCATGGATTCCATCTAGCGGATTTTTTTTAACCAAATGAGCTATACTTTTGACGTTTGTTTGTCATACTCTCTAAACATTGCGAATCGAAAACGGTGTTTTGTAAAAGAAGTTTCATAGTTTAACAATTAAACGTCAAGGCATAGCTCATTTGGTTACATTTTTTCAGCTAGATCGGCGCTTTTCGTACTTTTACAATCGTCAATTGAGAACTATAAATGTCCGGAATAGTGACATCTAGCGCATTAAAAATAAGCTCATTGAGTCTTTTTCCCCATGAAGTTTTAACACGGCATACTTTATGAAAATAAAAATTAACATACAAACATAGTCCCAATCAGTTTAATTTTTTTGCCGTGAGATCCACTTGTAGTTCTCTATTGACGATTGGAGGCTCACGAGTGGCACATAGCGGAAAAATTTGAAACTGAACGAGCTATGCCAATTTGATAATACGCGTGTTTTTTTTTATTACGAAATGTCATTGAAGGATAGCTAATATAATTTTTATTTTTTCCGCTAGCTGCGTTTTCCAAGTTTTACAACCGTCAATAGTAATTCTTGGACCGACATGTTGTAACTATCATTATTTTCACTTCGACGAAAAAACCGTGCTACTTTGATAAAAGTTTAAAAATTTACATGAAAGCAAAAAAAATGTTTACTTCCAAAATACCGTTATTCTATCGAAAATGCATCGAAGCGAAAATAGTGATAGTTACAACATGTCGGCCTTGGGTTTTTTTTTGTGATAAATGAGTGCGTTATATGGCAAAATCTTATAAATAAAATCTTTATATTTTTTATCATTTTTGCCCGATTGAACAATAGGAACAAATATTTTTAATATTGTAGACCTTTTGATGCCGTTATTTGGGAATTGTGTTGTGGCGATTATTCAAAAATTCCTTGTAAATTAGTTTCATTTATGTTGCTATAATACGAAATTTACTTTCGAAAACGTCAAAATTACGTATACCAATGAAAATAACACACAAAAACAACTACCGAAACAACTACTTCTGGTTATTCCCCGGGAATAGGGAATTGGGGAAACAATTTATACGTAATTCCTATTTAGAGCGTGTTTCAATTGGTTTAAATGCCGCATAAAAAGTTAAAAAGTTAAAAAAAAAATCGTGGTAAATTTTTTTTAGCTTTTTAACTTTTTATCTGTTTCAATTGGTTTAAATTTTGACATTAATAGCCGTTTTCGGAAATATCCCATGGTAACTTTTGAGTAATTTTAATGTGGTTGGTAACAAAAATTACTCAAGTTACCCTGGCTGTACAAAAAGTAAGTTTACATTCCGCGTGGTAATATGTATATTCAGCAAAATGCAATTACGTATTTTAACAGATATGTATGTAAATTTTCGTTGTATTTTTTAATAGTTTATGCTTGGAAAGTTTGTGATTTAATTTTTTTGACACTACTAATTTAATACAAATTGTCAGAAAGACATAAATTAAAAAAACAACTAAAAGTAAATTACCCTAAAGTTACTCTACGTGTTCGGAAATAGATTTGGTAATTTTTTGTCAGCAAGTTACCCAAAAGTTACCATTGGATATTTCCGAAAACGCCTAATATTGTTGCTTATTTTATGTGTTATTATGAACGTATATAGCAAATTTAAATATGAAAATATGTAAAATAAATACTATTTAAATTTATATTAGTTAATTATGGCCAGTTTACATCTAAATCATTACGATTTTTCTCAAAATTTGTACATGACAAATTTCTGTTTACAAACAAATATTTTTGTCAGCCAAATGTTTTCCACATAAAAATTGTATCAGCTCTTCAAGCAGATACAAAGTTTGACATTTTTATACGCCACAATTTTTAACTTTTAAACTTTTTATGCGGCATTTAAACCAATTGAAACACGCACTTAGAATATTTTTTCAGGCATACTGAGGTAAAAAGCCAGTACTAAATTTTTGAAAATAAAATTAAATTAGGAATATGTAATTTTCCCTGCCAATTTAAGGAATCAAATCATTTAGTCCACTTTAGTCGATGTAGCGCTGAATCCATAATAATTTATAAGGATCAAGCAAGTAAATAATTTTTATGTTAATCAACATTATTATCCGGAAGGTAGTCTGTACAAAATGGCATAAAAAAGAATTACGATATAAAGAATAAAAAAAGAAGAACAACTTAGCTAAAATACTCCGATGGATAACTGTTGCCTTCCCTGATAACCGCAGATGCTACCACACCTTCACCGGCAACCGTATTTGGGTTACCGTTTTTCCTGATCAACTGGTTTACCCTCGAACACGTTGCCTTCAAAATTCCGAATGACGACTCGGAATTGCTTCCAAAACACACCCATTGCGTTAGATCTGGCTACCAGAAACTTCCACCTCGTACTTGTGTCCAAGATAGTATTTGCTTCTAGCGGTTTTCGGATATAATGCTCTTTCTTAACCGCCCCGGTCCTTTAGTGGTTGACCGTCTTGAACTTTACTTGAACTTAGCTAAGGCACACTGTTTGTTTATCGGATCATAACCTTGCGTTTATAATACATATTTTGAATGTCAGAGCCAACGGAAAGATCACTTTTGATCACAAGGAGAAATCACATCCCTCATCGGCGACTGAGTTCCCGTTTTATATAATTTTATGGTTATGTATGATTGCACCAACACTGATTGCACTAAAATCGACTTGGAACCCCTACACCAACATTAACTGAGTTTCTGATTGCACCAAAATATTAAAGATAATTCAAATCGACTTTTTCAAGTCCCACTCAATAAAAACTATATTTTGTTATTTGTTAATTTGGGCACCGCACTTGTTGTGTCCGCATGTTATTAAGTTCATGCTTCGAACAATTGATCGATCAACAAAAAAAAATTATGTTCTCTACAAGAAAAAAAAAAATTGGTAGGTATTTATATGTATTGGTACAGCAAAATCCGCTAACGTAATCGAAAAAAAATATTCACCGATAATGCAAGCCATTTTAATCAGTATAAAATCGCCTAAAAGTATGCTGTACCAATAACATGCAAACATCGCAGGCGTTATGGTTTATAGGTTTGGTTTATAGTTCGAATGGTTTAAAATCGCAATCAGATACAGCGTGACACGGCAATTGAAAAGTTAAACGATATACCCATCGACCACTGAGTGTCTCAAAAGCCGCGCAAATAAGTACACGAACTGTTAGTTGTTAGACAAGATGATGCGAGAAAAGTACAAAATATTTATTAGTATCATATAAAATCAATTATTCCCGAATGTCCTTTGAGTGTTTCCGATCGATTTCCCATTCGAAAATAATTCGTAGGCAACATTTCTAATTTTTTGCAATACTGTTGCTTTTACAAATTTTGGAGCTAATTTTGCTCAATAGCTTTTGGTAGCATCACATAATGCATAATTACGTACAAAGACCGAGTATATTTTGTTGAACTATGGGCCACATTCCTTCTTTACGCTCAGCACAGTGGCGAGGCATTCCAATTCCGTAACAGAATAGTTCCGCTGTACCGCGTTAAGTTTTTGAGACCAATAAGCGATGGAGTGCTCACCACCATCATCGCCACCTTAAAATAAAACGATACCTACTCCAGTACTATACTACTAATACTGAATGGTTGTTCGAAATCTGGATGATTCAATATAGGTGCTCGAGATAATGCCAACTTCATCTGTTCGAAAGGATTCTGGCATTCGTCCGTCCATTTAAACGTTTTTTGTTTTTTTAATAGATCAGTTATCGGGGTTGCCTGCGTAACCGTGTTTGGAGCAACAAATGAAATTATTTAAATAAGGCTTATTTATTTTGTGTGGGGTTTAAAACTCTAAAATGATGATTTTTACATATTTAAAGTGATTTAAAAAAAATACTGTCGCTGACCAATTACTGGAAATAATTAACTAATTGTGACGACCAATTAGATCCAACTTTTGTTTTTACGAAAATCGTTTGATGAGATGCAAGCTTCATGGAGGGATAGTAAATCGGGTGAGTTATGTAAATATTAAAACTTACTTCAGGTTTCCGACAGTGGTTTCAAGATTTCGTTCGAGAAGGTCTGAATTTCAGTACTCTTATGCTGCTCTGGCGCTCCTGCTTCTCTGGGATTCCTGGAATCAGCCATAGTGTAGCAAGTATTTCGACGACAATTTGATTTTGTCAAAAATGTTGCTGTTTACAACTTGTGTGGAGCCACTCGAAATCTTTTTATTTTAATGTGGTTAACTCCAACCGTTAGACTAGAGTTCGTATGATAAAATTTGACTATAGCGGTGCCGGATCCCCGGTTATAGGGCAGAGTGGTCTAAAAATTATACTGGGTCCGTATATAGTCCTCTATTTGGTTCAGTGAAGTGGGCATTTTGTCAGAACCTTATGTCAGCCAGTACCAACTTATCTCATTTGTCGTTTGTTAGTGAAAAAGGGTTGCGGGGACATAAATACACTTATGAGGTTACTGAGCAGATCCTAATAGATTCGAGACCTATGGTTTGTTTAGGCTCTTAATTTTGTGAGATCCCTGTAAATGGTAAAATTAATGGTGTTTGTTTCGATACATGATGGTTTCTCCTTGCATGCAACGATGGTAGCAGCAGATAGCAGCTTCTTGAAATAGGCAACTGCTAAAAACCGCTTGTTCTCGTATCTCATTTGTAAGATACTCCAGACTCTCTGGTAGTTTTACACTATGGAGGAAAGTTGACTGACGCCGTTTCGAGAGGGGCTTTGTCGAGGTGGTGTTCGAAAATTATTTTCAATGGGTTCCCTCCAAACACATTTTCTGTGAAACTTAATTTTTTTTTTGTTTAAGTCAGTCTACAAGAAGAAGCGAACCCTGCAATACAAGCCTAATTTTAAATGTTTACTTGAACTAAAATACAAGCAGCAGAACTGAAAAAGGAACCTGCTTAAACAAAATACATTAGTAGGAACAGTTTTGTATAATTCAAATCGTCTTTTTTTGTTCTCTAGTTTTTCTATCAATTTTTTTTTTATAATAAATTTTTTCTTTTTTATATACAACAATTTTATCAACATGTCTAATAAACCGATTCCCCACGCAATCGAACAAATAACCCGAATACCAGGATGTTCCGAATTTAAGAAAACTGTGTACGATGCTGAAACTCGAAAAGCAATTTTACGAAGTCGAAGTGAACGAACCCGAAACAGTACACCTGCCATAGTTTTGCCACCAGTCTTATGCAAGCGATGGCGTCCCGAAGCCTGGAAAACAATTCCAACATCACCCCACTGCCTAATTTACCCATCGTACCAGGCAGCACGTTCGGTGGAATCAAGCCGCACGTGGAATAATTTTAAAGTGATCGATTCAACTAAAATGATTTTGCGCGGCACATACTCGTTGACATCACGGCGCTACGGACTAATGAGTTGTGGTAAACAGAGTGCCGCCATCGCAATTGTTACGTTAGGATTTAAGAAAATATTTCCTTTGTCGAAGTGGATCCCGTCCGATATGGATCGTATTCTGGACGAAGGTACAAAATTGTATAAACGGACGATACTGCATTCGAAATTGAAGCGTGGCTCAGTTTTAAAGCCAAACGAAGTATTTTGTAACTTCTACATTGATACGACGAAAATAATCGCAAATGCTGGTAAAGATGTATTCGATAACGTTTTTGAAAATGATCAGTTGCAACCGGATGTCGACAATTTTTTGAAATTATACAAGTCGTGTATATTTTATGCAGCCGATAAATGTTTCCCGCTCTGGAAGACAACCGATAATTCGTTTTATATTTTAAATGCTTACGATACCGATGAGAATGGGAATATGGTGCCAATGACGAAAGGTGGATGCTGCTGTATACGATTATTATCGTTGCAATTACTTGTAGATTATTTGCATTCGATCCTAAAAATGAGTTTTGGCCGTTACGAATTGTATTCCGTTGATATCATAAAAGTTGAGAAATTGTTGGATTCGGCAAAAACGTTTGAAGGAATGGAAGCGGTTGCACCGGCTGATGATCAACTACTCTCGCGCGATGATTCTAAATTATTTACACGACCGAAAACCGTGCCAATGGTGAATCAAGCCCGAATACCGATGTTTACCTTCTCGGACGATTTCCAGAAGATTAACGAGACCAAGGGAATTCTCCGCGCCTCTAGATTTATCGAGGAGGCTATGAAAGTGCCAGCAATAAATTTGGCTGCGCTCATTATGCTTCGCAACTACAGAACCTTGACTTGGGACACAGATAAAATGGATGAAATACTTGAAATGGGTCTTCAGCTGTATGACAAAAGTGTTGAAAATTCAAATGTGGTGGCGTTTGGCGATCAAAAATTTGTGATCGATTCAACACAAATCGTGATTGGTGAAATTGTATCGTCGAAGGCTAATATTTGTGATCTAGTTGCGGGGCTGAGACAATTTTTCAAACTTTATGATACTGGGCTAGTGCAGGGCCCTCAGAATATCGGCATTTGGCAAGAAGCCGGATATTATTTTCTTTTTGATCCGAAGGAACGTAACCGGTTCGGGGAAAAATTTATCAAAAACACCGAGGCCACTGCCGACGAAGAGTTTGGAAAAGCGTGCTTATTGTGGTTTACTAAATTGAATGATTTGGTTGACTGCTACATAAAGAATGTGCCACATAAATATCGTTTCGATCCGTATCGTTTGACCAAAATTGAAATCCAGGAAGTTAGGAACAAGTCTGATGATTGGTATGATTGGCGCAGCTTTGATTTTAACAAGTGGATTATACGCGGCCTTTTCTCTCAGAACAATAAGCGATATAGTGAAGAAAATCGGAATACACAATCAACATGCATGGCTGCAATGGCATTGGTCTATCAGAAACTGCAACCATTGTCTTGTTGGAATGCAAAAGTTTTGGAATGTATTATGGATGTTGGCGATATGTTGTACACGAAAAGTGTACAGGCGCTGCGTGATTCCGAGGAATTTCGTGATCCCCAACTAAATTGTAAAGAAATTGTAAAACTGTTCTCATTCGAATCGTATCGAATCGAATTTAAAATTGACGATTGCATCGTGAATGGATTGATGGGCAAGATAGAACAGGTGGAGGGCGAGGAAAAGCTTATAAATTTATTGGAAGGATTACAAGACTTCTTCAAATTGTACGACAAAGGTGTGCTCACCGGATGTGGCGTTTCGATTGCGTTTTGGCGTAACGGTGAGTACTACTACTGCTTCGATTCACATGCAAGGGACTGCGAAGGTAAAAATCCGAAAACTTGCTCAACTGCCGCCGGTTGCTTTGGAACTTGTTGCGCCTTGCGTTTTTTAAGTTTAACTCACTTAGCTGACCATCTCGAAGGTAATAGTGAGTTTACCGAACTGACGGCTCCGTACAATTTGAGCCGTTTCGACTTTATTATAATTGAAGAAAAATCGCGGCCAGAACTAAATTATTACCTCTGCTTGGGTGATCAAGGCGCAATACTACGGCCAATCGAGCGAGGCCTGCATGAAGGAAATCGAGAAATTTTTGATATTAGAGCGAATCGTCAAACACTTTGTAACCTTGTTGTTTGCCTAGCGTTGGCCAATATTAGCCGTTCAATGAAATGGAGCGCCCAGTACATTAACGATATACTTTGCATTGGTGATAAAATGTTTTGTCGTATTGTGAAACGCTTAGAATCAGAAATTGACGATAACTTTGTTCTGACATGGAACGAATTAGATAAAGAAATCGAGATTGGAATGAATAAATTTACATTTGATTTTCAAATTTTACGCAAAGGTATTATCGAAGAAGAACCCTCAATGATTTCAGTTCATAGTGTCCCAAGCTCAAAAGGATCAGCGCAGTTGACTGGTGACGTGGATGAAGATCCCGATGCTATTAAAGAGGAAGTTGCGGTTAAAGATGAAATTGCGGTTCAAGAGGAAGGTGCAGCGGACGCGGTACCAGTACCTACTGAAGATCAAAAACCTGAAACACCAAACGCTGAGGTACAAAAAATCGAAGTTGAGGCTGCAATCCCAAATGTTGACCTAACAGAAACGGCATCAGCTCGAGGTTCACAAGGAAGCAACCGATCGCGCTTAGAACGATTATCTTCGGGTCACTCTAAACCATCATCAGAAATGGAGCGGAAAAGAATTCTTGATAAATTAAAGGCACGCGACATATCGGGTTTGTCAAACGTGTCTCACATTTATAATCTGCGTTCAATATTTTCGGAATGGGAATCTATTCTTACTCTGTACGCGATACTTCAAACCGAGGCGCTTTTGTGTGCTGTATGGAAACAAGATAATTTATATTACATATTTGATCCGAAAGGTACGGATGATGCGATAAAATTTCTTCCCGAGCGTATTGAAGAAGTGCGTCGAAAAATTGCCGAGAAATACGAAAATGAAAATAAATCGAAAACGGATTTAAAATCATTGAGCGGTTCGGTAACAATGAAAGATGAAACCCGTGCATATGTAGCTTGGTTTACGACAACTGAAGATTTAATTGATCACATTTTATCGGTGATACCGGAAGAGTTTGCCTATCGTATATTTACACTGTACAAGATCGATTTTGAAACGACACTGATTGAACAGCCGAGCCAGGAAATAAGGACAATCCTGAATTTTAATTATATCGAAGATGATACATCATTGATGCGTGGCTCTATGTCGCAGAACTTTAAAATATTCCCAAAATATCCAAATCGCAATAATCAGGATGTGACGAACTGTGTAACCGCAATTGCATTTTCGCAATTTTGTGATTCGATTGACTGGAAGACAACACTGTTGGATGTTGTATTGAAATATGGTGATCGCCTTTATACCCAGAGTTTTAAATTTATGAAGAATTTGGATCCTCAAATGAATTTTTTTAAGGATCCAAAACTAAAGCTGCATCATTTGGCCTCACCATTTTTGATTACGAATATGAAATTCTATGTGACAACAAATGAATTGGAGTGCGACACAAAGGAGATTGCAGATAAATTGGGAGATCTTTTACAGGAGCATGGCAGTTTAGTTTTAGAATGTCGCAATTACTATGTGGCGGTATGGAATGAAAAGGGGCCGACCAATGCTGGTGAAGAATCAGCTGCCGAGGTGGCGCACTATATGTTTGATCCGCACGATATTGGACCGAACGGTTTGAAACGAATCAATGGTGCGGCAGCTTTGTTCCGGTTCGTTAATATTGCGACAATGTTATCCTACTTTTGTCGTAATTGTGAAGCAGATACAATGAAAGATGACATTAAAGTATATCGGGTAAGTACCGAACCATATTTCGTATATTTCGTATTTTTGCAGTGCCAACAATTTTTATTCAAAAATTCTTTAGGTCCAAATTATAATGAAACTTATGCCAGGTCGCGTAAAATTATGCATCGACGAGGAAATTTATGATCACGACGAGTTTGATGTTCAAGATGATAATTTAGATTATGAAACCACAGATCATTTGCCGGCCGAGTATTCCTCGTTCAAACAACACGATCAACATTCGAAAATTTTAACTGGTACCATGCTACCGGATCGCTTGGTAATCCAATTTACAATGTCGTGTTATATTTTATCTGCCATAATAACGTCACAGGTGATCGCGACCGACTATTGGACCGAGATCACAATGGACGAAATATTGAAATTGGGCGATCGACTTTATCGTGAACAGCCGGTTAGTGACTTAAATGATGGTGGGAAAATTTTGCAACATTTCTCAAAGATCGACATCTTGATCGATAAGGTGCAATTGTCCGATGAAACTCTCGACGAGAATATTGCCATTATAATGGAACACTTTTTCGAAGATCATAATATTGGGGTTTACCTACTCTCGGACATTATATTCGCGATCTGGAAAAATACGAGTCGCTATTACATTTATGTACCGCCAACGAAAACTGAAAAGCCACGCCTCTTTAAAACGTACTCGATTAAATGCTTTGGTAAGCTGTTGCTCGAGCTGTCGGCTGGTAATCACACGTTTACGTTAAAAAAATGTGATATTATATTCAAAATTAAAAAATAATTTATTCAAATAACAAAAATTGGTTTTATTTTTTTATTTTAATAGCAAATAAATGTTTGGGGACGGAACTACCGTCCGCATCTCCTATATCGTTCGTACTTCGGACTGTGGTGGTATGTTCGAGTGGTTCCAATATCACTTTATTTGGACCACGTGAATTCAAATTACTATTAATGCTATTATTATTATTGTTGTTACTTGTTACGAGAAATGGGTTGTGCTGTAATACTGGAGGCTTCTCAGGAACCACCTCAGGCGGTCTCCGCCCATTATTTCCATCACTGCTTTCATTACTGTGGGTTCGTTTAAATGGGATATTTTTGCCTAGACATTCATGATCGGGCGATATCATAGTCGTCGTCATTTCTATTTCGTTGGGCGGCGATGCCGAATTTGAGTGCGAATTAAAATTTGAGTTTTCTAGCGATGGGTGGCCCGAATCCGATTGCTCAACCTTATTAGTTTCGATTATTTCGGGAAATTCAGCTTCGTCCGATGATTGTTGCTGAAAATTTATGCCACCATTATCCAATTCGATCGGATTATGTTGATTCGGGAACGATATGTGGCTCATTGGTGTCGATCCTGAATTATAAAAGTCGCGTTCTCGTATATATTGGTTGTAAACGCCGCTTAACAATTCTTCGGTGTGTCGTGACAACGGTATCACTATATTCGGATCCTGAGCCATGGTAGTTGGCGCATACGGATGGCGCGGATAATCTAATCCGTCATCGTTGGCTGCGATTCCAACATGATTTGTGCGCACATGATACGGAAAGCTTTTATTGGCTCGTGAAGGCCATGTTAACCACAGAAATGCTGCGTGTCCACCGAAAGCTATTGCAGCATGCGAACCACACATAACACTTTCGCGTACCCATGGATCGAGCACCCCAACTCCAATAAACGTTAATATTGATCCGCCAAGAAGCCATAGCGAGCCTAATAATGCGAACGGGTAGTAGAACGTATTCTTTTCCGGATATTTTTTTAAAGTGGTTGCGATCGCTACCAAAAATGCACACCACGCACCACACCGTAATCCGGTTAAACCAAATCCGGCTGGTGATTCATACAAATTTAATACTTCGCCCGGATCGAACGCTTCAGCTTGATAGATGTACAGTGAGATGTACGCCACTATATAGATATTTACAAACACTGTTAATTTAACTGTGGTGCATGATGATAAACGGGCCCTTGTAATTGTATACCCCTTTGCCATTAGCAACATCAGTGTGATAAATGATATTTCACTTGCGCCCATAAATATACCACCGAGTATGGTATACGGTCCCAATCCGGTTATGGCATATTTCGACCAAGCCACTGCATTCGTTAGAACACCAACCCAATGAATAAACGCGCTAAACGTAAACAGCCGATATGTGCAGTGAAATAAATGTCTCGTTTTAAGTTCGATGGCGCATAAAAATATGGCCAACAGTAAAATTGAGTATACTAAGCTCTCCGTGAGCAGTATTGGAGGAATATCTGGAAACAAATCGAAATTAATAACCGTGTTAAGTGTTAAGTTTAAAATACTTACACATTTCGTCAGCCGAGAAATGTTCATGCCAAAAATCACCGGGTGGTCCATTAGTCATTGTAAATTTATACTTAATATCGAGTCCCTTTTGGCTGCCACAATTCGCTACCGCAATATACCACCAACGTTCTCGAGAGCTTAAAAATCCGCCAATATTATGGCACCGCACAATTATCTTAGTTTTCTTGTTGGATGATAACAAATCTGAAGGGAATGCCTCCCGTGGCACACGCGTTAAATTATACCCGTCAAACAATTTTTCAAATAACTCTTCGACATCATTCTCGTACGTCGAACCATTGTCCATTTTATTGCGATAGCTAAATCCGGAATCGATCGAATTTTTTAATTTTTCATCGCCTTGCGTTAAGTTTAAAAGTTCCGTTTCATTGAGCAGCATTCGATTCGAATCGTCAGGTTCCAAAAAATTTGTTGTGTTTACATCGAATTCTGTTGGTTCTGTCGATGTAGCCAGAAATTGATCAAAATAACTGGAATCGTTCTCATCGCTAGGCGGTTGCATTGTTGGTACAGTTGTAGTTGTTTTTACTTTAGGTTTTGGTTTTCCAATCTGTCCGTCATTTTCATCGACCTTTTGAATTTGACATCCGGAATCCATACTGTATGGGTGGCGTGCTGATAATACGACTATTTGTTTCCCTGCGGTGTTCAGTACTGATAATTTTTGGACACATGTCTGAAATAAAATTTTATGTTAGTTGCGATTAGTTGCGACTCCGCAGTGTTTGTAATCTGAGTTTACCTTCCCCGATTTATATACGGCCGGCCATTGAGTTTTATCGTCATAGTACAGCAATAGTTTTGGTTCCCCGTAACGCTTTTCGAATTCTATTTCATATTCATATCGCCCCCGGCCGGATAGAAAACAAAATCGTGCCAAGAACGACCAGTCCTAGAAGAAAAAATAAAATAAACAAAATTTTTTTATTAATAATATTGTCATCGTTTTAAAAGATAGTGCAATTGTTTTAAGGACCAAGAGCTAGTTAAAACACCCACTCATATCATATAGACATTTTTGCAGCATGCTAAGCCACATTTTTTGAGTTTGATTTTAACAGAATTAATATTTGGATATCTGATCCTTTACAGCAACAGTTGAATTATCATTAAAGCAGAATTACAAGTAAATGTCTTTACCACAGCACTGGCACATAACCTTACAAGCTAAGAAGGTCATGATTGATGCGTATGTCTGTAACTAATATTAGAAAGTGTGTAGTACGCAGTGTGAACATCTCTTCATTAAAATTTGAAAATGCTGATTGAAGTAAAAACCTACAGATGGCATACTAAACGTTTGTTTATTCTATTTTAGACGCCATCTCATTCTGTGTTCATGTGTCATATTGACAGCGTCTTTGGAGTTTCGGTTGAAAATTAACGAGTGAGCACACAATTTAGGAGCTTTAAATAAGATTAAATTGCCTTTGAGGCTTCTAGTGTTTGGTGTTCACGTGGTTTTTTCAATCCGCGTTCATCAACATATTTAAACAACAAAAATACAATTACAAATACACAACAATACAACAAATATAATGTTCCTGCTGACTTCACCTAGAGATAGGTTAGGTTAGGTTTCAATGGCTGCTATCGCACACTTAGGCCAATTTTGATCCATTCTGACATCGTTAAACTCCCTTTAAAACAATCTAGTGCTATTCACATAGCGTACAAAATCTCGCACATTACAGCTTTCGATATTCACCAAGGTCTTTCGACATTTCGAAATTCACTAGTGGCCCTATTCGGTCTTTCCCTGGGAATAGGGAATTGGGAAAAATATTTTCATAGCATTTTTGTCTAAATTATATTTTTCTGGCCTACTGAAGGAATAAGTTTAGTGCAAAAATTTTTAAAACAAAGTTAATTGGGAAACTTTTGTTCCACAAAAATTTTATAGGGAAAAATATTTTCCCATTTAACTTTGTTTTGAAAATATTAACACCAAACTTGTTCCCTCAGTAGGCCAAAAAATATAATTTTGACAAAAATGCTATGAAAATATTTTTCCCAATTCCCTATTCCCAGGGAAAGACCGAATAGGGCCACAGGTCATGCAACACAGAATTGACTATAGTTGAGTACCCGTTTTGACCGTATATAGGCCGCTGTTTGCTTACTGATAATTTCCAACGGGAGAAGGTAAACCATGATCTCTAAGGTACAGTGGGTGTCGTTTTCAGCGCCGCACTAATGAGCAAACTGGCTGCCCTGTACACCTTCCCCATCATGTTCTGGTATGATAATTTCGCAACAGTTGGCCACCATACACTCACACCATACAGTAGTACGGGCCTTACTTCTGCCGTGTAAAGCCAGTGCACCAGCTCCGGATTCAAATCTCATTTCCTTCCGTTGGCATTTTAGCAAGAGTAGAGTGCCTCAGTGGCCTTCTTCACTTTTTCTATCGTATTTGGTTTCCAACTGATTCTTCCCTAGGAATTTCGCCTGATCAGTAAAGGGCAGCATGGTACCATTTAAACTTGGTGGAAACACTTCCGGAATCTTATACCTCCTAGTGAAAAGGACCAGTTCTATTTTAGTTGGGTTGTTCCCCAATCCACATCTGCTAGACCCAATCCGTAGTGATTGATAACGCATTCTGGATCACAACTCTGATTGTACCCAGATGCTTTCCCGATTCAAAAATCGCTACGACATCGGAATAAGCAACACTTATTTTATCTAGAGATAAGTACATATCCGAAATGAAAACCACAAAATTATAATCAATTACTCTAGCCCGTTCATACTGAAAACGCATGTGCAGAATTATGCATGCAGTTAAATTAGAATACACTAGTTTGTATAAAATGAATTACACGTATACTGCACATGCATTATTATCTCAATTATGCATTATTATCTCATAATGCTGGAAACACATGTGCAGAATTCTGCGTGCATCAAAATTAGAATACGCATGTCATGCAGAATTCTGCACGTCGTCTCTATTTCTAATTTGACTGCGCATCTGGCGGTGTTGACAACATGAAAAAAAATAAAACTAAAAATCGTCGGCAACTTCATGCGACATTGTTTGATATTTTCCCCTTTTCACACTTTGTCAAGGTGGAGGAGAAAATTATAGAATTTATGAAAAAAAAACAATTTTTATACGATACAAGACATTTCAATTGCAAAAATATTTATCTGTGTGACAAAAAGTTGATAGCTTGCTTTAACTCGAAATAAAAAATGCCGCACACAAGTGTCAAATAATTATGCTCATGTGTTTTAAATGCAGATCTGCATGCGGTGCTGCATGCAGAAAATCTGCACATCTGTTTTCAGCATAATTCTAATTTCGATGCGCATCGCTCAGTGTTGACACCACACAAAAAGAAAAAATGAAAATTTTCGCTAACTTCACGTGAGACTATTTGTTGTTTTCTACATTTTGGACAGATTCAAATTCAAATTTTCAAGATGGAGGAAAAAATAATTGAGTTCATTAAGGAACACGAATTTTTATACAATAAAAACCATCATAATTATAAAAATATCTACATGAGAGATAAAAAATTCAATGAATTATCTCAGCAATTAAAAATTCCCAGTAAGTTATAATATTTCAACATATGTATTTTTATTTATTTATTTATGTAGTTTATATATTTTTATGTAAATATGTATATACAAATGTATACATATTTCTTTGGCATTTTTGTATACGACAATCTAAATTTTAATGTATCTTTGTATTTATAGTGGAAAAAGTAAAATCCCGATGGCGCACACTGAGAGATAAATTCCAAAAGGATTTTAAAACTTTAAAAGGAAATACCTCAGGCGGTGGAGCTCTCAGTCCCTGCAAGAAATGGAAGTGGATGGAAAGCTTGATGTTCCTCAAAGATGTCGAAACTTCAAATGACAGGTAATAATTTTAAATTACATATTAATTTATTTAAATTTTGTTTTTCAACACGATAATTATTTATGTTAATTTTTTTATAGAACAACTGGCAACTACTGAAAAAATATTGACCACGAACACTCAGTAAATGCAGTAAATGAGTTCCGATGAATTTGAATTTACTGATTCTAACAACGCCGCGGATACCAATTATTTTTATGTGGAATACGAAACAAATAGTTCTAGCTTGGAAACAGACTTCAGGTACAACGATCCACATCCGTTTCTACCCCGACTAAAAAACGAAAAAAATAAATCCGATGTGTTGTTAGAATCAGCCAATAATGAAATGAGCAAAATCTTCATTTAGTCAGCCGATTGAGAGTCCAAAAACGCCTGTAAGTTTGTTTTTTGATGGAATAACAAGACAGATCGAAGATGCGCGAATTTCACCAGAAGATTTTGTAAAGCTACAAATGGACATCCTGAAAGTGGTGAATGATCATTTATTCAAGAAAAAATGATTCTTTATTTTTAATAAATTTTATTTAGTTTAATTTACAATATTTAAAAATGGTTCCAAATTATCGCGGATTGAAAATGCCTCTTTACTTGAATTATACCTCGTGAACATCCTGTATTGCGGCAAAGGGTTAACTTCTTGTCTCCAAGTACCTTGGACCGTTTCTTTTTCCTCATTTAAATGGTCAACGAAGTTATTTGACACATAATTTAAGGGATCGTGTAGTTTTATAAAATTGTGCAGGACCAAAGTGGCTTTGACAATTTTAGCTGCATTTTCTGGCAACATATTTAATGAGTTAGTCAGCACTCTAAATTTAGCAGTCAAGATACCAAAAGTATTTTCTATTTTGACGCGAGCCCCTGATAATTTTTTGTTCAATTGCTCCTTGTCTTTTAGGAGTATACGTTCGGGATATGGCCTCATCAAATTTGTTCGCAACGGAAATGCAGAATCACCAATGAAAAAAACAGGGGAATTCCTCATTTGTTTGTGGTAATTTTTTCTTTCTTGTTATATTAATACCCCCGTTTAGTATAATATGCCCAAAACCACTCTGTTTTAATATTCCACCATCACTCTGGCTCCCATTTATGCGGGCATTTTATGTGAATATGTTTGTCATCGATTGCTCCTACTACATTTGGCATTCCGGTATTTTTATAATAATCTTCGATGAAATTATTCCATTCAATTTCGGTAGGCGGTGAGGTAAATGCCATAACTCATCCCAAATAATTTCGCATACGTCTGATGATTTCACGGACTGTATACACTCCGATGCGGAATGACCATGACAAAATTTGCCAGGCTGCTCCATGTGCCAAATAACTGAAATTAATAATTTATATAATTAAGTGCTCTTAACCTGCACCGACCATAGTAGCCCGCCTCAATGAAACCTGTACTATAATTTGTTACACATTTATTACAATTTATTACAACAAATCCCGATTTTATTACAGTTACCGTTTTCGAGGAACGAGTGGTCGGTTTAGCTTGTAATTAAACCTACACCGCCAAAATTGTAACTTTTGATGTAGCTGTGATATCGGGATGGTTCTTGAACCAGAATTTATTACAAATTAATTACATTAATTAAATAGTTCAAGATCAACTCTATATGTTGACTAAGGGTAAATTTCACCCCAAACGATTATTTATGACAAAAACATCGATTTTACCAATATTAATAAATTATTACACCAGACCGCCACCAGATATTGAGTGAAATGTTACTCCTTGGGTCTTGTGGAGGGCAGATCAACACTATCCAGGTGTGTAATGAATTATCTTTGTGTCAGGTTACACGGAATTGGCTCCAAACCGTAAAGGGTTCAAACATCTAATTTAAAGTTCGATTTTATCACCTTCAACAATTTATTACACCAGACCGCCACCAGATATTGAGTCAAATGTTACTTCTTGGACCTTGTAGAGGGCAGATCAACCTTATCCCGGTGTGTAATAAATTACCTTTGTGTCAGGTTACACGGAATTGGCTCCAAACCGTAAAGGGTTCAAACGTCTAATTTAAAGTTCGATTTTATCACTTTCCACAATTTATTACACCAGACCGCCACCAGATATTGAGTGAAATATTACTCCTTGGGTCTTGTGGAGGGCAGATCAACCTTATCCAGGTGTGTAATAAATTATCTTTGTGTCAGGTTACACGGAATTGGCTCCAAACCGTAAAGGGTTCAAACGTCTAATTTAAAGTTCGATTTTATCACTTTCCACAATTTATTACACCAGACCGCCACCAGATATTGAGTCAAATGTTACTCCTTGGACCTTGTGGAGGGCAGATCAACCTTATTTCGAAAGAGTAGGGCCTCTGGTAGTTAGGATTAAGGATATTTGAACACATAACCGGGGTTAATACTAAACGGCGGGACCACTAGCGGAAAATAGATTTGAGTTGGCCTAGGCCTGTGTAAACGGAAAATCAAACGCATTTACCAAAAAGTAGGGCCTCTGGTAGTTAGGATTAAAGATATTTGAACAGATAACCGGGGTTATTAAATAAATTCGGATTTTCCGAGTTTTCCGATGTTACTAACACACAGTTTTTCCTAAAAATATTCCTAAACTTTTTTTTTTTGTTTTAGGAAATAGTTCACGTACATTACATAAGCGAATAAGCCAAAATTTAAATTTGCTGCTCGCTGCTGCTGCTTGGTGTGTTTCATCCTTTAGTCGTCATTTAATTGAGTTGCTGAAGAGAAGATCTCGTTTCATACTCATAAATGTCAAAGTAACCAGTTATCAATTTTACGATTTTTAGTTTTAAATTATTTACGATTAATTGAAAATCATCAAATTAGGCTGCGTACAATATTCGGATAGAAGTCAATTTTAAGTAAATTTTTCGGTAAATTCAATTATTTTTGAAAAACTCTATGGTAAACTGATCAAAAAATCTGTAATAAAATCGATTTTTACCGCAGTAAACGATTTACCCGACTATTGGTACGCAGCCTTATCAAAACAAAACAAAAACAGATTTTAAGTATCTACACGAGTAAACTATCTTTTCAGTTAATTCAGTTGCTCAATTTGTAGTTGAAGTGAAGAGCCGTCAATCGAACATTCTCTTCACTTCAATTACTTCAGAAGTAGCTACTAGTATTTCAGTTAATTCAGTCCAATCGCACGCGCCTATTATTCGAATTTTTCGCCGGCTACTTTAATCATTATTTAAAAATTTCATTTCGTTTTTTGAAACCCTTTCGAACGCCACGTACAATATAATTTAAACTTTTTAAACTTTTATAACTATGGTTTATTGCATTCTCGGTAAAAAAAAATTGGTGTTTGTTTTTTGGTCAGTGTGTGTCAGTGATGGAAAAGTCGGTACAATTGTACTTTTTTCGATACAATTGATTTGTAAAAGTACGAAAGTACTTTATAGCGGAATTCAGTATGTAGAAATAATAAACCGGTGGTACTGTATAACTTCACTGTACAAATTTCTATTTAATTTTATATTATTATATTTATATTTATTTTGATTTACAACGCGATGCAATTCTAAAACACAACTTATCGCTATGGTGGTTGATGACAAAGAGAATTTTATTTTGTTTTACAAAATATTAATTACAAAAATGTTGGTATATTTACCATAGAGGGTTATCAATCGCCTCGTAATTTAATTGCCACTAGATGGCATTACAAATTATATATTAAGTATTAAACGCACTTTCTAATAAATAGGAATTACATTGGTGGTAGTACAATCTATAAGATAATTACATTAGTAATTGTGTGATGCAGAAATGTCATAACAAACTGGTAAGAAATATTTAATATACATAATAAACTGCATGCATGACATAATTTGTTGTGTTTTGAAGATCAAGTTCAAGGGCAAATTATGTTATGTATATTGTTTACATATGTTTTTGGTTTGTTATCTAAATAATATTTATACTAATTTCTAGGTAATCGAGATGAATATAATGACAAGGTAAGTAATTATTATAATATACGTATGAACTTAATTAAATTAATCTAATTACATTTCAGATAACTACATATATTAAATGAGGGACGATTCTCGGATGGTGATATTAATAACTCAGCTGTAGTGTTGGGTTCGACGATAAATTGGTGATGGTTTTCTTTCAGGCGATGATTTATGTATTCCAGGTGACAACAAATGTATTTCAGGTGGCAACAAATGTATTTCAGGAACTCGTAATTTGATTTTAGATTGAACACAGTACAATCTGAAAAATTTTGATTATTTCTTTATTTTTTGCTTCAACTCATCAAAATTTAACTAAGGTGAATTGTTACGTAACGTTGTTAGCTGAATTAGATCTGTTTTGTGGGTTACTTTTGTTTCTACAAAACCTTTTCATTTAAAAAAAATATAATATCAAAGTTCAATGAACATTGAGAAAATAATATTTAGGACCTGTCCGAATACTAGTCACTTGTGAATGAGAAGACGCCCATTGGCCAGCTCCATTTATATGTTATTTACTGAAGTAGTCTTTGCTTTGGTGTCCTTAATCCATTAAATCAATTGGTTTCGTTCTCTGCAATCGTCGTACTGCATGTGAAGGGTCCAACATACCACGAAGCTCTTCATTTACGTGTTGATAAATACGTTGTCCATGTATTACTGCAAGTATTTTTTTATTTCTTCTTGGACCATCGGGATATTTAGATCCCTATGAAGGTCATCATTCCTAATGTACCACGGAGCGTTAACTATACCACGTAGCACTTTGTTTTGAAAAGTTTGAATTATTTTGATGTTGGTTTTCTTTGTACAGCCCCAGAGCTGTATTCCGTAAGTCCATACAGGCTTTAGCACCTGTTTATATAATAGCAATTTATTTTCGGTTGACAATCCCGAGTTTTTCCCGAGCAGCCAATACATTTTTCGATATTTGATATTTGATATTAAAAATTGTAATAATCGTTATTGCATACGAAAATAAGATAACCGAAACTTATTTTAGATCCAATACTTCAATAAATGTATTAATTTAGTTGAACAAGCAATAATTTGTTACCTTTTTACCAGGAAATATAATTTCGTAATTGAAAAAATTACGCATTTCCAACAACAACAACAATGAATAAATGCAAAAATTATTTCAGTTACGTCAAAAATTATTACTTACAATGGCAGTTCATGAACGTTGAGAATTTACCTTTCATTTTTCGGTAGCTTTACGTATATCCCTTTCTCAACCAAAAAAAAATGGCTCTATTTAAGTCCAAACCACACAAATGTGTCAGTAAAAATCATAGTATGGCGTTTTTGATAAAAAATGTCGCTTGATTTGAAGTACAACCAACACAATTGTGAGTATAGTTATAGGACCTGTCCGAGTACTGTGATAATTATTTCTATTGTAATAATTTTGGCAGGAAATTGAATGCAACCAAATTATTACAACAGCTACGCGTAATAATTTTTGACGTAACTGAAATAATTTTTGTATTAGTCCATTGTTGTTGTTGGAAATGCGCCATTTTTTTAATTACGAAATTATATTTGCTTAAGTGATGAATGTAACAAATTATTGTTCGTTTAACTAAATTAATTTTTCAATAATTGTGAAAAATTGGATCTAAAATAAGTTTCAGTTATCTGTATGCAATAACGATTATTACATTTTTTTAATAATGTCAAAAACATTTCAGTATTCGGACAGCAATCGAACTCTAATAAATTATGGAAGAGAAAATTATTTCAGTAATGTCAAAAATATTTCAGAAAATTAAATTATTACAGTATTCGGACAGGTCCATAGTGTTTTTTTTTCGGATGAAAATAAGTTTGAAAGGAAAACACAAATGTGTAAGCTTGTTGAAAACACATACAAAAATAAATTTTTGGCGTGGTAGGTGGCAATCCCATTCCAAACGACCACAACACTACAACTTACATATTTTGGGTATTCCCCTGTTACTTCAGAAGCCGTGAAAATGGCAAATCCCATCGAAACACTGGCAAAAACAAAACAAAAAAAAATCCAAACCCGTAAATATAATAATAATAAAAAGGCCAAAATAATTTCATAAAACACGTACATGTACATGTAGGTAAGCCGAATCCGTGGTGCATCAAGGTTTTTGTTATGTGTGGTTATGAGTGGAATACCTTACGATTTTTTGTACCATGGTAAAACTACAGGTTTTTCATCAACAAACCTCAATCGTTTTGGATTAGATTGGATCGATTAGGGCATAAATTGTATTTTGACAATTATTTTATAATTATACGGAACAATCACAAACAAAATTACTATCGAAAACCTAAAGTAAAAAAAAAAGAAAAAAAAACTATTTTGGTACGATCCAGTTATTTGAAATTTTTATGGATTTGTCAATCCACCAACCACGTAAGATGTAAGGTTTGTTGGACCAGCTAATTAGTTACTACCGTATTTTCATACATTCTAAAAAATGGAGGTTGAAAATTGTTTGGCTATTAATTGTGGGCCACACAAGCAATGTGAGAAGCGTGAACATCACGGTTCCACAAATGAAGATAGTGTATCGAATCCTGAAAGTCATACTTCATCAAACAAATCAAGATGTAAAATGAGACCATTCAGGGATATGCAATATGACGAAATTGGCCATATGCCAGCACATGACCAAAAGCCAACAAATGAACTGCACACTGCACTGATAGAGCATTTTTTATGTCCAAGAAATGTAAGGTGCATCTTTCCATTAGCAAGGCAAGAAACTGCTTTGAAAAGTTTCGTTTAAAAAATTGAAGTACTTATTTATGAAATATGTGATATCTTATATGAAGAGTATTAAAATGTAATTCATGAATTTATGATGATAATGTGTAATATGTTATATACTTTTAGAATCAACTGTTTTAATTTTATTTAACAAATCTGAATTAAAACTTTTATTAACGACTGAAATTTATTAGAATAAATATTTAAAAAATAAAATACAAAATTTAGAAAATAAATTATGGTGAAACTCTCTGTGCAATATATTGTACATTTTGGAAGGTCTCTGAAAGGAGTGAAATAAAAATTGAACCGAAATTTTATAGGCCGAGTGAAATAAAAATTGAACTAAACCCCATACACATTATCTTAAAATAGCCTCATATTTACTAATTCAATCAAATAATAATTCTAGCTTTTCTAATATTAAATGGCGGTCAAAAGAGAGAAATTCCGACTGGGTAAATCGATTCGAAATTATTCCCTTAGTTGGAAGACAAATATTAGTAAACTTGAAAACAAATTTGAAAAAGCGATTAAAGTAGCCAGCGAAAAATTTGAATAATATAAAGAATTCTAAAGCAAATTATATTCCAAATTCGGAAATTTCTATCGATTTCTGGAATAGGACCTCAGAATGATTTATATAACTTAATGTAGATGGGAAACTACTATAGCCGTAATGCTTCTGTTTTATTTTTTCAAATTTTATAGTTTTGATCTAACACAACTTTGGATTTAATCAGGCTGACTTTCCATTCCCCTCCAAGTGTTTTCTGAATAACTCATGAGTTGGACAACTCTAATTTATAAATAAAATAACCTGCATAAGACAATAATGTCGTATGTTCTGCAAAGGCCATACAACCTTTACATAAAAATTTTAATTGCAAACAGAATTTATGGACAGGAGCCTGTGGTACGCCACGTGTAACATATTCTGTACCACAAACAGTTTGTTTGTTCTGCAAAAAATTTTAAATTAGTTTAAAATGCAGTTCAAGTCTTCCCAATTAACAGACCGAGCACATTTATTCACCAGATGTAAATATAACTTCTTGTAAGTGTCCATCCTTTGTGCACATTCGACAAATCGTATATCTTGTTCAAGTCATGGATGGTCTTAAAATTCCTAGTGAATTACCAAATATTTATATAAATCCGATTTTTGTTTAGAGGGCAAACGACAGAGATCTATAACTAGTTTCAAAGTTACATGGTGTTCTATCGCTTCTAGTGCCCACAAATCTATATTCGAATACGCCGCAATTGAACCATGTATTAGAGGCGGTCCATGTTTCGGTCCTGGCACCAAAATCCAAAAAGCTTCGTGGCTTGAAATCTATATTATGTTTAGCGATCTCTTTAAATATTTTCATAAATGCGAGTTCTTTAGGTCCCCGCCTAATCGCGTATGATAATTACTGAAATATATTAGTAAGAACATATGCTATATAAAATAGCGGAAATTTGATGTAATTACCAGAGGAATTTTTTTATTCATTTTGTATGTCTTTTTCCACTAAATAAAACATCCCAGTGGAATAAAATATTAAAAGAGATTCTTAAACTGACAAACTGATTGATCTCCGAAGTAAAGGAACTCGGTAAATAACATTACATTACAATTACATTACAAAATACATTACAAAATAAATTACTTTAGTGATAGTGCTGACACTTTCGGCGAGTAGCGTAATCTCTTATTTTCCGTTGTCAAATTTCAAGCATTAAGAGCATGATACTCGCCATTTCCATGGGAACGTGATAATGTACTCGGATATATCAGTTAGTAGTGGTCCAGCTACTGCCGAACTATTCTGGGGTCATATTCCCTTAAGCAGTGACTTTTGCGTGGCGCCTGATTATAGAGAGTGGATGCGTCAGCCACTTTCAAAGGAACTGAAGCTGTACTCGGCTTGACACTGTCGTGCTGTAAAAGAGACATCATCGCATGCACGTGGGTGGCTTACATCAAACTCAAGTGTCGGGAATAACTCAGTTGTAATAAATATTTTATTCCTATAGGCACGCAAAACTTTTTCAACCTCGTTAATTATTTAATCAAAATGCATAGCGAATTAGTTCGATATATATCTATAACAACTAAGGCCAAATATCGACCATATCTTTAATAGCATTATAATGTAAAAATAATTGATAACTAACTACTCATATATGCATACGAGGAGGTACAAAACGGACGTGTGGGGGCTCACCCCACACCCAGTACAATAATAAACCCTATAAAAATTACCTTGCTATAGGCGTAAATAAATCATTGTTAAAAGTATTCAAAACTTTATGTGTAGAGTGCGGTTGCATTGGAATGTCCTACCATATACTTAGAAACATTGTTTTATCATTGTGATTTAATCATGACCATAGTGAGCTATTGATTTCATTCTGATGGTTGCGAAAACACTATCGCACTTAAAAAGCGCTCCGCGGGCCAATTTTTTGCTTCTTTTTCGTTTGGTCTGTTGCTTAACTGGTAGTATGTCTCCTTTGGACAAACACACTGGCCTCCGTTTTTAATGCTAGACATTCGAAACGTTATCCGGGCCTGAATTTAACTTTATTATTTTTGTTACCCGCTTTGGAATATCTCTAACAAGCTCTTTCATGGTGGCTCTAACATCATCTTCCTGATCCCTTGATATTTGCAACATACTTATAATTGCTATGGTGTTGCGGGAGTAAATGGTTCACTATGATACTGAGCATTATCGGACCTGTTGAAACAGTTTTGTGATTATCTCTGAATATTTGTTCATCACCGACAGGTCTGGTGTATTCTAGTGATCGCAATCGACATCCGTTTAACCTTTCTACGGTTGTAAACTGTCCTTCTGAGCACTGTAGATATTCTTTTTACTGTCCTAAACTCTGGTATGGTTCAAATAAGTTTAAACGCCTGACTTCCACTATTCTGGTTCGTTCCACCAGAAATTATGTACAGTTAACTAATCTCGCGCTATTTTTTTGTCGTTTTCTGATCCCCGGTGAAATCTTAGAACAATATAGAACACTTAACATCTTAGATCACTCAGAAAACACTAATATTTCGGTCGTGATTCCGTTTTTCTTCAACAGCTCTCAATGAGTTGAGTTCCTTGTATCTGGCTACGGATAAACGTCGATTCACACCGAAAAATAAGCGGTGTCGATCAGAGTTTTATCCGAAAATGTATTTTCTTTTTATTCAACTCTTACTAAAAATTCACAGCACATCAACGGATAAATATTTTGAGACATCCGAAAGGATACCTGTTCCTAAAAAATTATATTTTTGACGTAAAATTCAGCAAATTTCGTTTGGAATTAAGAAAATACTCTAGATCGAAAGAACTAGTTCCACGATTCCCAGTTTACAAAAGGTAAAATTTAGTTAGAAACTATAAAATACTTAAATTCTAACACCCTCTTATATATTTTCAGAAATCAACGGACAAACTAGAGGAAAGTGATCAAAGCGATTGTAAGTGATCCATTACATTGCCGAAATACCATGTTTCCGCCTTGCCGAATGAAAAATTACTTTCCAAACGTGATTAATAAACAAAATAAATAATCTTAATAATTTAATCAAATTTTCTGTGTGGTTTTTACTTAATATCAAAAAAAAAAACTTTCAAAACATTTAAACGGTGCTCTGAGATTCTACCGAAAGTATTTTTCGTGTACATCCACAATGAGACTTTCAAAACTCTGAACGATGCTATTTAATTAGACCGATGACGGATACAAATGTACTTGATCCGATGAAAATTATTGTAAAAAAGTTCAAAAGGAGTTAATTTCTGAATATCCAATCGGTGGGATGCTATGTAACACCGAATCGGTAATGTGGCCACCCTTTATTTTTCTGTGTGTTCAAGTGGATAAATGGTACGATAACAGTAAATAACTAACGAAGTTGCAAACCCGGTTTTGAAGCACTACAAGGCTCATGCGGCAGCCCGCTCCGCACCACAACGGGAATTGAGACGATGTGTCCTCAAAGTAAAAGAACATAGGGATTGGATTACGAATATCAGCCCTGATGATATTACGAAGCAAAAAGAATTACCTATAGGAGACTCGCATAACAACGGAAACATATAGGAAAAAGAAACAGGAAGAACCTTTAGACGAGACGGAGCCTGAGTAATTACTGTGGAGTCCAGGTTAATCCACGTCCGAGGCCGGTTGGAAAGGTTATTATTTAGTACTAAACCCCCGACCGCCTAGAAATAAAAGACATCAAACTACTTCAGAGCAACACGGAGGAGGATACTGTTAAAGTTAGCCGAAAGTTTCCAGCCGAAAGATAATGCAGATAGTGTCTTGAATACAGCAAAAATCCGCCATGAACTCGAATTTAGCAGAATTTAGGATCGAATTACATCATTCGGGTGAAGGAGAAATCATTTCAGTTTATAGGAATTTAAAAATCGATAGGAGCGAGAGTATAAAGAGAGTTTAAAAATAGTCAAGACACTATCTGCATTATCTTTCGGCTGGCAACTTTCGGCTAACTTTAACAAGGTCGGAGGAGGTGCCAAAGATATCCAGGATGTGTCTAATGTAGTTTTTAGTACGGTTGTTTCTCCTAAATTGAAAACTGGAAAATTTCGTTCAACGGCGATTCTCGGGAGTTGGCGGTCGAAAGGTTCTTGTTCCGGGTGGAACACCAGGCTTCTACATTTGGAATCGCACATCACGAGTTGGTGCACCAACTAGGAGCATTGCTGAAAGGCGCGGCGCTGAATTGGTACTGGTGTCATATCGAACGCAACCCGAATGTATCTTGGAATACATTAAAGGCGAACTTGATCAAACGCTTCCAAGACCAGAGGACCAAACCATCCAAGACTGGAGCGCCCGATATCGATCAGGATATGCTTAGAGTTCAGAATGCAGAAACCACATGGGTGTTTCCG
Source organism: Nephrotoma flavescens (assembly GCA_932526605.1). Lineage (NCBI taxonomy): Eukaryota > Metazoa > Arthropoda > Insecta > Diptera > Tipulidae > Nephrotoma > Nephrotoma flavescens. The sequence continues at coordinate 205,223,840 of OW052221.1, read as the reverse complement.
AACGTTTTATAATGATATCAGAGCGTTGTCGCTGCAGTTCCAAACACCAATCCTCGATGCAGAACTTCTCCACATCGTTCGACTCAACATGAGGAAAGGCTTCCAAAACGCGCTGGCAGATCAAGAGATATTTTCCATTGCGTTCCTGGTACGACGATGCTTGGCATTAGAAGATACCTGGAGTAGAACTGGATATGAGCCCGAAAAACAGTGTGCGAGGACATCGGTCATACGTACATGGACTATCCCAAACCAATAGTGTGTTACGGTTGCGGCCGTCCTGGTATTGTCAAACCGCATTGTTTTAGATGTTTAGGAAACTCGCATATGAGAGTTCGTTCCGCTGGGAATGCGACGCCCTCTTCTCTCCCCAGAACAATAACGTACGTCCACAACGATCTACCGTTATCACATACACCCCCGAAATAACTTCACTTCCATTTTTGTTTAGCCACCATAAGCCATCACTTGTCAGTCTTTACGTGGACTTATCCGAGTCCGTAATTATTGGAGCCATAAGCGTGCGAAATTATTTCCGAAGCCTTGGTAGACGACGTTATTGATACCCGACCTTATGTTAAAGTGGTTTTAAATGGAGACGAATATCTTTTTGGAAGACTCTCAGTATAGGATTTTTCATTTGCCTACTATTTAGTATACAAACCGCATCTGGAGACAAGGCTAGGGTATTTGGGTATTTATATACACTTCCATCAATTATATGGTATAGAAAAAAACTCTAAAAGCCTTTACTCACCATATTGACGTGGGAGACGCTAATTCTATAAAGCTACGACACTACTCTGTATCTCCGGCGGTCCAGAAAATCCTATATGAAGAATTAGACAGGATGTTGGCTCTCGGGGTAATTGGGGAGTATAATAGTTCCTGGAGTTACCCGGTGACATTGGCCACAAAGTCAAATGGCAAAGTTCCAATGTGCTTAGACGCCCGACGACTGAACGAAGTGACGATCAGGGACGCGTACCCCCTACCTATCATCGATGGGCTTCTGAGTCGGTTGGATCAAACCAAATTCATTTCTAGCATTGATTTGAAAGATGCGTTTTTTGGCACATCCAGTTGACTCAGGAGTCCAGAGATAAAATGGCGTTCATGGTTCCTGGTCGCCCTTTGTATCAGTTCGTTGTAATGCCATTTGGACTTTTCAACGCGCCACAGACTTTATGCAGACTGATGCATCGGGTGATCCCACACCAATTACACGAAAAAGTCTTCGTCTATTTAGACGACCTCCTCATTGCCTCCGAGAGCTTCGAGGAACACATTATCTTGCTTAAACAAGTGGCTTTTCTACTCAGTTCCGCAGGTTTAACCATAAATCTCGCTAAAAGCCATTTTTTATTTATTTATCTATTTATTTTATTTATTTATCTGTCTCGCTGTCACAAAAGTTTAAAGCAGCACAGCGGAACTATTCGGCTACCGAATTGAAATGTCTTGCCGCGGTGTTAAGCGTGAAAAAGTGTAGGGCGTATATCGAGGGGTACTCGTTTACTACCATCATCACTGACCATGCGAACCTCAAATGGCTGATGGGGCAGACTGATTTAAGTGAACGACTTGCCCGGTGGGCACTGAAATTGCAAGGCTTCACCTTTAAGATAATGCATCGGAAAGGATCGCAAAATGTAGTCCCAGATGCTCTGTCACGAGCATTTATGGAAGAAGTAAGTGATATGAACCATTCCATTTAGATCTCGATTCTTCCGCATTCCATATACGGACGAGTACATCTGTCTCGCTGCCAAGGTGCAAACTAATCCTTCTGCGTACGTGAATCTCCGAGTGGTCAATCACAAAGTGTATATCAACCCCTCTAATCGGCGTGATGATCCCAGTAGTTTCGTCCCATTGTGGAAATTTTACGTTCCAGGAAATTTAACAGAACGACTGGTTCAATTAGCACTTGACCCCCCTTGTCGTCTCATTTAGGAATAGCTAAAGCCCTTACCCTATTACAGAGGTACTACTATTGGCTCACAATGACTAATGACGTTAAGAAATATATAGAAAATTGCCAAATTTGTAAAGAATCGATTTCACCAAATTCTGCAATTCAACCTCCGATGGGGCAACAAATAACAGCTGTTAGGCCAATGCAGCATTTATGACCCTACCTACCCCAGATCTGCTAATGGTAACGCTCATTTGTTTATTTGACCTATACTCTAAATACATATTTCTTAAGCCTATATGAAGCAAGCTTTAGCTTCAGCCGTTGTACATTACCTGGAAAGGCATGTCTTTTCTGTATTTTCAGTGCCAGAGACAATTACATCCGATAATGGGGCACAGTTCACCTCGATTGCCTTGAAGAATTTATTTACGAAACTATGGAGTGACCCGTATGTTTACTCCAAAGTATTCACCGCGATGCAACCCATCTGAAAGGGTCATTCGATCCATAAGATCATCGAAAATGGGATCAGCACCTCCATGAGATCGCTTTGAGCTCTAAAAAATGCTAACCATAGCTCGACTAATTATTCACCACACTATTTGATGTTTGGACAACATTTCGTAGGCCAAGGTGACGAGTATAAATTATTGAGGGAGTTACGCGCTATTACCAATAGAGACATCGTTACATTAAGCAAATCCGACCGCATTTAGAAGCGGCCTATCGTAAAAACGTTCATACCTACAATTTGCGTAGTCGACCGAGAGAGTTGCAAATAGGTAAAACCGTTTACGTCCGCAATTTTATGCTGAGTGATGCAGTAAAACATCAATCCGCGAAATTAGCTCCAAAATTTTTAAACGCCGTTATTCTACGAAAAATTGCAAACGTTGCTCGCCGAAGGGGAAATCTATAGGAGTTTACCATAGTAAAGATATTCGCGAGTAACCCACGCTACATTGATTTTGTCGATCAGATGATTTTTTTTTATTTTATCTTATTTATATGCCCAGCTTATGAGACGATCAGTGGTCGACGAGTACGTCCCCACGATTTGTAACGTGCGTTCCATTTACGCCTCGCTTATACCGCTTCAATTTTCGTGGTCCAGTGTATAGCATTTATTATGCCTAAAGGCTTGTTGCACACCAAAATTACCCCATCTAAATTATTGTTACGCCTGCGATGTTGACAAATCGGTGGTACAGTATACTGTTGGCGATTCATTATGATTATGATAATGACTTTGTAAGGTGTATGCACCATACCCGGTCCGAGAAAAAAAAATCGTACGATTAGCGGATTTTTTTTGCACTGCATAAAAATATTGAATATTTTTGTTTGATGGTAGAAAACACCCAAAAAGAATTTTAATTATTGTTTGGGATTCGATAATAATCTTTTGGTGCATGAACTTGTGAGTAGAAAAGAATAAAAAAAAACGAAATATAAAAATAAATATTTAAGGGACTATGCAAAATGTCCATGTTATAGAGTATGTATTTAATGATTCTTGGTGAATTTTCTTTTTGTTGATAGAATGTTGTGAAAAAGTCAGAATTATAAGCACAGTTGGGCATTTCGTGTATTTTACATAAAATATGTAACAACAATATGTATTAACATCATAAATTACAATCAAAAAGTTTATACAGATAGTTAATCATATAATCATTTTCTTCATTTACACTAAACAATAATCATCTAACCTTTTATAATGCCATCTGTTTTTGTCTTGAACAATCTCCAAAATATGATAAAGTAAATGTCTACTGACATCTAGCTACATTTGAATAGAACTTATTTGGAAACAAAAATTTAAAAGTCTATATTTCTTTCTATATGTAGCGGACATTTCTTAAACTACTTACAATTTGGCCGTGTCGTTATCTGTCAGAAACAATTGTCAATCGAAAAATGTCGAAACAGATTACGATGAGCATAAATTTGAAGTGAGTATCCCTTTCTCAGTTCGCTTCTTGACAGTTGCGGCCGTGAACTTATCACATCTGGATTACAATGAAATGAAATTGGGTACGGGAGTTTGCTTTCTCAAAGGATTCAATGATATACTTAGAAGTCGCTTGAGTAAAAATAAACACGAGCATCATTAGGTTACTTTCACCTGCTTTGATCGTTGTGCAATTGAATGAGTTGAAGTAATAATGCAGATGGTCGGATGTAGCTGTCGCAAATGCAGATCTTCAAAAAGAGGCGATTCTATTTTGTATTCACAATCAGTATTAGCTAAAATAGACTCAATAATTTTTATAGCGTTCGGTAAAATACCAAATAAATTACATTTCATAATTTACGCGCCCGTCACTGTGCTATTAAGCCATACAAATATTAACGGACCAACTAAAAATCACATCACGCAAACAAATTATTGTTTAAGGCTTCGTTCGCTGATCAACAATTTAACGAAGCAGAATTGTCCAGAAAAGGCAATGCTACTTTAAGTAGATTTCTTCCCGATTTAATGCCAGCATACACAACGACAATAAAATTTAAAGGCAACAAGAAAAGTGAGTTATTATGTTTGTTGAGAGACAATCACATTCAACAATTTTGCGCCGTCTTTTACAATAATTTATTTTAACACATTTTTTGTTCAAGAAGCAATTATTAATTTTTTTTTAAATAATTTTGAAATTAGTTTTATTATTTTTTATTTAATTGTATTGAAATTTTATTGAATTCGTTAATTTTTTTTTATTTTTTTTATTTATTCACTATTACAACTTAGCTCTAGCGGTTTTTCCCTTTATAGGCTTCTCACTCCATTGGTATTGCCCAACTTACCACGGATATCTGCATTTTCATGTCGTGATGATCGCCGTACGAGTTTACTTGGTTTTTATTTAATTCGTCGGTGACATGTTCTATCTTTAAGTACCTGAGAAGGTTGTCTTTTCTAATGTACAAAGGGCGTTTACAATCAACCACAGAACTTTATTTTGGAAACATTAGTTACGATCCTCTGCACATGACGCCAACGAAAACAACGTGGAATTGGGATCTACTTTTCTAAAGCGCGCGGATTGATACTACACAAATCCACGCGCATCAAAAATGCATAATATGCATAAATACCTTTATGCATATTTTGCTGCACACTAGATCGGGTGTCAACGTAATAGATTTAAGTAGATATTATAAGTTAGTATTAAGTTATTATTCGATTGGAAAACATTAAAATAAAATTAAAATTGTAATAAAAAATAAATTAATTAAAAGAGTTAAAATAAATAAAATAAATAAAATAATTTAGAGATAAATTATTTTTTTATTAATAAATAGTTTTGTGTAAACATAAGTCATTGTATCATTTGTGTATTGGTATTGGAGCCAGTACATTTTCGTATATTTAAAGTTTAACTCTCCGTTTTTCTTCCTGATGTGTTGTTTTCAGCTTAGCTTAGCATCGGATCATGCCACGGTATTTAGCACATTTTGATTTGTAAAGTTGACATGCTCATGCACTGATTTGGTTTCTCTCTCTCTATAGCTAGTTCTCTGACTTCAAAGGGATAGTTATGTATCCTTATGAAGTTGGTTTGAGAAGGTACACTTTTCCCAGTTGTATGCAATGACTCTAGATCATCTTCCAGATGCATCTATGTTCTAATTGGTTTGCGGAGGTTTGTTTGCTCGGAACTTCTTGCATAAACCCCAAATGGTTTTATTGTTTGTTAATTTAGGCAAGTTATATTTTTTTAACATCATTGTACTCAGAGTCATGATCACAGGTGAGTGGTCAGATGATAGTCCTTCACTATTTTTGATGCACGCAGACTCTAAAACTCATTGTAACTCTAAAACTTCTTGCAAGAAATCAAGAAAATCAAATTCGTTAATGAAAAAATAATAATAATAATATTGGATATAAGTCTCCGCCATTTTTATCAAAAATTGGGCATTTATTGTGGAAGAACGGTTATATTTTATTCAAAGAACTGTCCATCGCTAGTCACTACCATGCGGGAAGAACCATCCATCTTTTGAGGCTATCCATGAATCAACCCAATTTTTGATATCTTCATATCAGTGCTGCTCAGGCAGGCTATAAGTCATCGATCGAAACAAATGGTAATTAGACGAGGCAATGTCTGGTGAATACGGTGGGTGGGATTAAACTTCCCAATTGAGTGTTTCCCAGTAGGGTTTGCGGGTGAAAAATTTGGTCGTGTCTGGAGTAGTGGTGGGCGCGTTTTTCCTTGAGTGCTCGGCGCAATCTCATCAATTGCGTTTGGTAGAGACATATTCGGCTTGCTTGTCTATGTTGAAGCATGGCTAGGGGGACCCATGCTTTCTTTTATTTTGGGTTGTCGTAGTGGATCCCTATTTTATCACCAGTGACTGTACGATGCAAAAACCCTTTCGTTTATGACTCGTTCAATATTTCACGCCTTCAGTTCACATGGAGTCTAATTTTCTTGATTTTGAATCATTTCCTATGATTTTAAACAATGTGAAATTGGGTTTTTAGACACTCCTAATATAAATACAGCTTCTTTTTGCATTTAGCATGAATCTTTATCCAATAATGCTTCCAATTCCGCGTTTTCGTACACTTTCGGCCTTCCGCTTTACGTTCTTTGCCTCAAATCTACTATTCTTAAACCTTTGAAATCACTTTTTACAACTTCTCTCATTTAAGACAGCCTCGTCATATGCAGCTTCAGACGATTTCTTCAAATTAAAGAAGTAAATAAAAAGAAAAAAAATATATGATGTTGACACAAAAACGCTAATATTTTAAAGTTATATTGTTGGCAGACGTCCAATTTTAGGATATGACGTTTAACATCGGGCAATTTTAACCATAACTTGCTGATGGCACCAAATTTTGCCGAACGGAGAAGACTTATTTGTATAATAACTCAAAACTTGGGTTCGAATCCCCTTGGGTTTCGAACTGTCATAATTAAAGTTATAGGTTATCATCGGTGGTTTAAGAGTAGCAATTCCATAAATTGTTATACTCAGATTTAATGTACGTTATTACATTATTGAACATAAAATTACTTATTATTAATAGACAGTTGGTGATTGTTAGAAAAAACTCAAATCTAAAATTTGCTTTTTTGAAATATCACTTTTATTCACTTCTGCCATTTTTGATACCCTTTATTGTTTCGTACTTCTCTAGGTTGGTTTGGTAATGACCGCACTAAATTTTCGCACACCTGTGGTTCAATATTGTACCATTCTCTCTCCAACACCTAATTTAAGCTCCTCCTTATTACAAATGTTATATTTTTTTATTCTCTTTTTCAATCCATGTCATAAATTCTCTATAGGATTTCTATAGGAGGCGTTTCAATCACTTTTCAAAAGTTTAGAGCAACCACTGTCTAGTGTCGTAGGCCTTATGCTTTGGGTCATTGCCTTGGTAAAAGGCTAATTTGTCTTTTCGTTTAGCTCAAAATGGAAATTAAAAATAAATCAAATAATTACGAATACGACTGTGACACGTTGAAGACAAACACCTTTAAAGCAATGGAGCACCAATATAAGGCATTACGACACACACAATTTTTGCGTTGTCATTTAAGGAATCAAATACGTGGACCACTGCATTTATGGGGAAGCATAACAATATCGCCAGGTGGCCCCGGAGTATGCTGAGTCCAACAGTATTTGATAATTATAAATGTTTTAATTAAAATGCTGAGACGAGTATGAAAACTTCTAAAAAATTTAAATTAATTTTGCCATTAATGACAGGGGTGGCACGTGATGAGAATTACTTTTCACCTCTTTGCATCAAAATATTATTTCAAACTCTTATTACTGGACAATTCAGAGGCATTCATTGGAAGTATTTTGACAACTAATCAATGACGTAAACTGTTAATTAACCTTACGGGAAGTATTTATAAAATGAAGCAAGTTTGTAAAGTCCAAATTTGACGATAAATTATTTCATAAATCTAACTGTCCACGTTGATTTATACTAAAGGCCATTGGGTGGTCAAAATCGCAACGTGGCTATAGCATATAATATTTTCAAAGTCAAATTAGCTAGCCAATATATAAGAAAGGCTTTAATCCTGGCTTCAAACCTTTTGGTTGTTGTTAAACATATTTACAATATACAGCACAATGTACACACACAGACACGGAATATAATCAATATTTTCGTATTAATTTATTTTTTTTTATAAAAAAAAAATGTTTTACCATTTTTATATATTCATAATTAAAAGCAATTTAATTTAAATTTATTTATTTTGCGCCACAACTAACATTTCGTAATAAAAATTCTACTCACATCCAATGTTTTCAAATGTCCTTCCAAATATTTTGAATTTGTAAAATTAATTAATAAATTGATTATGATTACGATGCATAAAATACATTTCCATATCATGTTTAATATTTTTTTCTTTATTTTAACAAAACAAAACAAATAAATAATTATTTTAATTAAATGTAAAAGTGTAAATAAATAATAAATTATTTTTTTGTTGAATTTCACTTAATTTAATCAGAATCACTCGCACACGAATTAAATTTTATTTTATCGCCTATACACGTCGTCAGCACAAATCACTTCAATAATTAAATAAATTAAATTAAATAATTTTTTCACATTTTTTTTAAATATTTGCTAAATTATGAAATTATAAAATATATTTTAAATTTACTGCATCATTGCTTGCAGCAGTACTCAATGTTTGGTTCTAATCGATTTATGTTGTTGTGTAGTAGCGCTGCGATAGTATAAGTTTATTGTGTGTGTGGTGTGTGGCCCCTGGCAACGATAAATTGGTAAACAAACATTTTTATTGGTCGAATGGCGAATAATTTTACGCTTTTATGAATGGTCTGTGAATGTATACCTGTGTAGGAAGGATTACGCGTTAGTTTCGCGATTTTCATTGTTGCCCGTGCGGTCTAAGGTTTTAAAAAATATTTTTAAATTTCAGATAAACAAACGTTTATTAGTGTTTATTAAAGGGTCAACTGTACCTCTTTGTGATGCAAATAGTTCATTGGCAATTATTGCAGAAGGCGAAACTGATTTATTTATAACATAAGTTAAATGTATAGATTGTAGAATAGGGCTTTCAAACCCACACGCGGGATGTCTTGTAATTATGCACGATCTGTTAAGTTTGTTCGATGTAATGTTATGGATGGACCATCTGTTAATCGTTTTTTTCTTTTTTAAATAAAACCCACATTTTGGGATGAAAAGTTAAAATTTTTTATTGATAAAGAAAAGTGGTTCTATGCAATATATGTATGAAAAACAATATCGTTTATAAGCCCACAAGTCTACATGCCTACGTATCAAAATTTTCGATGACTTTTTCCAATAAAAGCGGAGCAATGACCTCAATTTCAGGTCAAATGTTGTTTTTAAGTTGTTGAATTGTTTGTAGAAGATTAGCATACACCTTACCTTTCAAATAACCCCACAAAAAAATCAAGTAGTGTTAAATCCGTGCTTGTTGGTGGCCAAAGAACTTCACAATTTCTTGAAATTATGTGATCAGCAAATTTTGCTGACAATAAATGGATTGTTGCACGACTGCGTGGCATGTCGCTTCGTCTTGGTGAAACAAAAGGTCCTTGACACGCAATTCATTCACTCGCTGTAAGAGCATTTTCCTGTTCGTTATCAAAAATAAACGGCCCAATGATGCCAGCAGCCCATAAACTACACCAAACAGTGACTCTTTTAGGATGAACTTCTGCTCGTGAATAAATTTGACAATTTTGCTTATTGATGTACCTATTAAGATAAAAATGAGCTTCATCGCCAAAGATGTTTTTTGATGAAAAACCTTCATTTCGTGCAAGCATCCAAGTAGGTGAATTTTGTCTGCAAATGAAGATCATCATGCAGAATGAGTCGTAATGTGGTTAGTGAAATGTTTAGTTATTGTGAATGCTTGGTTCATTACGAACATTTTCACTAACAGCTGAAACTGCATCAGGAGTACGAATTGGATGAACATGTTGATACGGTCTACGACCTTCTACTGAACCAATTTCTTCAAAACGATCAATATTTTTGCCAAATGCACGCTCAGTAGGGCGGCCATGTCGATCAAAACTCTCACGTAATTTACGAAATGTTGTTGTTTTTGAACGATTATTTTCATAATGAATTTGGCCAATCCAAAATGCGTTGTTGTGTTGTGAAAGAATTTTTTAGAACAAATAACATTAAAGCCACTTTTATGGTTCTGATTATTTTTTTGTCCAATCATATTGCTCAAAAATGACGAAGTGTTGCAATATGATTGAACAAAAAATAATCAAAACGAACGAACGAACGAAAGAAAATCAGCAACCATAAAAGCGGCTTAAGTACTAAAATTCATCGGTTGAAAAAAGAACCAACAAATGGCCTACCCTGTACATAATTATAAATTGTTTAAGTAATTATAATTTAAAAAAAAAAATATTTATTTAATTATTTAATTCCATTGGTAGGCGATTGAAGTGTTTGACTTCGGTGGCGATATCATGGGATTGTAACTACCCCCTGGGGAGAGAAAAAAATAGTCCTAGACTTTTAATGTTACACCAGGGCGACATGTTATATCATCACATTTTCGATAATCTTCGATAATTTATCGAAAATTTGATGTTATAACTTGTCACCCCTGGTGTGACACAACGACCTACTAAGGAAAGCTGCAGTGACATGTTCTACCATCACATTTTTGATAATTTATCGAAGTTTATGTCTCGCTTCTCTAGAATAAATTGGGATACTATTTCATATTTTATATTATTTTCAAGCCTGCTAGATTGAAAAATTCCGATGTATCTACTCCAATTCTATCACCAAATAATTTGTTTTCGATACTTCAAAGAAATTAGAGAAAAAAATATTCATTTATTCCAGTAGGTTGAGATAGCAATAGAAAATAAATAATTTATAAACGAAACAGTCGCCAATTTCAGTTTAGTAAAAAGAGACATAAATTTCGATAAAGTATCGAGGGTGTGATTTTGTAACATCACGTTTTTCGACACTTATCGAAAATTGTGTCTCTTTCTTCTAGAACAAATTTGCTTACAAATTTGCTTACTTACTAGAACAATTTTGTTGCTTGTCTCAAGTTATTTTTTCGATAAAGTATAACATATAACACAAATAGATGATATTGTAGGAACAGAGTAGAGAAGCATAATGTTCTATTCGAGCTTGCTGAGATCGCAACAGAAAAACGTAATTGAGAAATGAAAAAACAATTTTATTCGTGATGAAAGAGACGTAGTATCGAAAATAGTGACGTTACAAAATGCCACCCCTGTGGCATTATTTTGGTAATTATCCGGAAATAGAGAACAGGGGAAAGAATTTATATGTAATTTTTATTTAAACTTTTTTTTCTGGCATACTGAGGTAAAAAGTTAGTGTTAATTTTTTCGAAAACAATATTAAATTGGGAATAATCCCCGCCAATTTAGAAATGGAAAAATTATTCTCAATTTATTAATTTTTACATCAAAAACATTTTTCCTCAGTAGGCCGGAAAAAAATATTTGAATAGAAATTACATATAAATTCTTTCCCCAGTTCCCTATTCCCGGGGAATTGCCAGAATCAATAACTTTTAAGAATGGCGCATTGGGATGCAATTTCATGCCAACTATCTTCTACCAGCCATTTTGTGGCAGGCTCATTTGATTCATCAACCTCCTGTTCTTCTTTTATAAGTTGTTTATCCCAACCATGTTCTGTTTCAAACTGGATTCGTGCAATAACTGTGGAACAGTTCTTTAATTCCTGCCTGAAACATTGCTTACAATAAACTACACGGGGTCCTCTGGATAATCCATTTGTTTGGTTGTGCAACATTTCTAGCCGATGTTCAGTCTTGAAAGTGTAGGCTTGTAGTCGTTCTATCCACCTAGCTACTTGCCTCTTTGGCTACTTAAATTTCATCAATCATTTGAGTGCCGAATGATCTGTTCGAAGAACAAACCCTTGCCAAACAGATATTTTTGGAAATGTTTAACACTGTCCACCGGAGCCAATAGTTCCTCGCGTGTTACACAATATTTTTTCGCAGCTAAATTCGCAGCTAGGAGGGATTTGCGAAGATCACGACAATCATACTCTGGTTATACCAGGCGATGAGCAGAAATTCCTGCCTTACTATGAAGAAGTAAACAATGACGGGACTTGGATCCAACAAAGACAACCAATTCAGTGCGGCCGCCTTTTCCAGAACAACAGAAGCCACCCTTGGACATGGGAGATATGATGAACGAAATGATCTGGTGGGCGGTATGGGAGATATGATATGAAGCTCAGGCTGTCAAGTTTCAACAAAGCACCAAATTAGACCAGCAATGTGCAAAAATAAACAGGACGACTAACACCAGGCGATCAATTTGATGAGCTGCGTAAGGAACAAAACGCCCACTTGGCAGAACCTCGAGCTGAACAAGGTGATTCGTTTCCCGACCAGCACCAGAACAAGGTGATCAGTTTCCCAACCCTGAAGAACGAGAAACCCGGCCAATTTGAGCATACCCGACCTTCACATACAAGAGCTTAAACTAGAGATGAGGATCCATGAAGAAGAAATGGAGGCTAAATGTGAAACACACACCTCGCGAACTATTGAAGATAGCTAACGAAGTAGTCAGATAATAATGCAAGATTTAACTCCAAAGCAAACGGCAACTACTGAGGAAACCCTGCAAGACCTAGAAAGAGAGGTAATGAAATTGGCGCGTCAAGAATACTACATAATTCACCTACAGATGTGGAATGGACTAACAGTGGTCCCGTTTATCAGTGCTGTCAAACGCATGAATGAAGTATTTGCGTTGGCTGTAGAGTATGAGGCAGTTAGAGCAAGTTTAGCCACTGACACATTATAGTGGCACAAGCTGGATTTTGAGGATATCATGCCAATAAATTCGCTAATAAAAGAGATAAGGAAACCACGGCTCGAAAAGTTTTCGAGCTAACAGAAGCCGTGACTATGCTTCCGATGCCAAACACATGAGCATTAGATGAGGGATTGTAAGATGTTGAAAGAGACGATAGCCAAATGCGAGTGATTCGTACTGGATTTTTCAAATAAAAGTGTTTTAAGTTACAAACTTCTTAAGGGGTGATAAAGTTTGTTTGTACGTTGCAGCATTCCAGATATGGTGGGAAGTTTAATCCTCCGTATCTGAATCTTAATCCACCTGAAAATGTTCTGTATTTCAAAATTCAAGATTTTGGGCCGACTTCTGATATCATTTCATGCTTGTTAACTAAGCTCTTAGTGAATGAATTCCTCCTCATCGCTGAAGGTTCCAAATTGAAATCTTTTGTTTTCGTTTGGATTTGGCTGAATTTTGACTGAGCTATACCGACCTGATTTGATTTTTGTGGGTTTTGTGGTTTTATAATGTAGTTTATATTTTTTTGAATTGTTTGGGCGGATACCCAAAGTATGGTTGTCTCAAGCCTGAGGCACAGAAAAGAATAAATATAAACAGAAGTAAAGCTGCGTACAAAGTTTTTACGCTTATTTTCGTGGTAAAATATGGGGTAAAAATCCGGTTTTATGTTGAACAAATTTAAAATTACCGTTGTAATCTGAACGAAATGACAACTGAAATTGAATTAAAAACAATATGAAAAGTCAAAGAACACAATCTAAAAAAGTTGTTTCAAAATTTTGTATCCAGCTTTACCTCTGTTTATATTTCTTTTCTCTATGCCTGAGGCAAATGCTGCTAGCGCATTCTTCTCAATAACGGCGCAGATTTCGTAGAAATTGTTATAAGTTTATTTTTGTTTCGTCAGAGTTTTTGTATTCTGGACTATATCTTTTGTCCCTCGCTTTCCCGTTTACCTCGTTTTTAATAGCTTGCACGTACACTACCGCTCAAAAGTGTTTAGGCGCTGTCAAAAACAGCATAAACCATATAAAAACTCAAAATATAAAACGTAAAAAAGACACATATATTTATAGTAATATACTAAATAAATGTCAAAATTATAACGCTTAAATTAAATTTTACTTTCAACTATGTGACCTCCTCTTGATTGAACAATCGCAGCGCACAGTCGAGGCATTCTCGCAAAAAGTTTTACCAGAGTTTCTAGCGTTATTGACTTCCAAGTTGATTGAAGACAGTTCTTCCCACAGTAACTCAATATGATTCAAGTCAGGGCTCTGGGGAGGCCATTCCATAATTTTTATCATTCCTTCCTCCTCTAAATGGCGAAGATAGCCTTTACGTAATTTAGATGAGTGTTCTGGCTTGTTGAAGATAAAATTTTGACCCAAAAGTCGAGAATTCCTGAAAAGATAGCGTGGTTCTCCAAAATTTGTCGGTATTCCTCTTTTCTTAGTATTCCGTCACAACATCGCCTACACTAATACCAGCAAAACAGCCCCAAATCGTCACTGAACCACTTCCATGCTTTACGGTAGCGGCAATACACTCTTTACTGGCACGTTCATCCATAGATTTTCTCACGAATATTTGTCTTCGGGTACCGAACATTTCAATTTTGGACTCATCCATAAATCTTTGTTCCAATCTTTAATCGTTCAATGTTGGTGTTCACGGGCCCATTTAAGTCTCTTTTGCTTATTTTGTTTACGTAGTAATGGTTTCTTCATAGCAATACACACACACATGGAGTCCGGCTTACTGTAGGCGACGTTTAACCATAGAAACACTAGGCTCAAAAGAGAACAAGAACGACAACGACGAGAGTCGACGAATAAATAAAAAATATTGCCGCGATATCGCTGTAGCTAACAGAACAAAAGCGTCAGTGTATGGCGATAAAAAAACAACCACAAATGACATAACGACGACATATTTTATTTATGTCAAAATCGATTCGAAAAGTTAGCATACTCGGATGATAAAAATTTTAAAATTATAAAAATTGTTTATGGTTTTGGCATATGACGTTGGGGCGTTACCAACTTATATATATAAAAAACAGTTGGCAATATTGTTTCGTCGGCGATAAAAATATAAATAGGCTCTAAATTAACTCAACGAAAAAATCATCGCCGCCTGCGTCGATGGTTGTGTTTGTATTACATGTTTTCCATGTTTTGTAATATGACAGGCGATTTCGCTCGCCGTCTTCGCTCTTGTTCTGTTTTGTGCTTAACTGGTTTTGGGCGACCAACATTTGATTCTGCGGTTATTTCCGGGGCTGTTTTGCGTCTACTCAACTTGCTAGTAATCACTATTCTATGATCATCTGCAGGCGTTGTCGCTCTTGGCCTTCCACTACGTTTTTTATTATGAAAACTACTATTTTCCCGATATTTTTTAACATTATAATCGACCGTAGCGTGTTTTAATTTCATTTTTTTGGCAATCTGTCGATTTCTTCGACTACAACTGAACTGACTCATTTCACTGAAATCTTTTCAGAAAAACAATTTAAACATCATAACCTATAATAAACCCGACTGATATTTTTTTCTGGAAATTCCTAGAGACTACTATTGTAGCTGTACTGTAATAAACAGTTTACGACAATCCGGTCAAGCGCAGGTAGAGGGTTGTAAAATTAACCCTATATAATTGGTCTCTAGATAATGAAACTACGTTTCAGGTAAGTATTTCAGTTTATTCAAATGTTTTTTCAGAAACATAATACCAATAATACACGGAAAAAGGGGTGCCTAAACATTTTTGAGCAGTATTGTACATTGTCAGTTGTTGTTCTGGAATGACACCTCTTGGATGACGTCTCAGGATGACACCTTCTTTTTATTTCACGTTTATTCCCTTTTTTTATCGTGGGTTTGTTCCGTTGGTGGAACGTGGGTTTCGATTTTTTAACCAAAGTACGACCCATATATTTTCATTTCAGTCAAATAGTAAATCGATAGCAGGGATGGCTCTACCATATAGGCGAACTAGGCGGCCGCCTAAGGCACTGAACTGTTGAGGACGCCTAAAAATACGGAATTTATATATTTTTTTCCATTTTTTATCAAATAAATTCTAAAATCTATTTATATAATATTCGTAATTTCACGCTATGAGGTCAAGGATATAACGCTATTAGGGCTAGATTTAGTAGTTACTAGGGCTGGCTGCGGGCCAATAGTCGAGTAAATCGTTTACTATAATGATAAAAATCGGTTTTAGAACAGATTTTTCGATCAGTTGCCCATAGAGTTTTTGAAAAATAAATGAATTTACCGAAAAATTTACTTAAAATTGACTTTTACCCGACTATTGGCCCGCAGCCTAAGTTTGAAATTCTTTAACTTATCTTAGTATTTTTTTTTAAAGTTCAATATAAGGTCTGTCTGTTTTAGCACTACATTATATTTTTTACACTTGTTCTGTATGCTTGGCCAGCCTAACAGTCCAAAACTACATCCATTTTGTCCGCACTGCATATGTTTTGAAATTTAGTACTACACATTTCTACAATAATGAGTCCCAAGTTTTTCTCGGTGGCGAATCGTGTAGCCATTTCCAAATGTCAGTTAAATTTAAATTTGTAACCAAACAATCAAAATTAAGTACATAAAGTTGAATTTGTTTAATTTTAAATATTAAAAAAAATAATAATAAAAAATGGAGGAAATAGTTATTAAATAAAACGAACATTTTCATTTTTTAAATAATTTTAAGCAAAATTAAAATAGAACATACATTTCTCTGCCCCAATCGCTTATAGTCGATTGTTGTGTAGGAACGTGCAATGGCAGCTATTCGCTGTAAAAATGATCACCGAAAAATTTAAACCATCAATTTTCATAAAACTAATGACCATGTTTACAGGTGTAGTGTTTGGGCGCCTAACGTCCTCGTTCTTAATCACCTTTAAAAATTGTATAGATGGAAGAAATTTGAAAACAATTTTATTTTTATAAATTTTCATATCGTAAATAAATTTATTGAGGTAAAAATGTAAATGATATACCTAAAAAAGCTATTTTCCTCTCGTAGGTCGTATCTTCGCCAAAGCAATTCAGAAACACAAATTCATTTTGCGTGTAATCGCAACATCAGCCACGGTTATATGGTGGAAACACAAGAAAAACGCCCAAAAACTTCTAGGTAACGACATACACAAAAACTATTGTACATAAAGAAAACTAAAAAAAATATTAAGTGTGCTTTAGACCACACTACTGAAGTAAAACTTCTAATATATATTTAATATTTATAATATAATATAGAAAAATTATAATATTGAAAAAAAATTGGTCACCCTGTGCGTTCTCGAGTGTCACCTAGCCGTGACCTTGTTAAAGTTAGCCGAAAGATTCCAGCCGAAAGATAATGCAGATAGTGTCTTGACTATTTTTAAACTCTCTTTATACTCTCGCCCCTATTGATTTTTAAATTCCTATAAACTGAAATGATTTCTCCTTCACCCGAATGATGTAATTCGATCCTAAATTCTCCTAAATTCGAGTTTATAACTGACTTTTGCTGTATTCAAGACACTATTTGCATTATCTTTCGGCTGGAAACTTTCGGCTAACTTTAACAGTATCCGTTTATGTCTGATGCCACAAGAGGTAACCTTGTAACTTGGTAACATTTTCAAGGCCAACTAGTCGTAATACATAATGTTTATGTATGTGTAACAAAATGGACAAAAAAATTATTGTTGAAATTTCTTCGCATAGTAAAAATGGCCTTGAAATATTTTTTATTTCATTTATGTTTGTGTAATGTAGTTTCATCGACAATTTGTTTAAGTCGCATTAAAACCTGTATCATAGACAAATGGGGAAAGAAACGAAGATAGAATCGGTTTCTGTGATACCTCGTGTGGAACGGAGCTGTAATATAGAAAAAAATACATATATAAAATATATCACACGGACGAATTTTTTTGGTCACCCTGTGCGCTCTGGAGTGAGTAAGTGAGTGAGTGATATAGATGTTATAATATAGAAAAAAAAAAAAATTTGGCCACCCTATGCGTTCTCGAGTGAGTCAGTCAGTGACATAGAAGTCTATATTATGACTTTTCAATTTTCCAGTTTTTCAATTTTCCAATTTTCAAATTTTCCAATTTACCAACTTTCCAAATTTCCTATTTTCATATTTTTTTATTTTCCTATATTTTCCAATTTTTCAATTTTCCAATTTACCAGTTTTCCAATTTACCAATTTTCCAAATTTACAATTTTCGTATTTTCCTATTTTCCAATTTTCCATTTACCTATTCTCCAATTTTCTAATTTTCCAATTTTAGAACTTTCCAATTTACAAATTTTCCAATTTTGAAAATTTCTATATTTCCAATTTTCCAATTTTTTCAATTTTCTAATTTTCTATTTACCAATTTTCCAATTTTCCTATTTTCTTATTTTCCATTTTTTTAACCAATTATTAAAATAAAATGGTATCAACTAATGTTCCACCTAGGGATTTATGAATTGTCATGGCACATCCTGATACTAAAGGAAAATGATTTCGTTTTGCGTTTATTGTTGTTGTTGTTGTTGTGTATTGTTATTGTTTCGTTCGCCTCGTTCGATTACATTTTTCGTAACGCATTTGCCAGCTTAGTCCCCAAGTCAACCCAAGTCAAGCGTGCCTAAAGAAGTTTTACTTCAAAATCGCTAAGTGCGATACAAGAGATAAACATAGGTGTATAAGCCTGTGTGCCAAACTTATGGTAAAAGTCAATTTCAAGTATATTTTTCAGTAAATTCAATTTTTTTTCAAGAACTCTAAGGCGCACTTATCGAAAAATCTGTCCTAAAACCGTTTTTTACCGTAGTAAATATTTTACCATGAGTTTGGCACACAGCTGAAGACGATTTCATGAAGCAACAGTATTTTATTTTATTGTTTTTTTTTAGCTTGGGTAGGGAGGGCACAACAAAAAGTTTGCCTAGGGCGCGAGAATTACAATTTTTTTTAAGCCATCCCTGTCGATAGCTTTATCTTCCTAATCCTCTTTCTCGTTACGTTAAGAATTTTGACGATTTTTGCAATTGCACTGGAATTTTAACCCATTAATGCCCGATGTATGATATATCATACGCAAATCACTACTTTCTTAAGTTCTGCTCTCTTGAATACTGTACATACAATTTTTATGTTTTTTACCTTAAGTGGTTGAGGATGGTGTATACTAGTAAAATAATTTAAAACCTAACAGATAAAAAAAGGTTTAGTTGCATTTTGATGGATGTGCATTAAGGACAAAATGGATCGTCGTTGGAAAGTAGAGACTTTATAAAAAATTAGTTGTGTCATTAACTTTTATTGTATGTTATGTAATTTTTTTATAAAAAGCATATAAAAATTATAACTCGCAATTAAAGGAATTATAGTGACATATTTTCGATGGTATATAGTATATCATACAATGGGCTATGACGTTCACGTTAAATGGAGCCGTTACTAACAGACGGTTTTGGTACAGACAAACAAGCACATCCAAAGGTCCCATTTTTATAATTTAATAGAGATTTGGTTCGCTTAATACTTGCAGAGAATCTTTTACATAAATCCTGTTCCAAATTTTTTAAGAGATTTTTCAAATTCTTACTTATTGTGTTAAAATTTCTCATTTTTTCAATTTTAAATGAATTGTATATGTTTTATTTATATTATTATTTGCTAAATTTATCATTAAAAATATACTGTTTCTGCCCATTGTATGATATATCATACCAGCTTGGAGCCCCATTGACATGACTTACTTGATTTTTTTTCACAATTACATTTTTCGACTTGTAATATACTTGAATTGTGATTTTCAGAGAAATCGGGCTACTAGAACTAGAAGCTCGGGTTTTAATGGGTTAAACTTTTTTTCTCCATTTACTCACCTATCTCGTAGTGCGCGAATGTAAACTTTTCCCCAGAAAGACACGTCCACGCCTAACTCGTAGTACGTGAGTTTTCTGTAGTTGGTAAAAATTCTAACTATATATTTAACTTTTTTTAAATTAATATATTAGATATCGGGAGTAATTATATTTCAATTTTCATAAAGTGATTTTGTTGCTAGCAATTAAAATAATGAAACAAATCTGTTGACACACTTTACGTAATTGTTTATGGAGATAAAATCGCCACACATGTCAATAAATTACAGACAAACCCCTCACATATACTTACTTACCACTATAATTACTTACACACGAATTATTATATAATTTTTTAATACTTCATATACTTTACCACCGACTACCACCCTTCATACATATGAATACGCCGCATATGTCCTGTATTTGATTAATGCATATGGCACGTCACAAGGGTTGATTATAATTGCATCTTTTGTCACAATTGATTTTACCTATTTATCAACATATGAGTAAAATATAGAGTATGTCCTTAAACCATTCACACATACCATTTGCATACAATTTTTGTTCTAGGCGTACAATGAAAATTTATCATTTATTTTATCAGTGAACGATAGTGAAAATTGTTTTGTCTAAAATAACTTGGAATTGATATTCGTATCTATTCAACCATGACCTAAACGTTACCACCACTCACTTACTCTCTCAACAGAAAACGAGTTACCGCATTGTTTTCTTGCTTTACTAAGAAAACAACTAAATTACGATTTTTGACAGTGTCTAGCGTTATAATTTGAAAGTTATTGAAAACCAATTGATTTGTTCGTTGTGGCGGGTGCCTGCTTGACTACTGTCATAACTTTTAAAAGTTGATTTAATGTTATAGACATATGAACAACTTGGTGGGGTAATAGACGAGTATACAAATAAGACATGCAAATACAATCGAATGAATTTAACATTTACTTTTCTAATTAAACTTTTTTAATTTGATTTTAGATTTTGACAGACACATTAATGAACAGAACTGGCTGAGCAATATATCAGATTTAGTTTACGATTAGAAACTTATATTTAAGTATAAAATAAAATTAAAATTCCGCTGCCTCAATATAACATTAGCGTTCTTACAGTGGTTAACGATTTTACCCCAACGAAATGTAATTGAATGATAAAAATATATAGTGATTTGTGCTAAATATAACGTTTCCTGGATGTAAATAAATAAATTTATAAATGTTTATGGTTTGGTACAGCATGCTGCGGTAGATTGGTTTCATAACATAATTTCCGGTTATTCTAATTTTTTTCCCTGTTATCAATAACAAAGACACGAATTCGGGAAATAATTGGAGGTCAATAAGATAATTGCAAATAATAAAAGAGGTTATAAATATACAGTACCAACCAAAAGTGTTATGATAAAAAGTAAAATTAAATTGGTACCTAATAGAAATAAAAAATATAACATTGTCAGGGGCCTAGAACGAAGTTGCTTAAAATATCATATTGAAGAACAAATTATGAGGAAATTGGGGGCCCGTGAAATATTCCATAGATTTTTCCATAGATTAAATTCGTATACGTATACACATCTAATTGGAATTCTGCCAATTCCAATTGGAATGTTAAAGCCTTTCTATGTAGTTGTGTGTAGTACACTGTTATGATTTTTAATTTGCGAAATTCTTAATGAAAAGTAAAATATTATGTTTGATTTTACATTATTTTACATAGTTTAGAAAGCATAGAACAAATTTTTATATAAATTACAAAATTTATACATAATTTTAATTCAAATCATTGAAATAAAATAAAAGTGAGATAGAAACAAGAGACAGATGTATATTCATTGAATTGACGATATTTAAAAAATAAGCATATCAAGATAAGTTTAATGAAATCGAGCAAATTTTATCAGTATATTTATAAGACGTATATCAAATTGTCTTAATTAAAATGGCAGAAAAATATAGTATCTTATAAATAAAGTAAAAATTAAAATTTTAATTGATAAATTACGGAGAAAAAAATATTACTGTAACATAACCATAAAATATTTAACCAAAATATTGTACTAAAACAGTCGGGACGCAAACCAAATATACTGAACTCAAACCAATTATAAATTTCTCATTGAATTCTAATAAGAAAATTCCAGAGATTTTTCCAGAGATTAAGAAACTACCGAATCAACTTAAGAATTTTTTTACATTTATAAGCAAATAAGAAGGTCCTTTTTACGCAGTAAAACTTAATAAAAAATGGTACCAATCAACTAGAAGCGTGCATTATTAAAACAAGATGCGTTTAGGTAGGTGCCAGATCAACTACTTAACGAATTATATTATTATAATATTCAGATATGGTCGTCAATAGCCATCAAAATGTTGTAAAAAAAACAAAAAAAAACTACTGACTACTGATATGTGACTCTGACCTGCTAATATTGGCCATCTAACTTTAAATAAAATAAAATCAGTACACCGAGAATAACAAAATTCGTAGCAAAATATCTGAAGCTGAGCATTATAAGCACTAGGTGGTTTTGGTTAGGTGACTCGATGACCAACATTGTGTACTAGCCAGACCTGAATCACGATCTCTGGGAATGGCCGAACATGGCCATCCAAATTTGAGTAAAAATGATATCTGAACACCTTGAACATCAAAATTCGTAGCAGTAAACCCGAGGTCGACCATTCTTAGCACTAGGTGATTTTGGTTAGGTGACTCAATGACCAACTTTATGTACTGGCCAGACCTGAATCACGATCTGTGTGAATAGCCGATAATGGCCATCCAAATTTGAGTAAAAATGATATCTGAACACCTTGAACATCAAAATTCGTAGCAGTAAACCCGAGGTCGACCATTATTTGCACTAGGTGGTTTTGGTAAGTTGACTCAATGACCAACTTCATGTAACAGTCAGACCTGAATCACGATCTCTGAGAATGGCCGATAATGGCCATCCAAATTTGAGTAAAAATGATATCTGAATACCCTGAACATCAAAAATCGTAGCAGTAAACCAGAGGTCGGCCATTATTTGCACTAGGTGGTTTTGGTTAGTTGACTCAATGACCAACTTCATGTACTAGCCAGACTTGAATCACGATCTCTGGGAATGGCCGATAATGGCAATTCAAATTTGAGTAAAAATGATATCTGAACACCTTGAACATCAAAATTCCTAGCAGTAAACCCGAGGTCGACCATTATTTGCACTAGGTGGTTTTGGTTAGTTGACTCAATGACCAACTTCATGTACTAGCCAGACCTGAATCACGATCTCTGAGAATGGCCGATAATGGCCATCCAAATTTGAGTAAAAATGATATCTGAATAACCTGAACATCAAAATTCGTAGCAGTAAGCCCGAGGTCGACCATTATTTGCACTAGGTGGTTTTGGTTAGGTGACTCAATGACCAACTTCATGTACTAGTCAGACCTGAATCACGATCTCTGGGAATGGCCGATAATGGCCATCCAAATTTGAGTAAAAATGATATCTCAACATCTTGAACATCAAAATTCGTAGCAGTAAACCCGAGGTCGACCATTATTTGCACTAGGTGGCTTTGGTTAGGTGCCTCAATGACCAACTTCATGTACTAGTCAGACCTGAATCACGATCTCTGAGAATGGCCGAAAATGGCCATCCAAATTTGAGTAAAAATGATATCTGAACACCTTGAACATCAAAATTCGTAGCAGTAAACCCGAGGTCGTTCATTATTTGCACTAGGTGGTTTTGGTTAGTTGACTCAATGACCAACTTCATGTACTAGCCAGACCTGAATCACGATCTCTGAGAATGGCCGATAATGGCCATCCAGATTTGAGTAAAATTGATATCTGAATACCCTGAACATCAAAATTCGTAGCAGTAAACCCGAGGTCGACCATTATTTGTACTAGGTGGTTTTGGTTAGGTGACTCAATGACCAACTTCATGTACTAGCCAGACCTGAATCACGATCCCTGGGAATGGTCGATAATGGCCATTCAAATTTGAGTTTTATTGACATCAGTGTTATTCAAAACATCTAGAAGATCAAAAGTCGTAGCAAAAAACTGAATTTGTCATTTGATAAGAATAGCTTATTAAGCTTAGTTTTTACCTGGGGGGCTATTTGGGAATTCGATTCGATAACGAGAGTACAAGATTCATATTGGATTTTAAATAAGAATCGTTCGAATCACATTCAAATCAAATATGAATCTTGTACTCTCGTTATCGAATCGAATTCCCAAATAGCCCCCCTGTATTTACCTATGACAATGATAATAATCTGGATATTTGGAAAAGAGGATAATCATTGTTTAACTCTATAAAAATATTAACTACAGATAAAATATTTTTATAATTGTTCTTATTAGATTTAGAACTAATTAATATATCACATACTCAAACCCTAATCGGCATTTTCAAGTTGAAGTACTTTTAAATTAAATTCGTTTAAGGAGATGTATTTAAAATACAAATATAGGTAGATATAGTAGAACGATCTGATGTTACTGAAATACAAACATACATACGAGTAGTTATATATTTACGCCTCATAAAGCATTAGAAAAATAAATTGATTATATGAGAAAAAGCCTCATGCCATTTTTCGCTTAACTGGCATCTGACGGAATATTTTTAGAACTAGAGCGGATTTCTCAAAAAACTAGTTTTAATATAATATAAACGTCATAGTTGACTGAAGTTCGACATTATATTATAAAAAATGTTTAATTAGTTTACAATTCATGTAATAAAATAATGCTGAAATAAAATAAAATAACATAAGGCTTTTTCTCATATAAACAAATCGCATAGAAAGTGGCGCTAACTAGGCGGCGTTTAAACGATTAATAATCATTTCATCATTGCCGCTATATATGGCCACGATAAAATAAAAAAAATTATTGAATTTGTGTTAGTGTCAGACATACTCGATTATACATTTCCATAGAAAAATATTCCTACTATACGAGATTTTTTGTTAGGCACGTTTAATTTTGATTATGTTTCTTTATATGTTCACGATTTTCTTACAATTTTTCAATAACAAAAAATGTGCTGAAACAGCCATATTAATACTTATGGTAACAATAATTCCGAACAAACTTTTACCCCTCTGATTCGCGAATTGTAACCAATAATATCAAACTGCTAAATCAGTGAAATTCGAGAAAATTTAGAAGTTAAAAAGCGGTAAACAAAATAATTAGTATAAACATTAAATTTATTATAAGAAGGCAAACTAAGAGGATAGTTAAGCAACGAAGTTGAGTCTGCTTAGTACACACAGATTTAAACAAAATTAAAATAAATAAAACAAAATAAAATATAACCAAAATATCAAACCAGTTAACAACTCAACAACGTAGGAAATCTACGTTGAACTGTTTCAACTCTCTTTAAATGAACCTCATGATAAGGCGACCACACCTAGCTAGTATGCTCGAGCAGGAGAAGAACGAATGTTGAATAAAGAACCTTCGTAAGAAAAGGATCGTCATATTCTTTCGATCAACGCTTGATGAAACCGAGCGCAGAATTTATTTGATTGATAATACGATCAATGTGACGTCTGAAGTTTAATTCGCTGTCACAAATGATACCCAAATCACGGACAGAACTGGCCCTGGTATTAACATCATTGTTAATATAATAGTCACTTGAAATAAAATATGCACGTTTGAGAAAGTACTTGATTGTTTGACATTTGCCCACGTTCAACTCAAGGTTGATCTTTGCACACCAAGCGGAGAAGTTATTGAGGTCGGATTGAAGTAGGCTCTTTTCGGTGGTGTTTAAAACCCACAAGTAAATCTTCATGACATCGGGGTTTATAAATATAGATGATGATGATTTTTAATTAAACATTTTTTACTTAATTAACACATTTATTAAACAACTGTTTTTTATTTCGCAGAAAAAAAATTAATTTTTGAATATTTTAATTAAAAAAATTGTCCAAATCTTTAAAAAATCACTCGATCGATTTCGGCTTGTTACGCCATCATCAGGAGTATCTACTGTTTTTGGCTGATGATGGTCTAACAAGCCGAAATTGACTGAGTGATTTGTGAACCTTTTCGGACAATTTTTTTTTTTTTTTTTTTACGAAATAAAAACAAGTATTTAATAAATGTGTTTATTAAGTGTAAGTGTTTTTGCTTTTCTCGACATAAAATCTCAACAGCGCGATCGCGCTACTTGGGACTCAAACTGTTAAAACGCATAGTTTTTATAATTTATTCGAAATTCTTGTAAGATAATCCCGGAATTACAGAAAATATTCAAGATTCCAAGATCCAACTATTATACTTAGATATCGTTAACTCACGCGAGCAGAAAAATTTAAATAGGCCATTTTGTCTTCAGCAATGAAATTCAGTGAAATTGAGATCTGATTAGCACAGATTTGATTGGATTTCAAAAACATATCGTAAATAATAATTAAATAATAATGTGTTTTTGTACTTAGAATAAAGAAAAACCTTTAAACGATTTAGAATATACAATATTAACCTTAGATCCGTGCACATACAAAAAACATATGACCGTGTTTGTGTCAATAATTATATTATTTAAAGAATACAAAATAAATTATTTAAAATAAAAATTATAATAATTACGATCTAATTTAAAAAGTTACAAAAATTTTTAAACTGGAGAATGTGTTATTTGGCGTTTGGTCGGAGGTAAATCAGATGACGTTGATGGCACTACACTGAACAGTTCTTCTACTTCCTCGTCGATGGTTATTGCATCTGCATTTGTCTGGAAGCATTTTTGGCAAACCCGAATATAATGTTTTGAACACGTCGGGTTGATGCAAACATGGCACACTGCAGTAGTTTTTGTATCTCCCTTTGAATTAGTGGAGATATATTTATAGTTCTAACAGTATAACCGCACAATTTTATGGTTGCCATTGCGAAATCTTTTAGGCTACTTTCTTCGATACGATTTTTGATATGGCAATCAGCAAATTCCACCGTCAAGGCCTTAAGGAAAATATTTCGTCTACTCGATCTAGCCTGAGACCACGACGGATTTGTCAAACTAAATAAATGATATGCTGCTAAAGGTGCATACCATCGATCAGCAATTTATTTTTCTCTTAGACGTGAACGAGTTCTCAATCTTATCCGATGTATCAATGCCGCCTTTATTTTTGTTATAGTCCAGAATTATTTTAGGTTTACGTTTGATTTCATCAATCACTCGTGAGACATGCGCCATTGATAGCAGTAATACATTCTTTTTTGTGTTACTTCTGTAGCTAACAAGGCAAGTTGGGGCTGAAAAGCAAAATATTGAGATAAATAGGCCTCGCTTTTTTGCTACATCTGCGTTTGCAAAATCATGTGACAGTTCTGGTTTCTTTGATCTTACTGTTCCCACTAGAGTAGTATTTTTTTAACAAGTTCCTCGGCTAGATGAATGCTGGTGTAAAAATTGTCCATTGTTATATTATATCCGCCATTCAAATAATTATCCGACAATCGCAAGACCAGGTCAGTTGCTACGTGTCTAGTTTGATTCTGAGTCGGTTGAATTCCAACATAAATTTCACCAGTTATAATGGATAGTTGGTGCACGCGTCAACCAGTCAAACAATTTTTAATCCATATTTGCCTGGTTTACTCGGGATATATTGGCGAAAGGAGCACCGGCCTCTAGTAGCAACTAGTTGTTCATCAATAGTTATTCATCAATAGTTAGTTCTAGAGATGGTTTATACAATCCCTGGAAGTTATCTAAGAACAATTTCCATACGTAGCGGAATGCAGCTAATTTGTCGTCTTTCAGACGCATGGGTCTTGTGCGTGAGTCATCAAATCTAAGGAAACGAGTTAGCTGTTCAAATCGTTCTAATGACATTACAGCACGATAAAATGGCATATTTGTTTTATGAATTAAGTCTTTTGCTGGTACCATCGATGCTTTTTCAGAACCGGCATAAAGAAGAACAGCAATGTAAGCATATACCTCATCCTCGTTTGTGTCATGTCACTTTCTAGCGTTCGGAGTGGGTCATGATTGGTAGAACCGCCATGTCTTGCGATTTGTTTCAAACACCACGTTCGAAATAATATTTGGTGTTAGTAAGCATTTAAATGTATTAGCTTTTGAATCGAACGTTTGCTTTACAATTGGAAGGCTGTGTTGCTTTCGTTTCTGTTCTGCTGCAGCAGTACGCTGCTCTTCAGATTCACTCGGTAATGCCCACCACACATGAGGATTATTTTTGTTTCGTGCCACATGTCTTTTTATTGGTTCAAACTGAGCCGATGTCAAATTATTATCAGCTACCACTACTTCCTCCTCATTGCCCGCTGCCTCTTGTAAACCTTCGGCTAAATCCAGTATTCGTGGGTCTATAAGGGTATGTCCTATCGTTGCTGGAACATACATATCCGAATCAGCATTTGCTTGGCCAAAATTTTCATCGTTACTATCAGAATCACTATCGCTTACTGCAGTGTCGCCGATATTCTCTCGGCCGTTATTAACCAATGGCCGTAACGACCCATAAATTGGTTAGTTGTTCTTCCTCCTTTGCTGAAAGTTCTCTTCTGATTTGCAGGTTCAATAATTTTATAATCTCATTGAAACTGTTTTGGTTTCCCATTTTACGGCACTACTCGTATGATTTACTTACGAAATAAACGATGTAAACTATCGTATAAAACAAACTACAAAACTAAATAGTGAATAACGTACAAGTATTTATATATGAATATCGAATTCCGTTATAAACGATGGAAAAAACAATTTATTTATAAAAAAAAACAATTTATTTTTTGGTTTAGTATCGTTTTCAGAGAAAATAGTGCAAAATATATGGGAAACAATTAGGGGCGCTGTATGCCCCATAACACGGTTATGCTAGAAATTTCCTTTACAAGTGTTTACCAAATACTACAACAATCAAGAGAATATGTATTACTTCCGAAACGCTAAAGTAACGATGTGTGACTTTCATAGTAATGTTGTTTCAATACAAATCCAAGGTGTTCAGATATCATTTTTACTCAAATTTGAATTGCCATTATCGGCCATTCCCAGAGATCGTGATTCAAGTCTGGCCAGTACATGAAGTTGGTCGTTGAGTCACTTAACCAAAACCACCTAGTGCAAATAATGGTCGACCTCGGGTTTACTGCTACGAATTTTGATGTTCAAGATGTTCAGATATCATTTTTACTCAAATTTGGATGGCCATTATCGGCCATTCTCAGAGATCGTGATTCAAGTCTGGCTAGTACATGAAGTTGGTCATTGAGTCACCTAACCAAAACCACGTAGTGCAAATAATGGTCGACCTCGGGTTTACTGCTACGAATTTTGAGGTTCAAGGTGTTCAGATATCATTTTTACTCAAATTTGAATGGCTATTATCGGCCATTACCAGAGATCGTGAATCAGGTATTTCCAGTACATGAAGTAGGTCATTGAGTCATCTAACCAAAACCTCCTAGTGCAAATAATGGTCGACCTCGGGTTTACTGCTACGATTTTTGATGTTCAAGGTATTCAGATATCATTTTTACTCAAATTTGGATAGCTATTATCGGCCATTCCCAGAGATCGTGATTCAAGTCTGGCTAATACATGAAGTTAGTCATTGAGTCACCTAACCAAAACCACCTAGTGCAAATAATGGTCGACCTCGGGCTTACTGCTACGAATTTTGAGGTTCAAGGTGTTCAGATATCATTTTTACTCAAATTTGAATGGCCATTAACGGCCATTCCCAGAGATCGTGATTCAGGTCTGGCCAGTACATGAAGTTGGTCATTGAGTCACCTAACCAAAACCACCTAGTGCAAATAATGGTCGACCTCGGGTTTACTGCTACGAATTTTGATGTTCAGGTTATTCAGATATCAATTTTACTCAAATTTAGATGGCCATTATCGGCCATTCCCAGAGATCGTGTTTCAAGTCTGCCTAATACATGAAGTTGGTCATTGAGTCACCACCTCGGGTTTACTGCTACGAATTTTGATGTTCAAGGTGTTCAGATATCATTTCTACTCAAATTTGGATGGCCATTATCGGCCATTTCTAGAGATCGTGATTCAAGTCTGGCTAGTACATGAAGTTGATCATTAAGTCAACTAACCAAAGTCACCTACTGCAAATAATGGTCGACCTCGTGTTTACTGCTACGAATTTTGAGGTTCAAGGTGTTCAGATATCATTTTTACTCAAATTTGAATGGCTATTATCGGCCATTCTCAGAGATCGTGATTCAGGTCTGGCCAGTACATGAAGTTGGTCATTGAGTCACCTAACCAAAACCACCTAGTGTAAATAATGGTCGACCTCGGGTTTACTGCTACGAATTTTGATGTTCAGGTTATTCAGATATCAATTTTACTCAAATTTAGATGGCCATTATCGGCCATTCCCAGAGATCGTGATTCAAGTCTGCCTAATACATGAAGTTGGTCATTGAGTCACCTAACCTAACCAACGTCACCACCTCGGGTTTACTGCTACGAATTTTGATGTTCAAGGTGTTCAGATATCATTTCTACTCAAATTTGGATGGCCATTATCGGCCATTTCTAGAGATCGTGATTCAAGTCTGGCTAGTACATGAAGTTGATCATTAAGTCAACTAACCAAAGTCACCTACTGCAAATAATGGTCGACCTCGTGTTTACTGCTACGAATTTTGAGGTCCAAGGTGTTCAGATATCATTTTTACTCAAATTTGAATGGCCATTATCGGCCATTCCCAGAGATCGTGATTCAGGTCTGGCCAGTACATGAAGTTGGTCGTTGAGTCACCTAACCAAAACCACCTAGTGCAAATAATGGTCGACCTCGGGTTTACTGCTACGAATTTTGATGTTCAAGGTATTCAGATATCATTTTTACTCAAATTTGGATGGCCATTATCGGCCATTCTCAGAGATCGTGATTCAAGTCTGGCTAATACATGAAGTTAGTCATTGAGTCACCTAACCAAAGCCACCTAGTGCAAATAATGGTCGACCTCGGGTTTAGTGCTACGAATTTTGAGGTTCAAGGAGTTTAGATATCATTTTTACTCAAATTTGGATGGCCATTATCGGCCATTTTCAGAGATCGTGTTTCAAGTCTGGCTAGTACATGAAGTTGGTCATTGAGTCACCTAACCAAAACCACCTAGTGCAAATAATGGTCGACCTCGGGTTTACTGCTACGAATTTTGAGGTTCAAGGTGTTCAGATATCATTTTTACTCAAATTTGAATGGCTATTATCGGCCATTCTCAGAGATCGTGATTCAGGTCTGGCCAGTACATGAAGTTGGTCATTGAGTCACCTAACCAAAACCACCTAGTGTAAATAATGGTCGACCTCGGGTTTACTGCTACGAATTTTGATGTTCAGGTTATTCAGATATCAATTTTACTCAAATTTAGATGGCCATTATCGGCCATTCCCAGAGATCGTGATTCAAGTCTGCCTAATACATGAAGTTGGTCATTGAGTCACCTAACCTAACCAACGTCACCACCTCGGGTTTACTGCTACGAATTTTGATGTTCAAGGTGTTCAGATATCATTTCTACTCAAATTTGGATGGCCATTATCGGCCATTTCTAGAGATCGTGATTCAAGTCTGGCTAGTACATGAAGTTGATCATTAAGTCAACTAACCAAAGTCACCTACTGCAAATAATGGTCGACCTCGTGTTTACTGCTACGAATTTTGAGGTCCAAGGTGTTCAGATATCATTTTTACTCAAATTTGAATGGCCATTATCGGCCATTCCCAGAGATCGTGATTCAGGTCTGGCCAGTACATGAAGTTGGTCGTTGAGTCACCTAACCAAAACCACCTAGTGCAAATAATGGTCGACCTCGGGTTTACTGCTACGAATTTTGATGTTCAAGGTATTCAGATATCATTTTTACTCAAATTTGGATGGCCATTATCGGCCATTCTCAGAGATCGTGATTCAAGTCTGGCTAATACATGAAGTTAGTCATTGAGTCACCTAACCAAAGCCACCTAGTGCAAATAATGGTCGACCTCGGGTTTAGTGCTACGAATTTTGAGGTTCAAGGAGTTTAGATATCATTTTTACTCAAATTTGGATGGCCATTATCGGCCATTTTCAGAGATCGTGTTTCAAGTCTGGCTAGTACATGAAGTTGGTCATTGAGTCACCTAACCAAAACCACCTAGTGCAAATAATGGTCGACCTCGGGTTTACTGCTACGAATTTTGAGGTTCAAGGTGTTCAGATATCATTTTTACTCAAATTTGAATGGCCATTATCGGCCATTCCCAGAGATCGTGATTCAGGTCTGGCCAGTACATGAAGTTGGTCGTTGAGTCACCTAACCAAAACCACCTAGTGCAAATAATGGTCGACCTCGGGTTTACTGCTACGAATTTTGATGTTCAAGGTTTTCAGATATCATTTTTACTCAAATTTGGATGGCCATTATCGGCCATTCTCAGAGATCGTGATTCAAGTCTGGCTAATACATGAAGTTAGTCATTGAGTCACCTAACCAAAACCACCTAGTGCAAATAATGGTCGACCTCGGGTTTAGTGCTACGAATTTTGAGGTTCAAGGTGTTCAGATATCATTTTTACTCAAATTTGAATGGCCATTATCGGCCATTCCCAGAGATCGTGATTCAGGTCTGGCCAGTACATGAAGTTGGTCATTGAGTCACCTAACCAAAACCACCTAGTACAAATAATGGTCGACCTCGGGTTTACTGCTACGAATTTTGATGTTCAGGTTATTCAGATATCAATTTTACTCAAATTTGGATGGCCATTATCGGCCATTCCCAGAGATCGTGATTCAGGTCTGGCCAGTACATGAAGTTGGTCATTGAGTCACCTAACCAAAACCACCTAGTACAAATAATGGTCGACCTCGGGTTTACTGCTACGAATTTTGATGTTCAGGTTATTCAGATATCAATTTTACTCAAATTTGGATGGCCATTATCGGCCATTCCCAGAGATCGTGATTCAAGTCTGGCTAGTACATGAAGTTGGTCATTGAGTCACCTAACCAAAACCACGTAGTGCAAATAATGGTCGACCTCGGGTTTACTGCTACGAATTTTGAGGTTCAAGGTGTTCAGATATCATTTTTACTCAAATTTGAATGGCCATTATCGGCCATTCCCAGAGATCGTGATTCAGGTCTGGCCAGTACATGAAGTTGGTCGTTGAGTCACCTAACCAAAACCACCTAGTGCAAATAATGGTCGACCTCGGGTTTACTGCTACGAATTTTGATGTTCAAGGTTTTCAGATATCATTTTTACTCAAATTTGGATGGCCATTATCGGCCATTCTCAGAGATCGTGATTCAAGTCTGGCTAATACATGAAGTTAGTCATTGAGTCACCTAACCAAAACCACCTAGTGCAAATAATGGTCGACCTCGGGTTTACTGCTACGAATTTTGATGTTCAGGTTATTCAGATATCAATTTTACTCAAATTTAGATGGCCATTATCGGCCATTCCCAGAGATCGTGTTTCAAGTCTGCCTAATACATGAAGTTGGTCATTGAGTCACCACCTCGGGTTTACTGCTACGAATTTTGATGTTCAAGGTGTTCAGATATCATTTCTACTCAAATTTGGATGGCCATTATCGGCCATTTCTAGAGATCGTGATTCAAGTCTGGCTAGTACATGAAGTTGATCATTAAGTCAACTAACCAAAGTCACCTACTGCAAATAATGGTCGACCTCGTGTTTACTGCTACGAATTTTGAGGTTCAAGGTGTTCAGATATCATTTTTACTCAAATTTGAATGGCTATTATCGGCCATTCTCAGAGATCGTGATTCAGGTCTGGCCAGTACATGAAGTTGGTCATTGAGTCACCTAACCAAAACCACCTAGTGTAAATAATGGTCGACCTCGGGTTTACTGCTACGAATTTTGATGTTCAGGTTATTCAGATATCAATTTTACTCAAATTTAGATGGCCATTATCGGCCATTCCCAGAGATCGTGATTCAAGTCTGCCTAATACATGAAGTTGGTCATTGAGTCACCTAACCTAACCAACGTCACCACCTCGGGTTTACTGCTACGAATTTTGATGTTCAAGGTGTTCAGATATCATTTCTACTCAAATTTGGATGGCCATTATCGGCCATTTCTAGAGATCGTGATTCAAGTCTGGCTAGTACATGAAGTTGATCATTAAGTCAACTAACCAAAGTCACCTACTGCAAATAATGGTCGACCTCGTGTTTACTGCTACGAATTTTGAGGTCCAAGGTGTTCAGATATCATTTTTACTCAAATTTGAATGGCCATTATCGGCCATTCCCAGAGATCGTGATTCAGGTCTGGCCAGTACATGAAGTTGGTCGTTGAGTCACCTAACCAAAACCACCTAGTGCAAATAATGGTCGACCTCGGGTTTACTGCTACGAATTTTGATGTTCAAGGTATTCAGATATCATTTTTACTCAAATTTGGATGGCCATTATCGGCCATTCTCAGAGATCGTGATTCAAGTCTGGCTAATACATGAAGTTAGTCATTGAGTCACCTAACCAAAGCCACCTAGTGCAAATAATGGTCGACCTCGGGTTTAGTGCTACGAATTTTGAGGTTCAAGGAGTTTAGATATCATTTTTACTCAAATTTGGATGGCCATTATCGGCCATTTTCAGAGATCGTGTTTCAAGTCTGGCTAGTACATGAAGTTGGTCATTGAGTCACCTAACCAAAACCACCTAGTGCAAATAATGGTCGACCTCGGGTTTACTGCTACGAATTTTGAGGTTCAAGGTGTTCAGATATCATTTTTACTCAAATTTGAATGGCTATTATCGGCCATTCTCAGAGATCGTGATTCAGGTCTGGCCAGTACATGAAGTTGGTCATTGAGTCACCTAACCAAAACCACCTAGTGTAAATAATGGTCGACCTCGGGTTTACTGCTACGAATTTTGATGTTCAGGTTATTCAGATATCAATTTTACTCAAATTTAGATGGCCATTATCGGCCATTCCCAGAGATCGTGATTCAAGTCTGCCTAATACATGAAGTTGGTCATTGAGTCACCTAACCTAACCAACGTCACCACCTCGGGTTTACTGCTACGAATTTTGATGTTCAAGGTGTTCAGATATCATTTCTACTCAAATTTGGATGGCCATTATCGGCCATTTCTAGAGATCGTGATTCAAGTCTGGCTAGTACATGAAGTTGATCATTAAGTCAACTAACCAAAGTCACCTACTGCAAATAATGGTCGACCTCGTGTTTACTGCTACGAATTTTGAGGTCCAAGGTGTTCAGATATCATTTTTACTCAAATTTGAATGGCCATTATCGGCCATTCCCAGAGATCGTGATTCAGGTCTGGCCAGTACATGAAGTTGGTCGTTGAGTCACCTAACCAAAACCACCTAGTGCAAATAATGGTCGACCTCGGGTTTACTGCTACGAATTTTGATGTTCAAGGTATTCAGATATCATTTTTACTCAAATTTGGATGGCCATTATCGGCCATTCTCAGAGATCGTGATTCAAGTCTGGCTAATACATGAAGTTAGTCATTGAGTCACCTAACCAAAGCCACCTAGTGCAAATAATGGTCGACCTCGGGTTTAGTGCTACGAATTTTGAGGTTCAAGGAGTTTAGATATCATTTTTACTCAAATTTGGATGGCCATTATCGGCCATTTTCAGAGATCGTGTTTCAAGTCTGGCTAGTACATGAAGTTGGTCATTGAGTCACCTAACCAAAACCACCTAGTGCAAATAATGGTCGACCTCGGGTTTACTGCTACGAATTTTGAGGTTCAAGGTGTTCAGATATCATTTTTACTCAAATTTGAATGGCCATTATCGGCCATTCCCAGAGATCGTGATTCAGGTCTGGCCAGTACATGAAGTTGGTCGTTGAGTCACCTAACCAAAACCACCTAGTGCAAATAATGGTCGACCTCGGGTTTACTGCTACGAAT
The DNA here is from genome assembly GCA_932526605.1 of Nephrotoma flavescens. Lineage (NCBI taxonomy): Eukaryota > Metazoa > Arthropoda > Insecta > Diptera > Tipulidae > Nephrotoma > Nephrotoma flavescens. Next base: position 205,188,155 of record OW052221.1, on the reverse strand, counting down.
TTTGATGTTCAAGGTTTTCAGATATCATTTTTACTCAAATTTGGATGGCCATTATCGGCCATTCTCAGAGATCGTGATTCAAGTCTGGCTAATACATGAAGTTAGTCATTGAGTCACCTAACCAAAACCACCTAGTGCAAATAATGGTCGACCTCGGGTTTAGTGCTACGAATTTTGAGGTTCAAGGTGTTCAGATATCATTTTTACTCAAATTTGAATGGCCATTATCGGCCATTCCCAGAGATCGTGATTCAGGTCTGGCCAGTACATGAAGTTGGTCATTGAGTCACCTAACCAAAACCACCTAGTACAAATAATGGTCGACCTCGGGTTTACTGCTACGAATTTTGATGTTCAGGTTATTCAGATATCAATTTTACTCAAATTTGGATGGCCATTATCGGCCATTCCCAGAGATCGTGATTCAGGTCTGGCTAGTACATGAAGTTGGTCATTAAGTCATCTAACCAAAACCACCTAGTGCTAAGAATGGTCGACCTCGGGTTTACTGCTACGAATTTTGAGGTTCAAGGTGTTCAGATACCATTTTTACTCAAATTTGTATGGCCGTTATCGGTTATTTCAATTGATAGTACATGATGTTGGTCATTGAGCCTCCTAAATAAACCATTTAGTGCTTATAATTCTTGACTTTGGGTTTTTTTTGATAATAAGTTTTATTTTCTATTATTTATTCTAATCGTTTTAAAGTTCTAATATATTTTAATATAAATCTCGATAATTTCAACATAATACGTGTAAGAGTTTGTTGATAAATTTTTATTTTAGAAAATATTATATATTTTTTATTTAAATTGAGGTTTGAGTCATTTTCTAAAAAAGACTCATACTTATATGATTGTACTAAAATTTCCAACATGATTCTTTTTTTTTCCTATTAGAATTTGAATTAACAGTGTGATACTCATACATACATAACATCTATGGAAAGTCTGGAATACTTCACACCCGTGGAAATTGGTTACAGCAGAAAATATAATATGAAATGACATTGTTAAAGTTAGCCGAAAGATTCCAACCGAAAGATAATGCAGATAGTGTCTTGACTATTTTTAAACTCTGTTTATACTCGCGCCCCTATCGATTTTTAAATTCCTATAAACTGAAATAATTTCTCCTTCACCCGAATGATGTAATTTGATCCAAAATTCTCCTAAATTCGAGTTCATGACTGATTTTTGCTGTATTCAAGACACTATCTGCATTATCTTTCGGCTGGAAACTTTCGGCTAACTTTAACAGTATTATGAAATGTCAAATATTAATATGCTTCAGCCGAAAGTTATCAGCCGACATTTTTCAGCCGACATTTCTCAGCCGATATTTTTCAACAGAAAGTATTTTTTTATACCAAAAATATTTGTTTTCTACAAAAAAAAATATCAACATTTCATGGTTAAAAATTAAACACTAAACTATATTTTTAATAGTTTAGAAAGTTATTTTCCAACACTTGTATATAAATATATCACACACACAAAATTGTGAAAATTTATAAAAACTTACCATTTAAAGTGTCTTGGTTGGAAATAGATGCACATAAAAGGACTTAATGATGTTTACACCTGAAAATAATTTCAGGCCAATTTCCATGTGGGGAGCTC